>CM042556.1:16557500-16577500 GCA_023630585.1 Cranoglanis bouderius | reverse complement strand
GCCCCTTGTGAATCCTTTTGGTCGAGATCGTGATTCATTCCTTTCGTGAGTTAGTGAGTTCAGTGAGTACCATTTGGGCTTGTTCAGTTAGCTGGACATTTCCACTGTTTCAGTGCATGTAGTAGTAGTAGTAGTAGTAGTAGTAGTCTGTGTTGGGCTAGCAGCATGATCAGGTTGCACATTCGAGGCAAACCACGCAACTGAACGAATCAGCGAACGAATCTGAACAAATCATTTAACTGATTCACTCAAAAGACACACACAAAAAAGACATCCCCAGTTTGGAGGCCATACTAATAGAAACTGAATTTCTGGATGAGGGTAAAAGTGGAGGCGCTTCTTGGTTTTTATCTCTTTTTTTTTATGGAACTGCTATGTCAAACACTTAATTATTTTATAAATTTGATCTAGAAAAAGATTTAATATCTTTAAAACATGTTTTGACACTCTGAAAGGCGAGGCATGCAGTGAATTGGACTGCATTGTAATTATGGACTGTCTCACACCTTCTGCTACTGACTGTGAAGAGGATGGACACACGCACACACACTCACACTCACACACACACACACACACAACTGCACTAATGCTATTTTTACACCTCACAAGTCAGCTCTACTACTCTATTTCATTTTTTTCACCAACGTCCAAACGTGTTTGCCTGACCTCATGGTCTCAGGGGTTGTTGTGATGCATCAGCACTGACCCTGAGATCACACGCTCACACACAAACACAAACTAAAGCTGCATATGCACTGAGTTGCTGGTTATGTACACGTTACACGTGAACTTAAACGCCACAGCGTTTACACATATTGCTGTATAAAGAGATTACTCACAGGGTACATAATAATGCTGGAAGTGTCCACCTGAATGTGAATAAGTGTAGCCAAGAAAAGGTGTATATGGTCATTACGTGCTGCTCAGGAGTTCTTCAGTGGGTATTAAAGGCTGTAATGTGTGCCAGGATAAATGCACCCTGCACCGTCCAGCAAACAGGACATCTCCATGTTGATGTTTTCATGTTGTCCGCACCAAACTCTGATCCTTCCATTCAGTGATCCAGGCTTCTTGTTCTCCTGACAATACTGACAACAGTGAAACCTGACATGTCTCAGCCTCAGCTGCTCCGCCCACATCCCACAAAGCATATAATACCTTTTGTACACTTATCTGGCCACAAGCTTCAGTATCTTGATGCTCGCAATCTGATTGGCTTTTGAAACTTCTGCTGGGTATAGGCTGGTTACCGCTGGAAAGGCACACGTCATGCCGAAATGTTTACAGCATGCCGTATTTAAAAGTCATTTCGCAGATTTATTTGAAGTAATTAGTCTGTGTTTGTCGACGAGCTGCAGAAAACGTCTGTGATTTGTTGCAGTGGCTGTCAAATGGCCTCTCCATGTGAAAGCAGGCAGTTCTTGGTGACGTTTAGTGACAAAAAGTGACAAAGTACTCTGGCTTACTGACTGGCTGTTCACATCTTTAAATAAAAAAATCCCTTAAAATCAAAGGGATGGTCAATACTCATTTACATTGTTGCCTCATTGTATAAGCAACGTACTAGGCACAAAATACTGGGCGGATATCATTTGAACAAATTCCAATTTACCAGAACTTACTCTTTGTGAATACAAGTGGTATTAAACACCCATGGACAGTTCTTTTCTGTGCAAACATGGCTGAAATATTGATAGCTTAAGTATTATGTCCAGTCATTGATCAAAACAATTTGCAAACACCTGCAAGGCTGCATTATTATACAATTAGAGGAGTGTGTGTGTGTATGTGTGTGTGTGTGTGTGTGTGTGTGTGTGTGTGTGTGTGTGTGTGTGTGTGTGTGTGTTGAGAGAGAGAGAGAAAGAGAGAGAGAGAGAGAGAGAGAGAGAGAGCAGTGTCTCACCTGGCTGCCAGGCCTCCTGTTCTAAGGTTTGACACTCGAGGCTTGCCGTCTTTGTCCGAGCCTCCAGAGATGGTGAGGCCGAGACTGGAGCCTTCTCTCTTTATCAGCTCCACTGTGGTCAGCCCTCGAATCTCATCTACACACACACACACACACACACACACACACACACACACACACAAACATACACACAAAAATCAGGACAGCATTTCAGCCTGCATCCTGATCATTTAGGGAAATCATTTAAGAAATGATTAGAGGTGGGAATCTCTGCAGCCTACATTAGAATTTTATGTTATTTTTTAAAAATATGATAGAGATAGACGAGCACAATAATGCATTCTCATAGCTAGACAATCAAATAGGCCACGCCCTTGTTCATGACATCACATTACCTGACTAACACTGTGTCTAATACTCACAATGTTTTCGGAAGATAAGCTGGTAACGGTTTTCCGTAATTTCACTGGTGTTGCTTTTTACAACAATTTACACCACAGCGCTGTCGAGTTCTGGAATCCGATTGGTCAGAAGATGATTCATTTTCCATAACAGCAGCTCTGACAGTATTTTATACTGCAAGGTTTATATTAATGTGATTGCAGTACACAGGAACTTGTATGACAGATGCTCCACAGAAATATATTTACAAAACACGTGTCCATATCACACCACCCTGCCGTTAATTATTTTCCTATAACCACATGCCCTGTTGTGTTTATCCTTCTTGAAAAGCACCAAGGTTATTGTCTTTGGATCAGAGATATCCGGTGATATTGACCGTTTCCATTCCAGTATAAATGTCATGTTATACATGGATGCAGAATACTTTGAGAACATTTCTAAGAAATGATTAATTTTCCCCATGTTTGCTGATCTATAAACAGAAGCTAATTTGCTCTCACAAATCCTTAGAGAGCACGAAAGTGTGAGAGGAAAACTGTGTGAAGGAAAAGGGGGACGAGTTGCGTGTAGAGTTAAGCAGAGACTCCATACTCTAAAGTTCGGCATCAGTACCAGCGCAGACGAGCTGTCTGTTCACCTCAGCACACAAGACTAGCACGACATCTGTCTGTGTGTGTGTGTGTGTGTGTGTGTATGTGTGTGTGCGTGTGTGTGTACTGAACCTCTCATGAGACATTTCATACAGAATCCTGTTATCCTGTTAATCTTATTTAATGAGCATTTTACCTGGAATGCTGCGCCTCTTTGAGACCACACTGCTGTCGTTGGCTGCGCAGTCTTTATTCCCTTTTGAATAAGGGCCGTCATCTGGAACAATAAAATAATAATCGCCGTTAGTGCTGCAGGAACATCTGGCAACCCTTCCTCACTGATCCATGGCATGAATTAAAGGAGTAGTTTGGACAAAAACAAAATGTACACAATTTCCAACGTACCATGGGACATGTTTCCTGTCATTTCTTCGCTGCAAGAAAATGACATCTTAGCAAGTGAAAAATATCTTGAATATAGTAATAAATATCTAGTATTTCATAGTATAAGATTACAGTGAACCCATTACAAGATTATTAACTCTGTATACCAGAGACTGTCGGTTTTGTGGGTGCCCGTATTCTTTGTATAATTTATTTGTGATGTCACATCACACTCCACAGTAGTGATTAATGGATCATATGAAAGTAGACACTCAGGGCTTTAAGAATTTGCAGCTTTTCATAAGTATTTCTTTTTTTTACCTAGCCTACAAGGTAAATGATAATAGTAGTGTACAGTAGTAATAAAGCCTACTATGAATTATAATTTCATTGTGGCAGTTGTATACAGTGTTTTACTATCAAAAAAAGCTTAAGTTGTGCTGTCCGTTTTATCTCTGTACCAGTTTTATTGTGGAGAGGTGTGAATTGGTTGGCCAGCAGGGGGCTCACACCCCTCCCCTTTCCCATCGCCCTGCTCACCAGCAGCTAAACACAGAGTCACCATACTCTACACACAGAAACCCAACAGTGTCCTGACTAATCTTGCATCAATAAAACAATTCATTTGTTTATAGTGTTGTTGTTGTTGTTTTTTTTAACTAATTTCAAGTGTGAAATAGTTCTATGCAGATCATTTTGATTAGAACAAGAAATTTTAAATCTTGAAATTAGTAGTAATGTCTAGAAATATGTTTGGTAATCTTATAGTTAGTTTGTTGTAATCTTTTAATAGGAAATACTAGATACATTTGACTATATTCAAGATTTTCACATGTATTGCAGTGTTTAGATTTGCACCAGAGCTTGTGAATGTTGGAATCCTGTAGCTACCAGTTAATCGTTGAGTTATGCAAACCGCATGTCTAAACTGTCACACACTCACCTCAAAGAAAGAGTTGATTATACAGTTTCTGATGTTCTATAAAAATGGACAAAAGGGCATCACAGAGCTAAAAAGAAGTCCATCTTGAAACCAGATATCTGTCTTACTCTTTGTAAACATCAGACTCAGGTTGGAGTTTGAAGACGGAATTATCCGCAAGTGATTCAGATGATAAAACAGTTCCACATCGTTTTGTTGTTTTTTTATATTACATTTTTAATACTGATGTATTCTAGTGGTTTATGAGTCACATGGTACAAATGGTGTTGATGCACCAGTGTCTTTAAAAACCTAAACATTTCGGTTTGTGAGCTAAATTGTGTACAGTTCATTTTTGGAACCAGTATCTCTAACCACCAGTAAAACTCCCAGGTATATAAGGCAGCATATATAATTGTCCACGGTGCCATCTTGCCAGGGGTGACACTGACACACCATGTTTTATATAGACACTTCTGAAATCTGCCCCGTTGTGCCCCAGTGATGCTGCTAACTGGATGCTGCCTGTCGCCTTACCCCTGCCATGCCCCTCAGTCTCCAGGTGAAATTTCACCAAGAGTGCCAAATAGGTCAAAGTTCTATCACTGCTACACACACACACACACACACACACACACACACACACACACACACACACACACACACACACACACAGTGCAAGGAAGCACATATGAAACATGAGGAACTCCAGACTGGCTTTTTTTTTTTCTACATTAGAGCAAACAGGAACATATTTTGATTTTCATTTCAAAACCAAATTCAAAGTCCCAAACCATCCAAATGACAGACGTTCTTCATATATTAATTTACAGCTTGTTACCCTATTAAAACTAATACCAGAGCAATTTTATATTTGCATCTATTTATTACTGCGTTCTCTTTTTTCTTTTTTCTTTCTTACGTGCTGTATAGTATTTCACACATGACACAGAGACACAAAGTCTCTGAAACACATGCTTCATGAGTTAAATTACTTTTGGCATGCACAACTCATTTTACAAGTCAATTAAAAAGTCACAAAGTAATTTAGAGCGTTATGTCCCGGCAGCCCAGCTCGTGATGACACCATTCCTGATGTAGGTTAAACGCCGGATGTTCCTACAATGCTGGTGGGCCTATTTTCAGACCTGGCTTATTTATAGAGCCGGCACAAGACCTGGTTAATACCTCTCTCCCAGATCTCCACAGTTTTCCATGAGCACCTATAAACATCAGTGAGGAACTTTCTAGACAGACGGTTTAATGGACAAAAATAAAAGTAAAAAAAAAACTTTGCAGTTTGTGTGATCAGTCAATAATGAGCCAGGCTAGTCATTGATCACATAGCAATGAAGCTTTCAAACAAAGAAAATGCTACAAGAAGGCCCACTTTAGTGTAATAATCATTATAATATTAACGGTAATATATTGATCTCAGTTTAAAATTTTTTTTTTTTAAAAAACTCGTAGAGGGTTGCCAGGTATGCAATAAATAAAGAAATAAACACCCGAACGGACAAATAAAACCATTCCGATACTAAGAACTTAAAATGTGTTAAAATAAAGCTGAGTTATCATCACCCGTATTGGTATAGTGAAGTGCGTTAGGCAAATAGAGATGGGTAGATGAAGATGTAAAAGACTCACCATTGCGGCCTTCTCTCCGTAAACCGCACAGCATGGCTGCGGTGTCACGTCTCCATGCTTTTCCAAACCGGAGTATTAGACACGTCTATATTCCGCATACACTTTTGCTAACCCACACTGCAGTTTACAGCATTACTTCCAAAATCACGCTGAGCAGCATACACAGCATACCCTCTCCAAAAGCAAACCAAAGCTCCTCAGTGTGTCTGCTTTAGAATACATTTGGCTTGTATGTCTACGATCAGAGATTGCACATCATCCATGGTACCATTCGACAAATGTATACAAGGAATTTTCACTTTTCTAAAAAAATCTGTGGTCAGTTAATGGGTGAGTATTTATATAGTTTGAATGACTAAATATAATCATGTGCTTGTATTTCCCTCAAAATGCTGATGATCTCAATGTCTAAATATCTCTATATATGATGGTATCCTTTTTCAACTTCCTGTAGCTAAATTTGTATCAGGCTACATCCAAGTACTAGTTTCTAAAGAGAAGTACTCACTAGAAAAAATACTGGCTATTCATACTCCAGTACCAAACTGTACTTTCTAAAGATATACTGTCTATTCATATTCCAATATCCAAACTCTGGTCTCTAAAGAGATACTGGCTATTCATATTCAAGTACCAAATTGTACTTTCTAAAGAGGTACTGGATATTCATATGTCAATAGCCAAATTCTGGTCTCTGAAGAGGTACTGGCAATTCATACTCCAATACCCAAACTGTAGTCTCTAAAGAGATACTGGATATTCATACTCCGATACCCAAACTGTAATCTCTAAAGAGGTACTGGATATTCATACTGTAATATCCATACTTTCATGTCTAAAGAGATACTGGTTATTCGTAATCCAAAATTCAAACTGAAGTCTCTAAAAAGATACTGGTTATTCATACACCAATATCTAAACTGTACTCTCTAAAATAATACTGGATATTCATATCCAAACTATAGTCTCTGAAGAGATACTGGCTATTCATACCCCAATATCTAAGCTCTGGCCCTAAAGAGATACTAGTTATTCATACAGCAGTACCCAAACTGTAGGTTCTAAACAGATAATGGTTATTCATACTCCAATATATTAAAACTGCAGTCTGTGAAGTGATACTGCTGTGTATAGTATAATATCCAAATGTAGTCTCTATAGAGATACTGGCTATTCATACTCCAATATCTAAGAAATTGTTAGAGATGCACCAAGAGTATTTTTACTTCATTGTCTGAATCTAATGTTCAACAGCCAAATTAGATAGAGATATTGCCGATACAGATACTGACAATTCATACCTCGGCACTACTAGTTTCCAAAAGGGAACTCATATTAATACTGAAATACTTCAATATTCAGACTCTAGTGAATATTCATGTTTCTTCATCCGAACTCTAATGTTTAGAGAAGTACTTACTATGCATACTCCAAGGAGACTCTTAATATCCATACTCCAGTATCCAAACTCTTGTGAATATCCATACTCTAATGTCCAAACTCTAAAAAAACCGAACTATCTATATTCCGATATCCAAGCCTTTCCACTGAGATATTGTATAGTCATACCCCAATATACCTTACGTGTCTAATATGGTGCTGACTATCTATACTCCAATATGCAAATATACAAACTACAATGTTCAGAAAGGTACTCACTATCCATACTTCAGTATCCAAACTCTACTGTCCAAAAAAAGGCTATCCAGAGTCCACTGACTATTGCTTCCCCAATCCACAATATCCAAAATTTAATATCCAAGCAGATTTTTCACCCACAATGCAACGTCCAAACTGTAGAATCCAAACAGGTAATGAATGCCCACACTGCAAAACCACAACATCCAATCAGTAACTGATCTGTTCCTCTATCTGTGCCTCCAGTCTCCAAACTCTAGTCTCCGAACTCAGTGTCTTACTTCACACTGGCTGATCCGAGTGTGGAGACAAGCACGAGTGGGAAGCCCCAGCTGTGATGGAGCTGTAACATGAGGCTGGAATAAAAACACTGCTGCAATGAGACTCCGAGTGACAAAGCAGAGTCTATCCCCCTCTTTCTCTCCTCCTCTCATTCCTTTCGCTCCTCCCTCTCTTCCCAGGCTCCTGAGATGTTCACACTCATCTGTGTCCTTCCTCCATTTTCATATTAAGCATCTCTGTTCACACACACACACACACACACAAACACACACACACACACACACACACACACACACACACACACACACACACACACACACACACACACACACACACACAAAGCATAGCACATTTGTCACTCTTTTCCTCTTTTGCAGCAAGTCTTCATCATGCAGCTCATGTCGGCAGTATGAGCTAATAGAAACTGCTTTTAGAGGAATTTGTCGGTTTCCATATCGATTTTGAATATATGAATAATTAAATAATAAGCATGAACAATTTTCTAAACAGACCTGGCATCTATAAGGTTTTGAATAAATAGATCTTGTAGCATGTTTAAGTCGTTGCTAGAAAGTAGTGCACATGTTGCTATATATTTTTTTAAAAAGATTTCTAGATATTTTAAAAGTAATTTCTATTTTTTTTTTTTTTATTCTTTATTTTATTTTAATCCCAGGTACATATTACTTAATGGAATAGTTTGGTAAATGTACTTTTTTTTTGCCAAAGTATTTCATTAAGTAATTTGTACCTGGGATTAAAAAATGCCAACCAAGACATGTTTGCCTCTGATTTGTGCTTCTTTATTTTTGCACTGGAATTGTGAAGCTAATGTCATTAACAGGTAAATCTGGAGCTCTAGGGTTAGCATTGGCAAGATTGTGTGACATCATTGTACTGAAGAACTGGATGGAGTTTAAGATTAATAAAACCTCTTCAGTGAAAAACTAAAGAACCAAACATCAGACAGCAATATCGTGTCTGATCGCTAATCTAATACGTTGTGTTTAAGTCGCCTAGCCAGTTGCTTAAACCAGTAGTTCTTAAATAGGGATCCGGGGACCTATAGGGGTCTGTGAAGTATAGCCAGAGGGTCCATGATTTAAAAAAAATGTTTGTAGAAATCATAACCCAACATTACCAAAGTACTGAGTTCTTACAGTTATTAGCTTATTTGACTGGTCACTTAAATGGATTTAATCCAAAACTTAATAACTCAAAAAACAAGTAGGCCTATACAATATATACACTTGAATCTAATGACAGTTTTGATAAAAATGTGTTCTGTACATAAAAAGTGCAGGAATAAAAATCACTATTGCTCCAGTAAATAATGAAGAATAGCTGGATTAAGCAATATTTAATACTTTCCAATACTTTTTTATGCATACCTGCTTTCTCCTTTTATCTCTATTAAATAGTTTCTCTCAGTGCTCAATTACACTCAGTACTTACTGTATAAGTAACTTTTTATTGCTATATCACTCTCACTACCAGTTGAAATATGTGATTAACTCATTACGCACATTTATTGCTTTTAATTTCAGCCCCCTGGAGAACAGTAAAATAAAACTGCTGGATGGAAATTAACTTTATTCGCTCTAACACTACTCTGACTCAGGACTGTTTATCAGTGACTGCTCTCATGTTTCATTGTCTCAGAAGATCTTTCAGCCAGTGAGAGCAACTGGATTCTTTCCTGACAGCATGTGTGTGTGTGTGTGTGTGTGTGTGTGTGTGTGTGTGTGTGTGTGATGTTGATGATGACGATGAAGGCTCTCCAGTGCTCACACCTGTCTCTCCATTTGTCCATTTGTCACTTGAACATACCAGACCTTCCCCCACACACCCATTTCCCTTAACCACACATACACTCAGTCAGCTCCAATACAGTCACTGTGTGCTCCCTGTCCTCTCTCTGACATGTAGAGCAAGGACAAAGAGATCGAAGAGACGTGTCCTTCTTCTCTTAGCTCTCTTCTGTGATTTTGTCAGACAGAGATCTGAATCTGCAGCTACTCCCTACTCGTCTGGCTCATCCACTTGATCACTGGTTTATTATTATTGGAAAAGCAATAGATCTTAATAAACTTGTTGCAGTGAATTAATAAGCGGTACTGACAGAATGACTGAATGTTAGCTGTTGCTGTTGATCTTCATAAAGCATCTTATATATGTATTAACTTATTTATTTTAGATGTAAGAATTGGGGAACTGGTGAAAATGGTGACAGCACTAATATGTACATGACATATTCGTCTGGCGCACAAATCCGCTTTATGCTAATATTTTTTTTTAGGTGTAATTAATAACTTAAATATAGAGCTGGGCGACATGACAAAAATATCATACTACGATACTAGGCTTTTCTACCATACACAATATGTCTCATAACACATAAGGTTTGCTGAGAAATGTCCAGCAAAACATTTAGAAAAAAAACATTTGATGATACTTTTATTTAATGTCTTCTTCTTTTCCTTTCGGCTGTTCCCTTCAGGGGTCGCCACAGCGAATCATCTGCCTCCATCTAGCCCTATCCCCTGCATCCTCTTGTCTCAGACCGACTGCCTTCATGTCCTCCTTCACTACATCCATAAACCTCCTCTTCGGTCTTCCTCTCGGCCTCCTGCCTGGCAGCTCTAACCTCGGCATCCTTTTACCGATATATTCACTCTCCCTCCTCTGAACATGTCCAAACCATCTCAACCTGGCCTCTCTAACTTTGTCTCCAAAACATCTCACATGTGCTGTTCCCCTGATGTACTCATTCCTGATCCTATCCATCCTCGTCACTCCCAAAGAGAACCTCAACATCTTCAGCTCTGCTACCTCTAACTCTTCCTCCTGTCTTTTCCTCAGTGCAACTGTCTCCAAACCATACAACATCGCTGGTCTCACTACTGTCCTGTACACCTTTCCTTTCATTCTTGCTGGTACTCTTTTATCACACAACAGACCTGACACTTTTCTCCACCCATTCCAACCTGCCTGCACACGCTTCTTCACCTCTTTTCCACACTCCCCGTTGCTCTGGACTGTTGACACTAAGTACTTAAAATCCTGCACCTTCTTTATCTCTTCTCCCTGTAACCTCACTGTTCCACTTGGATCCCTCTCATTCACACACATGTATTCTGTCTTGCTGCGACTAACCTTCATTCCTCTTCTCTCCAGAGCAAACCTCCACCTCTCTAGACTTTCCTCCACCTGCTCCCTGCTCTCACTACAGATCACAATGTCATCCGCAAACATCATAGTCCATGGAGATTCCTGTCTGACCTCATCTGTCAGCCTGTCCATCACCACTGCAAACAAGAAGAGGCTCAGAGCCGATCATTGATGCAGTCCCACCTTCACCGTGAACTCCTCTGTCACACCTACCGCACACCTTACCATTGTCCTACTGCTCTCATACATATCCTGCACCACTCTAACATACTTCTCTGCCACTCCAGACCTCCTCATACAATACCACAGCTCCTCTCTTGGCACCCTGTCATACGCTTTCTCTAAATCTACAAAGACACAATGCAGCTCTTTCTGACCCTCTCTGTACTTCTCCATCAACATTTGCAAAGCAAATATTGCATCTGTAGTGCTCTTTCTTGGCATGAAACCATACTGCTGCTCACAAATGCTCACTTCTCCCCTTAGCCTTGCTTCCACTACTCTTTCCCGCAACTTCACTGTATGGCTCATCAGCTTAATACCTCTGTAGTTTCCACAACTCTGAACATCTCCCTTGTTCTTAAAAATCGGCACCAAAACACTTCTCCTCCATTCCTCAGGCATCCTCTCACTCTCTAAGACCTCGTTGAACAACCTAGTTAAAAACTCTACTGCCATCTCTCCTAGACACTTCCATACCTCCACTGGTATGTCATCAGGACCAACCGCCTTTCCTCTCTGCATCCTCTTCAAAGCTCTCCTAACTTCACCCTTGCTAATCCTTTCTACTTCCTGCTCAACAATATTTGCCTCTACTACTCTTCTCTCTCTGTAATTTTCCTCATTCATCAGTTCCTCAAAGTACTCCTTCCATCTTTCCCTCACCCTCCTGTCACCTGTCAACACATTTCCATCTCTATCTTTAATCACTCTAACCTGCTGTACATCCTTACCATCTCTATCCCTCTGCCTTGCCAACCGATACAAATCCCTCTCACCTTTCTTACTATCTAACCTTGCATACATGTCCTCATAAGCTTTCTGTTTGGCCTTTGCCACCTCTATCTTAACCTCACGCTGCATCTCCCTATATTCCTGTCTACTTTCCTCTGTCCTCTCACTGTCCCACTTCTTCCTAGCTAACCTCTTCTTCTGGATACTCTCCTGAACTTCCTCATTCCACCACCAAGTCTCCTTGTCTTCTTTCCTCCTTCCAGATGACACACCTAGCACCTTCCTACCTGTCTCCCTGATCACTTTGGCTGTAGTAGTCCAGTCATCTGGAAGCACCTCCTGACCACCTAAAGCCTGTCTCAACTCCTCCCTGAAAACCTCACAGCACTCTTCCTTTTCCAACTTCCACCACTTTGTCTTCTGCTCTGCCTTTGCTCTCTTCATCTTCCTCACCACCAGAGTCATCTTACACACCACCATCCTATGCTGTCTAGCTACACTCTCTCATACCACTACTTTGTAATCGCTAATCTCCATCAGATTACAGTGTCTACATAAGATATAGTCCACCTGTGTGCTCCTGCCACCACTCTTATATGTCACCCTGTGTTCCTGCCTCTTCTGAAAGTACGTGTTCACCACAGCCATCTCCATACTTTTAGCAAAGTCTACCAACCTCTGTCCTTCTGGGTTCCTTACCTGAAGACCAAACCTGCCCATCACTTCCTCATCCCCACTATTCCCTTCACCAACATGTCCATTAAAGTCTGCCCCTATCACCACTCTCTCACCTCTGGGAACACTCTGCATCACTTCCTCAAGCTCGCTCCAGAATCTGTCTTTCTCCTCTTGCTCACAACCTACTTGTGGAGCGTAAGCACTAACAACATTCAACATCACACCTTCAATTTCCAGCTTCAGACTCATCAACCTATCTGACACTCTCTTTACCTCCAGAACATTCTTCACAAACTCCTCCTTCAGGATCACTCCTACTCCATTTCTCTTCCTGTCCACCCCATGATAAAACAGTTTAAACCCTGCTCCAATGCTTCTAGCCTTGCTCCCATTCCACCTGGTCTCCTGGACACACAGAATGTCGACTTTCCTCCTCTGCATCATATCTACCAGCTCTCTGCCTTTACCTGTCATCGTACCAACATTCAAAGTCCATACTTTCAGTCCCAAATTCCTGCCTTTCCTCTTCTCTCTCTGCGTAAGGACACGCCTTCCTCCTCTAACACCTCTAACACACCTTCCTCCTCTCCTTCTTCGACCAACAGTAGCCCAATTTCCACCAGTGCCCTGTAGGTCAACGGCACCGATGGCGGTCGTTGTTAACCCGGGCCCCGACCGATCCGGTATGGAAGTCATATTAGTGATTCGCATATTGAATTTGGCAAAAGTTTTACGTCGGATGCCCTTCCTGACACAACCCTCTCTATTTATCCGGGCTTGGGACCGGCACAAAAAGTACACTGGCTTGTGACCTCCTGTGGCTAGATTACTTTTATTTAATGTCTACAAAGATTAATTCTTTAACACTGAAAAGGAGGAAAAATCAACAAAATTGTTACATTTTCGAAATGTGAAATTGCACTATAATTTACAGTTTTTAAATAAACTCTTTTAAAAAAAATTATGTTTAATTTTTAAAAGTATAATTTTCTATACTATTTAAAAAAAAAAAAAATCAGGTGCTCGCAATCAATTTGCAATTAAAAATTATAAAGATATCATGATAACCACTACATATTAGTAAAGTGGATTGTGACTCATTTATCACAATGGTGATATTATATTGTCATATTGCCAGACCACAAGCCAATTATAAACTGTTGACACAAGGCAGGATTCATGCTGTTGGTGCCAAATTCTGACCCTACCATCTGTGTGCTCATCAGAAATCCAGATTCATCAGACCAGGCTGCATTTTTCCAGTCTTCAACTGTCCAGTTTTGGTGAGCCAGTGCCCACTGCAGCCTCAGCTTTCTCTTCCTGGCTGACAGAAGTGATACCTGATGTGGTCTTCTGCTGCTGTAGTCCATCCACTTCAAGGTTCGATGTGTTGTGCCTTCTGAGATGCTTTTCCACTCACCACAATTGTACAGAGTGGTTATCTGAGTTACTGTAGCCTTTCTGTCAACTCAAACCAGTCTGGCCATTCTCCGTTGACCCTCTCTCACCAACAAGGCGTTTCTACCTGCAGAACTGCTGCTCACTGGATGTTTTTTCTTCATTGCACCATTCTGAGTAAACTCTAGAGACTGTTGTGCGTGAAAATCCTAGGAGATCATCAGAGATCACTGAGATCACATTTTTTACCCCATTCAGATGGTTGGTGTGAACATTACCCAAAGCTGCTGGCCCATATCTGCATGATTTTATGCGCTGCACTGCACTGCTGCCACACGATTGGCTGCTTAGAAAATTGCATGAATGTGTAGATGGACAGCTGTTCCTAATAAAGTGCTCAGTGAATGTATGTCCCAATGTTGCTTCATAATCATTATGTTCATCATAATCTCATGAGGAAATTCAGTGTCTAAGAGTCGTATGAAAATGTGAAATCCTTCCACAAATGTGGTAAACACCCAAACAAAAATGGGTACATTCAAGAATTCTTGCCAAATTGATGGTTTGGGATGATTTTGATAGCAACACTGCCATCTTGTGGTTTGAAAGGACTTCAAAACAGGTCGTGGGTTGACACTTAACAGACAATGAACATGACTTTTTACTTTCTTATACTGGGAAACACCAGAGTGAAAGCATGAAAACTTTTCACACACACATGCATGCACGCACACACACACACACACACACGCACACACACACACACACACACACACACACACACACACACACTGATGATTGAATATCACGTTCACTCTGCATTGTCACATTACCTTCATTCCCATTTCAAACACACATACGCTCACAGGTACCTTTCACTCTTCCTTTGATGACTCCCATGCGGCAGCGCAGCGAGAAGAACACCCTCCTCTTCCCCTTCACTCCTCCACCCGATCCCTTCTTCACCGAGCTGACAGAGGAGGAAACTCCATCGGGAAAACGTTTGGGGTTGATGCTGCAACTCAGCCGCCACATCTCAACTTAGAAGCTACTCAACACACAACCAGGCATCTCTATTCTTCACACACATCCTTGCCTCTCCTCCTTTTCTTTTTCTCATCTCACAGTCAGAAGATACACAGGGGATCCCACTTTATTTATTGTCACGTCGTCACTTGATGGGGAAAAAATGATCAACGTCAACTCCACAAGACAAAGATGCTGTTGGGACTGTGTTTGTCAGTGTGCATGTGCGTGTGTGTGTGTGTGTGTGTGTGTGTGTGTGTGTGTGTGTGTGTGTGTGTGTGTGTGTGTTTGTGTTTATGTGAGAACATTTCTGGCCTGTAGAGTAGAAAGCAGATGGAGAACAGCTTCTCTCTCTGCGGAGATCCGGTCTGGCCAAACCACAGGAGCAATTCCATCCTGAGAACACGGCTCACAGCTGACTTCATCTATTACACATTAGGAGAACCTGCACAGTAGAAGAACTGACTTTGTTATCAGTAATATTAATATCGAATAATCTGTGTCAGTATTAGTACTACTAGTACTAACATGCTTTTATTATTCGGCTGACAAAGATTTCCAATATGATGAATTATCAGAGCAATGTACACAGCTGTTCAAGGAGTGCTCAGGCATTTTTTTGTTGGTTTTTTTTTTTTGTAAAGTCTAATATCTGTATCTACTGCGTGTGTAGCAATTGTGTGATTACCACAGGCAAGACTTTCAACATGTTTTCCTGCACTGACAAAAGAAAAGAAAACCCATTTACGTGAACCTCACTTATAATGGAAGTCTTAAGAGTAGTTGGGACATCAGTAGCATTCATTCAAAAAACACTGGGTCGAGGGTTCAATTCCCGCTGCAGCCATGTGTGTGCGGAGTTTGCATGTTCTCCCCGTGCTTCGGGGGTTTCCTCCGGGTACTCCGGTTTCCTCCCCCAGTCCAAAGACATGCATTGTAGGCTGATTGGCATGCTCAAAGGTGTCCGTAGTGTGTGAATGGGTGTGTGAATGTGCCCTGCGATGGACCGGCACCCCATCCAGGGTGTCCCCTGCCTGTGCCCCATGCTCCCTGAGATTACCCACGGCCCATATTTGTCCTATTTAGAGACTGAGCTTCTTTTTCAGATTAAATAATTTGGTTAGGCAATGAAGCAGTACGGCGGTGCAGCTGGTGATGTTGGATCCCCACTTCAATCATGAGCTCGGGTTACTGTCTGTAGAGTTTTGTGTGTTGTATCCATATCCATTTGCGTTTCCTCTGGGTTCTCTGGGTTTGAATAGATTATTTGGAGAGATAATAAACATCTATGATTTAATGTAAATGTAATGTACTACAATTATTTGTCTGGTGGGTGTTTTTGGTTGTTTTTTTTTTTGTTTTTTTTTAATGGATGCTATTACATTTGTTGATTAACAGACATAAGATTGACATATTATTTCACTTTGACTTGTTTCTTGCACTGCTCTACGCAAATAAGCTCAGATTTTGGCTTTGAGTGTGGTGTCTTAGGCCTAACAATAAAACGGTTGCATGTGTGCTTAAAGGAAGTCATTTTTTATGAGAAGGGTTTTGTTTTGTATGAGAAGGTACAATGATGCATACAAGTGTTCCTCAGTAGATTCAAATCCATTTTATTTGTATACAATTTTTAAGAATGGACATTGTCACAAAGCAGTTTTACAGAAATCCAGATGTAGATTTACATTTAGGTCCCTAACGAACAATCTGAAGGAGATGAAGAAACACTCCCCCAACACCCCCCACTTCCTTCCCCAACGCGACATGAGGAAGAAACCTTGAGAGGAAACAGATTTAAAAGCAAACTCACCGTGGGGTGACACTGGATAGTGTGATTATAAATCATTACAGTATTCAGGTGGAGAAGTGTAAAGACAAACAGTACTGAGTGTGTTGTAAGAATGTTGTGTATGAGCACATTGTGAATTAGAGTCATGGGATGAGCACGGGACAGTAATGTTATAAAAGTGTGTGTAAGAGTGTATATTAAACAGACAAAACCACAATGGTGACTGAAATAAAGGAAGTAAGGAAGTGCAAGCTGTTCTGATTTCAGCTTCACTTTAATCACACATGCAAATAAAATCTCCACTCCTTACTGAGGTTATTTGTCACCAGGGCTGTAAAATACTTGGGTAGTTGTACTTTGTTACTATACTTAAGTATTATTTTTGTGTATGTACTGTATACTTTACTCAAATATTAATTAAATTGAATGCATGTAGTCTTACTTAATTACATTTCCAAGAAAAAAAAAACCCATTTGCCTTTTACTCCTCTCCTTCCTTTAATATTTAGACCTTCAAAATATTTGTTAGAAATCTCGAAGGATTCTTCTCTTGTCCAGCCAATGACTGCGTGCTACTGTATACATCAGTCGAATGGGCGCAGTCTAGTATCCAATCATTGCTCTACAGCATTTCTTTGCATGTGCCTAAAACTTTTGCACAGTACTGTAATTAAAAAGAAAAAAAAAAGCATTTTGAGGTAAGTTTAGCTAGATTGCACATTAATTGGCTCTATTTAACTAAGTTAGCCTGTTTTATTTGCTAAGACCAGGTTAGACTATCGATTCCAGTAGTTAACATAATAGGACAAGCAGCAGGTCAGATTCAAACTTAAACAAACTGGATGGGGTTTTGGAGCAAAACAGCGTAGTTGCGTTAAAACAAAAATCATCTTCTAACAGTTCTGACTACATTCTGACAACGTAATTTACCTGCGCCATGTCTCGAGCATTTCAATATACAAAACTCCCCGACATGCTACGTAAATGATAAATAATATATTTTATAATGTTTTCTTTATTGCAGTAGAGAAGAAGTACATGTATGTACACCGGATGATGGGCTTGGTCAGTAGGATTTAGAGCTTTTATTAAATTAGAAGCCAGGAGTCTTGAACAGCGTCTTAGTGTTCACCAGTCAACGAGCAAACATGATTCTCCAGTGGATTTCTGCTTATTGTAGAAAAAAAAAAAATGCACAGACTGTTGTCACATCCATGGCAGGAGCACAGGACAGCAGTCACTGGCCACATGATCCGAAGACACAAATATTCTATTCTATTCCTTGGATTAACCCAAAGTATTCGACAAGATGCTGTTGTTCTCAGTGTAGGACACAACCTCGAGGACTATGATGAGCAGAGTGAGGGACAGAAAATTTGCTCATAATGAACTTATACTGTGCAGAAATCACTCTGTATTTAATTCTCATCTGGTTATTTAACATGCATGATTCCTGATGTAAAACAAATGCGCTATAAGTCTGTGTGTTGATAAGAAAAGTTATACAAAAGGTATATATTGTGCATATCTGGAAAATGGGGGAAATCTATGCTTGGATGTAAATAATTCTATCATTTACTGCATTTAAACACTGTTTGTTGTTGTTGTTGTTTTTAATGCAAAACAGTTTATGTTGTAGAAGGGCAGTGAATAAACTGAATGTGCAATCAAGATTGGGGGGGTTCTCAAAGAAGGAAACAGCATATTATTAGTTGTTATTATTATATTATTAGCATATATATATATATATATATATATATATATATATATATATATATATATATATATATATATATATATATATATATATATATTCCTATGAAATAAAGTGGAAATAATTTAAATTCATCATAGACTTTAATCTGATTGGATGTAACTAGGGTGGATCATTTTCAGGTTCCATGGTTTACAAAAAAACGAAAGTGATACTAAAACGTCTTGTGTAGTTAAGATACTAAAGCGCGTGAAGCAAAATAAAAACAACGACAAAAAAAAACGTATCTGTTATATGCAGAACAAACCTGAGACATATTCACGATTAGGAAGATAATAAAATAAAAAAACAAACAAACAACAAACCAATAATCGCATTTTCTCTGTCAGTTAGTCAAGCTTTTCATTGACATGCAAATATATTCATAAACTAGCCCGCTGATTGGATGTCATCGCTCAACGCGTCACGACGCCGTTTTTCTTTAAAGAATATACAGATCAAATTTGACTTTTATACACGCGATATATAGCGTGTGTACATTTTTAAGATTGAGATTATTTATTTATTTATTTATTTGCATCTTATAATAAATTTTAATTCTATTTTTAATGTAATGTTCTGCTCTTATGCGTGGATGAGTCAAATTCTGGTCACATGGGTGAAAGGGAAGTTGTCAGGACTTTCACACTGCAAACTTCATCACATCAGAGCTGTTTGGAGCTTCTGCACCTGAAGACATGGAGAGCAGACCTGTCTTTAAGTGAGATCAGCACTTGGTACACTTTTGTTCTTTGTAATATGTAAATGTGGAGTTTTAAACGGTGATGTGATTTATTTATTATTATTATTTTTTAAGTGATTATGGAGCCACACACGGCATAGACAACCCTGTCTACATGCCTTCAGCATCTTCAGCACCAGGTAAAGCTATTTTAATTTTCCTAAACTAAATATATTCCACTATCAGACCTCTAAAATGGAGGAAGCGTCATTTTTGGTTGTCAGCTTTACCCTTAAAGAGACAGTGTGTTCGTGCGCCAGTTGTTTTAATCTTTATAACATCTGTGCCTTTTCCGCTGTAGAGTAACTCGTGATCAGTGTACTTTGTTAAATGTTTTGACAATTTGTTGTGCAACTATCGCCTGGCGAAACGAGCTCATATCCGGTAAGCCACATCTCATGGATCAATAGAATGGGTGGATTGCTGTTGCGTCATTAACCATCAGCCAATCCTAGCACAGGAGGAGGGGGGGTGGGGGGGACTTCGAAAAGATTTCCTGAATTTTATTGCAGATATTGCTGTAATGCACACGTTGGCATGTGTGAATGGATTGGATTTTTAAGTGTTACACAATTAAAACAGCTAAATAATAGCCCATTAATTAGAAACAACATTCAACGCAACACTAATACAGCAAATTAAATGTAAAAAATAATAATAATAATTGTTGTTGTTATTATTATTATTATTAGTAGTAGTAGTAGTAGTATTAATAGTA
>CM042556.1:16532500-16552500 GCA_023630585.1 Cranoglanis bouderius | reverse complement strand
CTTGCATATTCTCCTCCTGTTCCTTCTTCATAGTATCGCTTGGAGACTTTCGCTGAGACGAGATCTACTGAATGGAGTCAAGAACCGTACACGGGTAAAGAACGGTCACCAGGTTTTTTGGGTGCAGTGCAATTCGTGCTTTCTGACACACGTCACTGCTATTAATACATGGTTTCACAAGATAGAATTTGCATCACTTGTATTTCAGTCATTACAGTAACACTGAAACACGCACCAGGCTACCAGTTCATTCTTAGAGTTTCAAATGAGCACTGAATGAAATATAGGAGTTCAACTCTGCCATTTTTGTCCCCGTTATATGAACTGCTTCTTTTTTGTCTTCTTGAAGAAGCGTTTTCGATGTGCTGCTCTCTTCAGCACCGCTCCAACAGCTAGGCAAAAATGAAATCTATCCAAATCTATAAAATACTTGGGATCTCCCGACAATAAGGCAAAGTCATTTCCTTTGTGGCGTGTGTTAAGATTTAGATTTGCACAATGTTAGACTGGCAGCTCTAAATTATCCACGAAGCTTTATTTCAAACCTGATGATAGTTTTCAAACGAAACCTCTTCAGGCATGTCTTGGCTGGTGGACTACATTTAGAAATGAGATAGTGGTAATGTTATCCCTATATTAAGAGACGTACTGTAATGAACTTTGCCTTAAATAACGATTAAATATCATTCAGAAACTCCAGCTGGTGTGTGATGTGTTTCAGGCCAGCCTGTGGATGCGTTTATCCAGCCTGCACCAGCGCCGTGGGCAATAACAGCCCAAGCACCCACTTTCTTCCAGGATCAAATGCAGAACATCAGAGTGCCAAATACCTCGTCAATCAAGGTGGAGAAATCAGAAAACTTAAACTCTCAACCTTTCAGTCATTAGAACAGAGCATGCCTACTGAACTACTGCTGTCCCAAACTCATCATAACATCTTACTGCTGTCCCAAACTCATCATAACATCTTACCGCTGTCCCAAACTCATTGTAACATCTTACCGCTGTCCCAAACTCATTGTAACATCTTACCGCTGTCCCAAACTCATTGTAACATCTTACCGCTGTCCCAAACTCATCGTAACATCTTACCGCTGTCCCAAACTCATCGTAACATCTTACCACTGTCCCAAACTCATCGTAACATCTTACCACTGTCCCAAACTCATCGTAACATCTTACCACTGTCCCAAACTCATCATAAAGTCCTACCACTGTCCCAAACTCATCGTGGACACCTACCACTGTCCCAAACCCATCGTGGACACCTACCACTGTCCCAAACTCATCGTGGACACCTACCACTGTCCCAAGCTCATTATAAAGTCCTACCACTGTCCCAAACGCATCATAGACACCTACCACAGTCTAGAGTGCCCACATTTTGTTTTTTTGTTCAAGATACCCTAGACTAGATTGTAGTAGAGTACAGGTTAGTTATCAACATGATCTTGCTTTGAATTTCATTTATTACATTATCTTACAATGTACTGCTTTACACGAAAGCAGTCAACAAATGTGGCCACCAGTTGGCCTGATGGTTTTAAATTAAATATGGAGTTTATCATTGCTGAGTGTGATATGTGTGTGTGATTATCCATAGACCTGTCATGTCTGCTTGGGCATGGGAAGAAAGCCATGTAAGGATTGTGTAGGCTCTGGGAATGTGAGTCATATTTCAAAAGTTACTTCGGTACATTACTCCATGTTTTAACATGCGCTGATGATGTGATTGATTGTATCTAAATGTTATCTATTTTCAGAAAGTCTGCTGGGTGTGTAACGGTAGTGGGTTTCGCCACGGAACTGATCTCTGCTCGCACTGTAACGGACGTGGAAGAGAAAAGTAAGATACATTAAGATATATTACATAGATATATTATAACTATTACAGTTATACAGTTGTTCCCAATACAAGCGTACACTGAATTGGAAACATAACTACACAAAAGTTGATGTATTTACCATGGGGGTAGATATGATCTTGTGTTTTAACCGGGGTGTGTGTGTGTGTGTGTGTGTGTGTGTGCGCGCAGCTGTGGCCAGTGCCACGGTCACGGCTCCCGCGAATGTGAAATGTGTCGAGGGAAGAGTCAGCTCTTCGTCTTCATCACGCTCAAGATCCAGTGGTGAGATCTCCAGCATTCAAGAACATTTTTTCAATAGACTAGACCTGCATCCCTAAAGAGAGTGAGACAGTTTGAATTGTTCACAGTATGATAAACATACAAGCTTATGTAATCGTTTTCAGCACATCACAGTATCTACGTATTTTCAACTTTACATTGCCAGAAAGGATTAAAAAATGATTCTGTAACCATTCGTTGTGTTCTAAAGCCTGGCCAGATATGCTTTTAAATGGATCTGTTCAAATAATTACTCTCTTCCTTCTACAGTGTAATTTAAAAAATATTATTATATAGATATCTAATTAACCATGTAGTTTTCTCAGATTTTTCATAGCTTGCTTTACTTATTTAGCCCATCTTGTAGCACATGGCAATGAATCCACATTAAATTTTCAATAAATAAACTTCTAACAATTACATACTACTGAAGTTTTCAATTATATATGTCATGTTTTGCTCTCCTCAGGACTACTTATAAAAATGATTATGTGGTGGAGCAGTTGAGTGGTCTGAAATCAGAGAATCTCAATCAGGTCTCTGGCAGGACGATGTTCACAGATTCCCAGCACATGGTAATAATAATGCGTGCACACACACACACACACACACACACACACACACACCTACCTTAAACGTCCATAAACGTGCCTTCTGTGCACATGGTAGAGGGACTGAATTAAACAGTTTGTTGATTGTGGTGTGTGTGTGTGTGTGTGTGTGTGTGTGTGTGTGTGTGTGTGTGTGTGTGTGTGTGTGTGTGTGTGTGTGTGTGTGTGTGTGTGTGTGTGTGTGTGTGTGTGTGTGTGTGTGTGTGTGTGTGTGTGTGTGTGTGTGTGTGTTACAGCTTTACCCGGTGATGGGTTTCCCCAACGCTTCTTTGAGCCAAGCATCTGAGCGTTTAATACGAGAACATCAATCCAAATATTTCCAGACTTCGCGTATTCTGCAGCAGGTACTGCTACTCTTTACTACAAATGTTACCAGAGAATTAAAATACAGCAATTTTATATTAGATTTGTGTCTGTTTAACTTTGCCCTGCCCCCAAGTGTTTTACTCTTAACTAATCAGCTTTGTCACTGACACTCGAGCATCATAATTTCATTGTAATTAAATTTTATTTACATAGCGCTTTTATCAGTAGTCATTGTCACATTACTGATTTGAGAATCTTTCCTACTGCAGCGTCACACCATCGAGCTGATCCCCATCACCCGTGTGCACTACGCTTGGAAAGGGAAGTCCCACATTTTCTTTGTGTTTGGGAACGAGAACACCGTGTACACTGACAGCTACCCGGCCACATGCTGCTGCTCTGTCATGTAATCCCATAATTCGGCATTTTTACCAGCCAAAACACCAAATGACACAGAATACAGATCATCTTTACACTGTATAATTACATGCATACTATAAACATCTTCATCGATGTTTATAGTATGTATGTAATTAACAACATTAGGGAACTGAGCTCAAATTCTCAGCAAAATCATGAAAGCATCTCTTACGGCTCTTTATGCGAGTTGACTCCTAGCGTTCGCTTAAAAGAGCTGGTTCAAAGAGTCGACTCGTTCACAAACGACACATCACTGCTAGCCGGCTATCAATGTAGGCTGATCAGCTAATTAGTGTATCCTAGAAGGGTATAGTTATATCATGGCAATTCCCTGCTTTTCGTTAACAGTTTCTTCTTTGCAGTCTTTTCGATTCTCAGGTGCTGTCTGTTCCATCACTTTCTGACCCGATTCGTTTTCACCTAATATACGTTGAAATATTTGGTCTATCCTAGGGTTTCACAAGCTGTGAATATAAACCATACAGAACTCACGTTGCCTTTAATTGCCTTATATGTGTGCTCCATCACAAACCAGATACTATCACTGTAAATAGTACTGCACTGGCCTATATGAAGTTGCATACTATTTTGACATACTATTTAGTACAAGTATGCAATTTGGGACATACCCTATAACCCATCACATAATTTTTTATTATTATTATTATTATTTAATTTTAATTTTTTTTTAATTGATGAGTAGCTCTGTAACATTACTAGCTAGTAACGGGAAATCTAGCTTGTTTTTAAGTGAGTCAGATCATTTGGCTCAGTTCACCAATAGGAGTCGACTCACTCGGCACTCAAACGGATCAATGACATCATTTTTCTTAATATTTTGACCAGTGGTTGTTTGTCTTTGTCTAATTATGACAAATTGTGTCATAAAACCTTGTATTGCATTTTATAAAATCTATTTAATTAATTGTGAAATCAGCATGGTGTTTAAAAAAGGGCATTGAAAAAATACAGTAAGCTGTGCTTCATTTCCATTTAACCTGAAGCATGGAAGCATTTTGATTTTTAAAAAAAGTTTATTAAATGGCATCATAATGGCATTGTCTACATCTTAAAAACAACAACAACAACAACTTGTATTATATACGAGTCGGCTCTGAATATTCACCTTAAAATCTGACTCAAAGAGCCAAAGGTTACTAACCAGTGGCACTTTTTTTTTTTTTTTTTTTTTTTTTTTTTTTTTTGGTAAAATATTAAGCCCTGCAGTTCATCAGGATTGTGATTAATTGGCCTAAACGTATACACACACACACACACACACACACACACACACATTTGTTTTACTATCCTTGCAAAAAAATCTGCTCCACTACCACATAGGGCATGCATGCAAAACATTGTATTGTCACACCCGACAGTAAACTGATCACATTAATACCATCAAGGGTTTCTAACAGGAATATTTATGAATAAAATTTGCATGCGGTTAAATGCTAGAAAAGGGCTGAAAAGTATTGTATGGTTATGAATTATGCTTATTAGATCATTAATTATTTGTGTTCATTGTGAATTGTTAGTTAACCAGTGTATTGATTTGTAATATTTACATTTACGCATTTGGTTGATGCTTTTATCCAAAGTGACCAACAGTTCAGACAGGATGACGGTGGGCATTTGAGGGTTAACGGTCTTGTTCAGGATCCAACAATATCAGTTTGGTGGTGTTGGGATTCAAACTGACAACTTTCCAATTAGTAGCCAAAAGTTCAAGTAATGACAGACCGGCAAGTTTTATTATTCCTTTGTTTTCTCTGTGTTAGCTGATTTGAAATCAGTTAACTGTGATGACTCCATGTTTTTGTCATCTAAACATGTCAAAGTTTCACTGTTATTAGCGCTTATACCGCAGCGCTGTTAAATTCTCGATTCTGATTGGTCCGAAAAAGCCGATTTTGTCACATAAAGTCACACAAAGCAGATTTTGAAAACCGTGTGTAATTGTTGATGTAGTGAAGTTTTCAGAAAGGAGACATTTGTTTAGCATGTAGGGAAGGAGTCTCCAGTGTCGGTGCTTTGTAGCAGTCAGAGGTAAAGCTGGAAGTTTTCAGACACAGGAAAGCCTTTAGGACAGAGTTGTTCATGCGTTGCGGTTCCTTGGCAACGTGACGATGAATTTTTTTTATTTTATTTTTTCCCTTCACACTGTGGTATAATAGGAATAAAGAACTTTATGGAACGTTCTGTTATCAATTTACAGTTGATTGCCTTCATCACACCACCCTGTCATTGATTATTGTGATTTATTCCTTACTTACTGATGATCTACTAACGTCCTTTATATTGTGACTTTTCATATGAATAAATGTATTCATCATTGTGTATGCATGTACTCGTGGAAATCTTTTGCAGTCACATACCAATGAACATGATTTCATTTGTATTGCAACTTTTGTATGTTAATAAACACACAAATTTGTATGCTCTTACTATAACTGTGCTGCATTATTGGTTCCTTTAAGACAAAGTTCTGTCCAGAATGTTCCCCAATATAAAGTGTCTCGGGCCCCAGCAGTTAAATCTTGTTCATAAATTGTTCTCATGGTTAAAAGATTGCTGATATCACGAGGACAAGATGAGACGTGATAAACGTTTAACAATTTTAAGGTCAGCAGATATAGAGAGTCGTCCAGGCTGATTAGAGACACGTCGATAGGACGATCGTTTTGGATCAGGTGTTTTTCCAAACAATAAATTCCAATAATTAAAAAAAAAAAAAAAAAACTATTTAATTGCAATTATTGATCATGTAATCAAGAATGCAAATAGTGATGAATGAATCCAAAAAAAAAGGTATTTCGTCAAAATCAGAAAATCCAGGATGCTGTAGAGAAAATGTTCAATATTTTCAATATTTAATATTCAGCATGTGGTCATTTATTAAAACCGGAAACGCAGAAATAAAGTCCAGTGGTGGGGCTGAACCTGATCCAACTCCTATAAGTCTAACCCCTAACTCATGAGACAAACAACACACCCATCCTGAAACACACGGAGTTGTCTCCACCACCCCGGGAAGGAGGAGCTGGATCAGGTCTGACTCCACCCACAGTAATTTTGGTTCTGCAGCGAGGGGTACGTGCTAAATCCTTGAGCATATAGTTTTGTAAATTAAGCTGAAAGTTGTATGATTCATGTCTTAAAGTGAAACATATTTTGGGGGACAAGCCAACCTCACCCCACCCCACCTACACACAATATTTATAATCATCCGTATTCGAGAGATTTAACGTGTGCATCCTCATATTTGGTCAAATGCATCAACATGGATGCTAAGAGCGATTAAAAAAAATACTTACTTTTCTTTCCACAGATTTTTTTCCAAATATGTTTGCATTTATTTTAAAATTTTTATTATCATCTTTATTATTAAATTGTTTTTAAAAGACATTATGGATACTTTTCCCAATAGTCCAGTGGAATATTTGAATTATTGTGCTTATTTATTACACATTGAAATTGTTTGCTTATGATGTTGATCAGTTTAGAGTAGAAAAAAAATGAATGTACAGATTACTTCAACATAGTCCAGCATCTCTACCATGAAGAGACAAGTATTTATCTTCCCCTGAGGAGGCAGGATTACAGTTATGAATGAATGAATGAATGGTTTTCTGCTGCCTGATTGACATGAACCATGAAATGTTTTTCCAATCAATTTGCTGCTGATTTTGATCCATATAAGGTTCAATTACATTTGTTTTTAAAAAAAAAAAAATTATTTAATGTGCTAAAAGCACTGTTTTAATATGTAAATTTTAATATGTAAGTTATAACATGTAAATTGTTATATACATTTCATACTAATGTTTTTTTTTAGTCTTGATATCGAGGCAAGGCAATCCTTCACAACGATTCGTTCACAATGAGTCTCGCCTTGCATCTCGTTTTTCACCTCGGTCTCCTCCAAGTTACACATCTATCTCATGCAACCCACATTCACACGTTTCACTAGTTTACCTTTATTATTCTCTCTCTCTCTCGTACTTTCTGTCCTACTCATTCTGACTGTCGCTTCTCCCAGGAGTGCTTTCTCATCCCTCTTTATTTAGAGACAGGCTCCTCCCCTTCTTCCTTTCTTTCTCCCCCTCCCTCCATCTGGATCACTCCATCTGTGATCCGGAGCTCAGTGGCGGTGTATCTCTCTGTCATAAGGGGCAGCTTCATTCTCTTCTGCAGGATGTCGGGCCC
Source organism: Cranoglanis bouderius (assembly GCA_023630585.1). Taxonomy (NCBI): domain Eukaryota; kingdom Metazoa; phylum Chordata; class Actinopteri; order Siluriformes; family Cranoglanididae; genus Cranoglanis; species Cranoglanis bouderius. The sequence continues at coordinate 16,544,828 of CM042556.1, read as the reverse complement.
TCGCACCAGCTCCATACTGCTCCTCATCTGCGTGGCTTTCCTCCGGAGTCCGCTGCTGGAATCCAAGGTAACACACACGCATACACATCACACACTTATTTATGATGGTACGCACACACATTCTATATTTTTTCTATCTTTGCAATGAGGTGTTTAGAAAGTCACTAAGAGGAATTTAGCATTTGCTTTACGTCCCTTTATTTATTTATTATTATTTTTTGCTTAACATGCAGTATACTGCTAGTATCAAATATACTACAGAATTGTGTTAATATCTTTATTAGGTTGTAATCACTGTAGATGTGAAATGCTAGGTTTTTTTTTTTTGTTTTTTTTTATCAGCGTCTAAACAGTTACAATTTTAAAGAAATGATGTATAAACTAATTGAAATGTGCACGAGAGAAATGGCTTGTATTGAATATTAATTCACAACCATGCATTTCATGGCATTCAAAAACACATATGCACATAAACCACATCTAAAACGCCTCTCAGGGCATCTCCAACCGTTCGCAATAATGATACAGCCATGTGTGACCATCTGGTCGATGGTGGTAATTTGTGCTGGGTGGATATTTGACTTGCGAGGTGAAGTAAACGCACCCATGTTCATCACCAGGCAACACAGCCCTGTCGCCTCATGAAATCTGGAAAGATCTGGGAGGCAAGCGCTGATGTTTCCAGCAAACAAAAACACACGCATGTTACAAAGGCACGTGATTCTAAATTTAGAAGCTATTACGGTGAAGGTTAAATATCAAGCCCCAGGGGTATTAATGATTATCATGGAGCTATCTCAGAACAGGGAATAATAAACACAATTTCGTGTTCAGTGACACTGGATAGAGAAGAGTGTTGATTTACTGCTCTGCTTAATTGCCTTGCGTGTAAGCACAGGATGAGAAAAGACAGCAGTGCATTTTAGGATTATTGATGTGTTCTAAGTCTACTGATACAGGTTAGATGACTGGAAATAGGAAAACACAGGTTTTTATAATGAGGATTATGCCTCATATTATCTAGCATATATGTCTGTGAAATGGCAGACCCAGCCCAGGTCAAGGATTGTGCAAGATTTCAAGATTTTTCCATGGAATATTATAGTAATTTAAAAAAAAAAAAAAAATCATGACATGAATGATGATGCCACATACTGTATGTGCATCATGTTCACACATTTTGCTCTGTCACAGTGTGCTAGATCTCCTTGATATAACCAAATGTAAAAGCAAGTCACCATTTCACAATATATAACCACATACTTTATAGGAACCCTTATAATGGAACCCATAGGAACCCTTATAATGTTCACTTGCACATTTATGCAATTATCCAATCAGCCAAACATCGCAATACATTATATCATGGAGATACCGGTCAAGAGCTTCAGTTAATGTTCAGTTAATCTAACATCAGAATGTGGAGAAATGTGATCTTGTTGGTGGTGCCAGTTGGGCTGGTTTGAGTATTTCAGAAACTGCTAATCTCATGGGATTTTCACACACAACAGTCCTTACACAGAATGGTGCAAAAAACCAAAAAAAAACATTCAGTGAGCAGCAGTTCTGCAGGCAGAAATGACAGGAAGGCTACAGTAGCTCGAATAAGCACTCTTTACAACCATGCTGAGCAGAAAAGCATCTCAGAACGCACAACATGTTGAACATCGAGGTGGATGGGCTACAACAGCAGACCAAGACCATGTCGTGTTCCACTCCTGTCAGCCAAGAACAGGAATCTGAGGCTACAATGTTAGGGTCAGGATTTGCCATCATCAGCATGAATCCATGGACCCAACCTGCCTTGTCCAGGATGTTCAGGTGTAATGATGGGGAAATGTTTCCTTGGCCCTTTATACCGAACACACATCATTTGAATGCCACAGCCTGAGTATTGCCGCTGAACACGTATGGCCAAATCCAGCATGATCATGCAACATGTCACAAAATAACCTCAAACCGGTTCCATGAACGCGACAGTGAGTTTGGTGTACATCCGTGGCCTCCTCAGTCACCAGACCTGACTCCAATAGAGCACCTTTGGGATGTGCATGCATGCGCAGCTGACAAATCTGCAGCAGTTACATGAAGCAGTCATATCAACATGGACCAGAATCTCCAAGGAATGTTTCCAACACCTTGCAGAATCCACTTTGTGCAGAGTCTTTCCCAGGTGTTCCTAATAAAGCAGACAGAGTGCGTATAATAGTATATTATTATCTAGTATGGAAAACATATATCAGTTCTTCCATGTGAATTGTTATGACCCATATATGTATGAAGGATATTTCCTGTTCATTAAATTTAATTAAATATTAAAACAGCGAGGAACGAGGTAAATGTGCACGATTGAGTAGGAAGCCCCGGAGCTGCTGTACAGTCTAATTAGCTACGAACATACCGTCGCGAGCCGAGGATCTGTGCTGTCATGGCAACAGCTTTCAGTGGGTGCACACACACACACACGTGGATACACACACTGATAAATGCATTTGTGCATTTATGCAATTGTATAAATGCAATTGTACTTCTTCCATTTCTTCTTAATCTTCCTCTGGGTAATTCCACGTAAACAGCTGGCTGACCTTTTCTGTCTTCAAAAAATAATCAGCAACAAATGTGTTGTAATAATAATAATAATAATAATAATAATAATAATAATAAAACATTTTAAATATCTAATTACTGTGTCTGGCATCCTCATTATAATTCCAACATTATATAATACCAATTTTCTATTCCATGAAACACCAATATCACAGCATGATACTGTATTATTAAATCTGATCCGATACAATCCAGAGCTTTAGATCAGTATTAGCTCTGTACGATATTCACAATAAAATCAGTGCATCCCCATTAAAAACTTTTTAGAGAATTAAAAGTAATTTTAGTGTGTTCCTTAATTTCATGTCAGCTTCACAACCCTTATACAAAATCTCACTACGAAATAATGGCGCGTTCCCGAAGAACAAGATTTGCAGGAAATAGTATAAAGAACTAATCTGACAATCTGACTAACTTTGCCACTATATATTTTTTTTTACTTCTTGACTGGTTACTAATATCTCCTCTGGTGCTCATGTTTTCAAAGTCAGGTCTGTTTGTTTTGTGTAAGTCTGAGCTGATGCCTTTTTTTTTTTTATTATGCAAATTTAACCACTAAGTAAACAATAAATACAGATGGTGTTTTTGGTAATAATTTGTTCAGATGGTTTGGTTTCAATCTATTTCTGTCGAACAAATGTCTCGGACTAAGAGTAGGCACGGTGTATGTGCTGTAATTCATCACCACAGTTTAATACGGTTTCTAAGACGAGATAACGGAGCAATAGTTAATGTACATGTGGTGGTCTGGGAAATCGATCAGATACTGCTGTGTCTGAATAACCACAAACGACAAAAAAATTGTAGACGTAAAATGGATTTTTCTGTCTATAGCATACTCTCACGCCTCAACTTTAAGAAACCATAAGCATTACATGTCACCAAAATGACATGGAAATCTTTCTATATACTTTATAATTTTCCGTTGGCTATCATGTTGTTTAAGGAGCCAGTTCAAAGGCTGATGTCCTGTATACTTGCTGTTAGCTAAGTGTACACGTACTCAAGATGGCCGCAGCATGTATCCTGCGGTTGTTTGCCACACCGCTTGCGCATGTCCTCAAAAATTAATGCGATGCGTCCACATGGTGCAACACCAGAATAAATACTGGAAGCAGTATAGCACCATGTGACGTGATGTCTGCAATAATGTTGTATCTCAAATTGCATACTTACAGTATGTACTATTCTAGACTGTTATGGAGTACTATTACCTGTTACTAAAACCTCTTAAACCTACCGAAAGGTCTGTTTTGAGTACCACTCTTCTGGATTTTCTAGATTACTAAATATTTTTCAACATACGGTGAGGGTTTTTGATTTGAGACGCGGATCATGACAACAGTCACGCCAAAGGCAGAACGTTTTAAAGAGACACAGAGCCTAGTCTGGCTAAACGTCTAAAATCTAGCCAGCTGACTGTAATTTTCTCTCAGAGCGAATGTCAATCTTTGATCCAGTTGTTGCCACATCAGTCACCGTCTCATCACCCGAGGAAAAGTCACTCACAGCATTTAAACACGAGCCTCATTGTCGTCTCTTCACTCGACTGATCTCTGTTCATGCTAACATCGGTGGGGAAATAATCGCTGATCACACTGATTCACTCAATTCTCTTCTATTGGCTTCTTCTTCTTTTCTTTTTTTTATTAGGTCATTTTTAATTTAGAAAAAAAAAAAAATGTGTGTGTATGTGATGCTGCCGCCACCGTGCTTCACTGTGGAGATGGTGTTCAGTGAGTGACAAAACAAATTCATTCTCACAAGGGAATAACTACATACCTACATCTTGTAACAACATACCTTACTAATAGTTATTGTGATAATGACTTTGGCTACGTGATTGCAACACATGCAAAAGGGAAACATATTCAGATCATCTGTAGTTTTTAGAACTATATAGAAGAAAATGTCATCGTTTCACCATGTGAAGGGTTTCCCCAGCCACCACACAAATAGAGTCAAGTATAGAGGTTTTATATTATACATAAAGAAACTCTTCTACATTGTGAAACAGTTGGTTGGAAAAGAACACCAGGAAGTCAGGACTTGGATGTATTATATGAACAGATTGAACTCGGTGTATGTTCCCAAACAAACATGTACATGCGCACTCACACATACACACACACACACACTCTCACACACACACACATATACACACACTCAACTACACATATATATTTCTTGCGAGGCACAGACGTCATGCACCAGAGTGACTCACCAGTGACTCATGCACTGCCTCCTTCTCTACACCTCCATACGTCAATCGCAGAAGAATCTGTTATTCATCATCCCGTTCGTTCTAAGAGACCCCTCAAAGCCACAGTGTCTTCATTAGATACTTCAGTGAAACTCAACAAAAACAACACTCTCATCCAACAGAGATCATTAGAGAAGCTGTGCATTTGGTTCAGAATTTTTGTATCGATTGCAGCTTTTAAAGCTCTGGACTGATTTCCCCAAAAGCAAAGTGGAGATCATTTAAATTGGGAGAGAGAGTGTTCAGTGTGATGCTCGCTCTACCATTTAATGATCATCTTATGGTGCTGTGAGGCTTTGGGAAACTCTGCCCTGCTCATTAGAGTGGTATGACTGCTCCAGACAATGCTGACTTTAAAGATAGACTACTCTGATGCATATATTTTTTTTGAAGTGTTCGTGTTTTTCTTTTTTAAACACCAATTTTATATGCTGTCAAGTTTGAAAGCTTATTAATTTCAATTCCATACACAAATTTAATTAACATTTTGTGAATCTCAGTCATTTATTAATGACTGGAAAGAAAGCGATCCAAAACAAGTCGATAAATTAAAACAAATGGGATCAGCCATTCAATTAGGACAAAAGTTATAGCGCCTAATAAAAGGAGGATGAGTTAGTGTGTGTCTGTGGCAGCTGACAAGCTGCAGTGGCTGAGCTGCATTACTGGAAGAGTTAGTGCAGAGAGTTCAGTTATTTATTTTAAAGCGTATTCAGAAACTACTGAATTATTTAATAACTACAGTGGAACCAATCATGAAAGGGCAGTGGAAGCTCAGTGGTTAAGATGTTGGACTGCTGATCGGAAGGTCATGAGTTCAAATTGCAGCACTGCCAAGCCGCCTTGGCCGTTTGAATGGTTTGTAATTTTGACAATAAATGATATAAATCTGGATCCTGATTGGTCTTGAGAGTTTAAGGGCTTTGCACATATTAGTATTTTATTTCATTTTCCTGAGGCTCACACATCTCTGTACCCAGCCTGTGAAAAATGAAACTAATGGAACATTTCCTCCTGTAAATCACAGGCTTAGACACGCAGCCTATAAAACATAATGTATGCTGTAATATTTTTTTTTTTTGCCTTGAGCTGCAATATTGGATTAAACCCAGTGAAGCGTGGTGCTGGGTGATGTATTTGAGGAGCAGCAGCGTAGGTGTGTATGAGGTTGTCAGAATGTGCTTGCTGTGTTAATTAGGTTGATTTCAGTTTACAGACTCTTCCAGTCTGAAGAAAGAAAGAAAGAAAGAAAGAAAGAAAGAAAGAAGCAAGCAAACAAACAGAATAGAAGACATAAGAAAGAAAGAAAGAAACAATCAAACGAACAAACGAAATAGAAGATGAAAGAAAGACAAACGAACAAGCAAACAAATAAAAGAAGAAAGAGGAAGAAAGAAAGAATTAAAGAAACAAACAAAACAGACGAAAGAAATAGACAAACAAACAAACAAAATAGAAGAAAGAAATAAAGAAAGAAACAAATTCATACATATACACCATTCTTCTGCCATATTGTTTACTGCTCTGAATGATCCTGACTAAAATATTCTATAATGATAAACGATATGGCCAGTGTTGAGAAAATCTCAGCTGTTAAATATTTCAGTATAAGACTGTCGCTACCGTTTAATGAATTTCCACTCTGAAAGTCGACACTCACAACAGAGATGCACAGCTCCGTCTCAATGAATGCATTAGCGTTCATAAAAGCCTTTTCATCCTCTCTGAATCAGAAGTTTGGTTTAATGTGTATCAGCTCATTCAGTCATTCAATATCCTCGTCCTGCAGCAGGAAACAAGTACAGCTTTCACTCTGTAAACACTTTACCAGTGTGTATGTGTGTGTGTGTGTGTGTCTGTGTGTGTGTTTGTGTGTGTGTGTGTGTGTGTGTATTAGATTTGACTATTCATGTGTTTAAAATCACAAAGTCTTCAAATAAGAGTAGAGTCAGATTTTAAAATGTTTAGCGCTGTGGAATTTTAAGCATGTGAGAGTCAAGAAATAAAAGAAAAATGAATTATAGAAAGAATGATAGAAGGAAATAGTTAGAGAAGAAGGAAAGAAAGAATATGAGACAAAAATGGGGAAGAAAATAAAAAGAAAGAAAGAAAGAAAGAAAGAAAGAAAGAAAGAAAGAAAGAAAGAAAGAAGATGAAAAATAGAGGGAGGAAAGAAAGAAAGAACTATAGCTATATATTTTATATTATGACTATTTTCTTAATTTTTTTTGTAATTTTGAACATTGACTATATTAGCAGTTAATCAGTGTATTAGTTGTTAATTAGTGATTGATTAGTGTATTAGTGGTTTGTTTGTGGTTAAAGTATTAGTGGTTAATTAGTGTATTAGTGGTTAGATTGTGGTTAATTTGTGTATTACCGGTTAATTAGTGTATTAGTGGTTAATTAGTGGTTGATTAGTGTATTAGTGGTTAATTTGTGGTTAATGTATTAGTTGTTAATTGGTGTATTAGTGATTAATTTGTGGTTAATTAGTGTATTAGTGGCTAATTAGTGTATTAGTGGTTAAGTAGTGATTAATTAGTGTATTCATGGTTAATTACTGGTTAATTAGTGTATTAGTGGTTAATTACTGCTTAATTATTGTATTAGTGGTTAATTACTGGTTAATTTGTGTATTAGTGGTTAATTAGTGTATTACTGGTTAATTACTGGTTGGTTAGTATATTAGTGATTAATTAGTGTATTAGTGGTTAATTAGTGTATTGGTGGTTAATTACTGGTTAGTTAGTGTATTTGTGGTTAATTAGTTTATCAGTGGTTAATTAGTGGTTAATTAGTGTATTAGCAGTTAATTCGTGTATTAGCAGTCATTGTTGGTTAAAGAAGAGAGGCTTTGTAAGCAAGTATACACTAACTGTACTAATCTCTACACACAGACTCTTAAGCCTCATGCAATGCCTAAGAACATTTTTACTATAACTAAGAGTGTGTGGTTTTGTGCCTGGTCATGGAGTGAAGTGAGAGGGGAATTTTATACAAGTCCCTTTTATACAAGTCTTCTTAATATTAACTTCTCTCTTCCTCTGTCAGCCTCTCTCTGCCATGCATGGGGGCGGAACTGCACGCCTTCGTCGTGACCTGCGTGATGCACTGCCTTACGAGGCTCAGATGATGTCATACCCTCCTGCTGGCTTCAATGGGCGGGGCAACGATCTTTACTACCAGCCAGAGGCCTTGAGAGCACAAGGGCTGGGCCACGCCCTGCATCACCTGGAGAACGACCAGAGGCAGGAGCAGGAGGCGGCCTACCTGGCAGGTCTACTGCGCCTCCTGAGCGAGGCAGAAAATAATGGCCAAGCGAGACCAGAGGAAGAGGAAGAGCAGGTGGAAGGTGACTTCCAGGAATCGTACCCTCCAGACTATGACGAGACAGAGCAGACAGTGAACATGGCGAAACCCCAGGCACTGCTGGACCCACAGCTCACTGAGGCTCTGCTCAACCGCTACAGGCAGGAGAGGATGCTTCAGGCAGGGCAGGACCGGGACCAGGAAGTGCTCCGGTGAGAAAAATACCTTTTAACATCTTTTAATCTTTGAATACGTTATTGTTTCTATAGTAACAGCTCGTTCACGGGCACTTGCATGGAGGAGACTCCACATAATCTAACCCTAATAATAAACGGGTTGCGTCACAGAACCCTGTTGTTGATTATATTTCCATAACAGCACGCTCCCAAGTCTCTCTCTTGGTACACTCAGAGTTAAGGGGTCAATAGTTTGAATCTCATGACTGATTTGTGATTTGGCTGTAAAGTGAATCCTAGTGGAAGAAATATCTTGTCGTAAAAAGGATCAATAAAGCATAAATTAAACTGTTCAGCCAGACATTATGGCCTTGAACCACATCTGTATGTTTATGACATGCCTATATATTTGCAGAAGATAACAAGGCAGCCTACCAGAGTGGGAAAACACCTTTGTGGTTTTACACTTCTAAATAAGATGTCCTGACTGGCTGTAACTAACAAAGATGGCGGACAAAAGCTTATCAACATACCAAATTACAGAGTGAATAATCCACTAGCAAGTCAATTTGTGTGGGAGTTTGAAGGCAGAAAGAAATGCTACAGACTAACAAATGACCATTTGTTAGTTAGGCCAATGTCTGTGGTTGGACAGGAAACAAATGGCTTGTCTCTCCTCGAAAGACCTGAGAAGCAGCAATGCTATAAACATGATGGTGATTTCATCCCACTGCCAGGATAGTAGTCCCTTTGGACCAGTGATTACCTCCGCTTCCATCAATAAGTATAAGAGGGCTATAATTCAATTCAATTCTATTTTATTTATGTAGCACTCTGAACAAAGCAGCTTTACAAAACTGTGGTAGATTTGGATCTCTAATAAACAAACCAGAGGCGACAATGGTGAGGCAAAACCTCCCGAGACGAAATGTGGAAGAAACCTTAAGGGGAACTAGACTCAAAAGGGAACGCGTCCGACACTAAGTAGTGGGATTATAAATCATTATTCTTCTGTAACTGTAGAAATATTGTAAAAATAAACAGTACTTAATGTGCTAAAGGTATGTTCAGTACAGAACAGGTGTGAATAAGAGACCTGGGATGAGCACAATACAGTGTTTTGTTTACAGCAGCAGTTCTTAGGTACAGGTCTACAGTATCCAGGTGAGATTATCCACTGAACCATGAGCGAGACATGGGCAGAAACTGTTTTGTGGAAAGGCCAGTATCTACTGTATGTTGGATCATCCGCATCAGCAGAAGGAACGAATCTGATACCGTATGTAATGGTAACCTTATTTATCCTCAAAGGACAAATTGGTTACTGAGCATAATGACTATTAACATCAACTGTAAATGGACATAATTTCAAACATTTACCTCACATATGCATTGTAAACCAACATTTACATCCTCATCCTCATTCCTGGTGCTTTACCCAGGTACCTGGTGGAGAGGGTCCTCTCGAGTCTGGCATCCGAGAACCAGCTGAACCCATCCAACCACCGAGGCAAATGGGAAGTGGCAGCAGCAGCCAGCATCGGACGTGACAGATCTACACCTCTGAGACGAGCTAGGCGCTCTCTAGACTCCGCCCCCGTTGCCTCCCCTGATGCCGAGGCATCACTCCTGCGGGTGAAGCGAGTGGGTGATGAAGACCATGATGATTTTGCTGGCCAGAACACCCGGTCGCCCCATGCTGGCCTGCAGCGGATGAAGCGCATCGACACAGATCTGCCTCCACCTGCAAAGCAAAGCCGCAAACGCCGCTCAGTGACCTACGACCCCGAGCTCATCGCTCAGCACATCATCCAGTACCTGAGAAAGTGAGAGAGAGAGAGAGAGAGAGAGAGAGAGAGGGAGGGAAAAAGAAGACAGAAAGATTGCAACAGTTCGCATGCTGACAGATATATTCGAGAACTCACCGTTAACTGCTTATGTCTGGCGAACCAATGTATCTGCTTCAGCGCTATAATAAAATCGTAAACATGTTCAGTTATCTGTTCCACATGCTAATGCATATGAGCAAATCTAATTTTTATGAATGGGTTTGCAGTAGATGCAGTGATACACTGGCAACCTGTCAGTCCTGGTAGTTCAGATATTGGTGTTGACATCACTTGAGTCTCAAGACCAAATTATCTTTTTCTTAAATTGAGTTTTCTTAATCTGAGTCGCCATCAGTGAACGGTAAATCATTACCATTGCTCGGCATACTGGCCATCAACAACACATTGGACACAATATCAGATTAGCACCATATAGTTTTACCAATTTTATCCTCGAAGGGACTGGACTTTCCAAGGTCACCAGACCTTTTACTGGGATTAAATAATGCTACACTTTTAGCATGACAGGAACTATTTTAAAAAAAAAAAACAAAAAAAAAAAACCTTTCAATATATGACATCATTAAAATCGGTTATCCTAGGTTATCCACAACCCAAAGTCTTTCCTAATAGCAAATGAGTAATGGGCCATTCATGGTCCATACTTACCACTTTATCTAGCCCACATAATCCTTGAGGAATGACAGCGATAAATTTATACCAATTTAGCTGCCAGAACACCACCTTAACAGCATTCATGAGCTAGCATATTTAAAGCTGGGTCCAAAATTTAAATCATTTGTTCTATTTGTGCCATTCCCAATGCTGTTTTTGGATTGTTTTTGGTTACTTACTATTGAACAATGCATTTGCCTTTGCCAAAACTGGCCCTTAAATTCTTAAACCCAACCATATTTTGCTTGGTTTACAGCAAAATGAAACCCCCAAATTAGCTCTAGTAGTAGGGTTAATTCCGATCAACCCCCTAGCACCAGTGGATTTGTGGTCAAGGCAGTGGGAGACTGATTGAAAGGTTGTGAGTTTAAATCTCAATATCACTAAGCTGGCACTGTTGGGCCCTTGAACAAGATGCTTAACCCCTAATCTGCTCAGTTGTCCAAAGTCACTTTGGATTAAAGCATCAACCAAATTTTAAATGTAAATGTAAGTCTTGGTCATGAAAGTCTATGGATTTGCAGCTACCACAAATATAAATGGTAGCAAATGGTACAGCTGCAGTGTTCTTGTGTTGAGACACACGTTTTTGTCCAAGTCCTTGGCAGAATGTGTAGTGTGTCACAATTAGTTCGAGAGTTTAATCCAAAATGTCTATAAGAAAAATGATAAGCAACATTCCAGTTGGAGTCATCTATCTATGTAACAGACAAATTAGATTTTAAAAATAGCTTCCCAGATAAAAAAATTATAATAAAACAAAAAAAAGAAAGACTTTATTGTCACAGATACAAGTAAACATTTTCTTATTCCAGGGTGTTAGACATTGTGGGGTCAGAGCACCCCTGGAGCAGAGAGGGTTACAGGCCTTGCTCAAGGGCCCAAGAGTGGCAGATTAATGGTACCAGGGATTGAACTCACAACCTATTGATCAGCAGCCCAGGGAATGAACCACTGAGCCACCACTTCCCCAGCATAACATGTACTACAAGGGGCAGGATTCAACCTTTATGGCTTTGATTACTTGGCTGTCAAGAGCAACTGATGTGCTGTAGATTATAATGTTTTCCCATGGTTTATCTGGTAAGGAGTTGCATTAGGAATTGAACTGCATGGAAAACATTTAACTGTTCAGCATTGAGGAACTGAAAAAAATGCATTTTATCCATCAGTGTAATATTAGCATTGTCATTTATTTTAACTTGTGATGTGAGCTTTATCTAATTTGCCCTATCTGCACCAAAGATAACATCAGCCAGTGGACTATCAGCCTTAGATATTGAGAGCTGGATTGAATGGAAGACTGAGTGAAGGACTCTTTTAAACATTTCATTGGACCAAAAATCCAAACAAGAGCCACCAATTACCACAACGCTAACTGGTGTTATCCATTTATCATTGAGATAGTTGATATTTTAAGAGGAACTGTTCATAAAGCAAACACTAGGACAGACACTGTTTTCACT
>CM042556.1:16457500-16527500 GCA_023630585.1 Cranoglanis bouderius | reverse complement strand
GAAATCTGTAGGAAGGCAGATGCAAGATGCTTAACTTGGAAAAAAAAGCTTAGCTTTGCTTAATGTACAAAAACAGCGAGAAATCTTTATATTTATATTTATATTTAGTGTATGCGGTCACTCTGAAAAAGTCAAAACGTAGTTCCAGAGGTGACTATTCAGCTGTTTTAATATACATAAGAAAGAATTCAGATTAGAAAATGTTACTGGATCCGCAAAAAAAAAAAAAAATAGAGTACAGAAAAAAGGTGTAGTAAACTTCTTGAAGAGCTTCAACCTCACCAGATATTATTGCAGACATTATTTTTGTATGTCAGTACAGCGATCTAAATCATGGCTGAAAATGTTAACACCCTATAATAGAGAATAAAGCATGAACAATATTTCCTTCTTAACATTTCACCTGTGATGAGAGGAATGACAATAAAGCCTACTTCACTTGAACTACAAGAACAGGTTTGACCCTATCTTTAACTAAAAATAATTTAATAATGACCTGTCTTTTAATTGATTAGTCAAGCATGTAATGCGTCTTGAAAATCTGATATATATCAGAAGCTCAGAAGCACTGTTCCAGCTGGAGGCTAATTTCTGGGCCAGAAAAAATGTAAACAAAAGCCTGAAATGAAACAAACAGAGAGACCGATTGTGTTGCAATGCTGCGAATAACTGTTTTTTAAAAAATATATTCAAAATAGTATAATAATTATACTTTTAGGACCACTTTTAAAAATTACTAACAGCACCTTTAACAGCATTTCAGTTGTAGCTCAGCTTGGGGGTTCAAACATGGCTTAGAACAAAGCAGATTATTCATGCATTTCTTTTTTTTCCTGAAGATATACTGTTATACAAAATCTGCAGTACCTATATTAAATGTATTATTTAGCTGAAAAGCTGTTCCTTACTGAGCTGTGAAGTCTGAAAGCTCGGCACACGGCCTCAGACGATGCAGTGAAAACAGCAGACCGGCGGGGGATTAATGACAGGGGGAGACTCATGAGGATGTTTTCAGACACGGTTAGATGAGAGAGAGAGAGATGATGATGCTCACAGAAAGGATAAAAAACAACCAGGATCTGCATGATAAGACAAATTAGCAGATGAGAACGAGATGAGAGCATGGGATGATGGAGATCACCTCTCTTCTCCTCAGGCTGGTCGTCTGCGACACTCTGTCCTTCAGCAGGAAGCAAAAAAAACATCAAAATTCAATTACCGAGATCTGCATTATCGGCAAGTGAGGGAGCGAGACAGGGAAAAAAAAAAAAAAAAAAAGAGATTCTTTCCTCCTCCCTGTGGGGTTATGGTGGCAATGATGCACGGCATTAACAGCAGGCCAACACCAATAGCAAGCGATGTTCCTTCAACACGTACTGAGGGAGGGGTGATGAGGACGAGGCAGGAGGGATGGAGGGATGAAGGGAGGGTGAGAGAACAGAAAGAGCACATGATGCTTTTCTACTCTGAGAGAGGATTTTAGACAGAGCACTAGTGCAGTGAAAAAATAAATCCTTCTGTCACAGGAAAGAGGAAGGAATAAAATAGATGACAAGAGTAGCATCAGTATCCTCCAGGAGGGAAAATGAGAAAGAGAAAAAAATAGAAAAGAAGGTAAAGAATGAGAAGGGAAAGAAATAATGGAAAACATTTGTTATATTAAACCATAAAAAATGTTAACTATTTACCCTTTATGACATGTCATAAACCATGACATAAACATATGAAGGAAGCTGTTATATGCGGTCATGAGTCACCATCATAGTTTACCTCCAATGAAAAAGATGTCATGTTATCATTACCAAAGAGCAGTAAACAGTAGTAAAAGAAACAAAGTCAATATTTGGTGAGACAAAAAAATAAAAATAAAAATACTAGTCTCCGGTACAATTAGTGCAGTTTTATAAGGAAATGAGCTGGTAAGTTTTATTGAGCATCTTGCAGAACCAGACACAGTTCTTCTGGACACTTTGACTTTCGCACTCGCTTCTTATTTTTTCAGCGAAACCCAGCAGCCTTCACTGTGTTTATTTGTCTGAAAAGTGTCTCTTACGTAATATGCAGCTTTCTTTAATGACATACAAACATTTTTCTTTAACAGAATTTAACTTTGTGCTCGAAAACTAATGTTTGGGAATCTAAAATATTTTTTATACTGACCTGATAAATGTAGAAGTCATAAAATAAAAAACCTATAACAAAGTTTGTACTAAAAAAATAGGGTGCCTAAAACTTTTGCACAGTACCGTATATGTTACATTTTGAACAGTATATTCGGTGTGAATTGTCATTATTTTGTCTTCTGGAAAACGTGTCAATATCTTGTGTGTAGCTTCTGAAGGGCGGTACTAAATGAAAAAAAAAAGATCTTTAAACAAAATAACAATTAACCGGCTCTTAATGTATCGTGTTGCCTTCTTGAGCATCAGTGAATGTTTGCACCTTTTGTAATAGTCGTGCACGAGTCCCTCGGTCGTCCTCAGTGTGGAAGGACTGATCTCAACATCACATAGTCGCTGTTGGAAAGGGGTCAAATATGCAGAAGATGCTGGAAAAGCAGAGAATGTGCAGGACCTGGAGGATTTTTCTGAAGAACAGTGGGCAGTTTAACTGCTCAGGACAAACAAGGGACTCGTGAACAAAACCATCACAAAACATATAAACAGTCGTTGATCATCCAGGTAACAAAACACGTATGTAAACTTCTGAACTGGTTCATTTGTGCAAATTCAGTCTTGTGGACTATATGTAAACATCTGTTATGTGAAATAGCTTATTCAGGGCAGAACTAAATAAAAACAAAATGCAAATTTTATGATCCCTCTTATTTTTTTAATTATTAACATTTTGTGTAACGCGTATGTAAACGTATGACCTCAACGTCATTTTATTTTTTTGCTCAAGAAAGACGCAGAACACAGAAAATAATTCTTCATATTTAAAGTGTATTGGTGTAACAAAGTTTACAAAAGCATTAACTTACAATGATTTATTTATTTTTTTTGCCATAGCACAGATAGAGTTTGTTCAAAGAGGAACAGAAGTAAGATGTTAAAAAAAAACAGAATAAAAGAACAGAAATTTACAAAGTTGAACCATCAGGACTACTTTTTGTTTGCATTATTTATTACTTGTGAGTTATATGAAGGAATACCTTTTGCTCATGTGCCTGTAAATAGTCTTTCATTATCGACCAGGAACGTGATTAACAGTGAGATTGACAGTATGCTCAAAGATTTGGTGCTGAAATTCAGACACCTGGCTGGTGTTCGTGCCGATGTCACCGTACGACCTTCTTGTTCTTCTTCTTTTATTGATTATTAAACCATTGTTCAGAAGCTGCTTCATTTTTAACTATTAGTATCAGAAGGATTAGAAAACAGGTTCTGTGCTGTTTTTATGAGGAATAAATAAAGAGTGGAGAGATTCTGTGAAACGAGTTTTGGCACTAAAGCGGTGCAGGAGAAATGTGTGATCTGACTCTCACGGTGTGATTACCACAGGTTAATGAGTTTGGCTCCCCTGCAGAGACGAGGACGCGTATGAGTTTGGAGCGAGTTCGGAAATGAAGACGAGCGTTCAGTGTGAAAACAGTTTCTCACACACATTCAGCTGCGTTATGTAAAGCCAGTCTGTTACTTCCTCATACATGCAGGAACACACTCGCGCACACAAACGTATACATCCCTCTTGTTTGCCTGCACGGGAATCTTTTCATCTTCAGTGCTAGATTAGTTGATTGGGGGAATCTCCTCCCCGAACTTAGCAAGATGAGCAGCGTTCTTGGCTTCATACAGCACCTACACACAGAGCGAGAGAGAGAGAGAGAGAGAGAGAGAGAGAGAGAGAGAGAGAGAGAGAGAGAGAGAGAGAGAAACAGAGAGAGACAGCCAGAAGAACAGAGAGAGGAACAGAGAGAGGGGGAGAGATATAGAAAGAGGGAGAGTGATAGAGAAAGAGAGAGATAGAGATGGAGAGAAAGAGAGAGAGATGGAGAAAGAGAGAAAGAGAGATGGAGAGAGAGAGAGAGAGAGATGGAGAAAGAGAGAGCAAGTGAGGGAGAGTCAAAGAGACAGAGATAGAGAAACAGAAAGACAGATTGAGACAGAGACACGGACAAAGAGAGAGAGCGAGAGAGATGGAGAAAGAGAGAGAGACAGACAGACAGACAGAGAGAGAGAGGGACAGAGATACAGACAGAGAGACATACAGAGAGATGGAGAAAGAAAGAGAAAAAGAGAGACAGAGAGATAGAGATAGAGAAACAGAGAGAGAGAGAGAGAGAGAGAGAGAGAGAGAGAGAGAGAGAGAGAGAGAGAGAGGACAAGAGACAGAGAGATAGAGAGAGAGAGAGAGAGAGGACAAGAGACAGAGAGATAGAGAGAGAGAGAGAGAGAGAGAGAGAGAGAGAGGACGAGAGACAGAGAGAGGGCTGTATATAAAGCTGTATAATATGAAAACTGAAGTGAAAAACGCTGACTTGAATGATAGTTTAGTTATACTTCACTGTGTGAAGGTCAGAGCTCATATGCACCCACCTTGTTGTGGACGTAGGACTCGCAGGAGTAGCACCACACTGATAAATCGGCAAAGCTCAGGACCAGAGGGTGAGAAGACATCTGACCATGGGCCACCATGTGCTCATTCACAAAACGCCCACACAACACCTGCACAAAGACGAAACACACACACACACACACACACACACACACACACACAACATCACACTGTGCACTGCGGATAATTCTGCTTCACCCGTTCATTTGTTTATAAAATTCAACAACTGATACCACAATGACATTCAAATCTGGTTTATGTCAAGACCAGACCGCATCATAGTAAACAGTGTTGCTGGGTTTTTTTTAATTACTTTATAATTCACCACTGTATGTGCTTTTGTGCAGAAAAATCTGGCTCTAATAAACAGACAAAATAATTGTGTACACATTTAAATGATAGTTCTAATATTTAAGTTGTTTGATTCGGTTCATAAAATAAATCAGTACTGAGGATATGAGTGGATTCAAAGGGTTCGTTGGCTGCAAAAGGTCTAAGAACCTCAGCAACAGAGGGCTATTTAATATTTAATACAAGTACGTGCAGGTATCTGACTATTCTTAACTATTTCAGGTGCCAGAAACACTATTTCAAGTATTCCTGATGCTAATCTTTAGACCAATCACGTCACTGCTGCCACATGATTGGCAGATTGGATAACTGCATGAATGAGTACCTGTAGGTGCACAGGTGTTCCTTTTAAAGTGGCTGGTGATTGTATATCTGAATAATTAATAATAATTAGGCAGAAGGCTCGCTCAGTACTACTTAATGAGGTTTATTAAAGGCACTGGCATTTAAATCTCTCTCCTACAGTGCTGTCCTGTAACGAGCACCTTATAGCAGCAGAGGCAGATCCAGTTCTCCGTTTCGGCGCCGCACTCCTCACACGGCCGGAACACGTCGATGCCCCCTGCTGGCACTGGACACACTGACTCCAAGTGTGGGCACCACACCAAAGGGTCCACCACGTACATTGTATCCTAAAAGGAGAAGCGACAAGATGAGATCCTGGGATGTAGCAACGACGTGTGTGACGTTACACACTAGTATACCTGGCAAATCAGGTTACATAATTATTACATAATTCTGACATAGTGTGTGAGTTTGATTGTCACCAGGATTGTCAACCACAACGCTGATCATAGTTCTAATTTTGTCATATTATAGTTTTAAGGCGAGGTAACAGAGAGAGGCAAGGAGGCAAGGCTTACACGCATTCATTGTTAGCTTATTGGAGGGTAAAAACAAGCCACAAATTTTATACTGATTTTTACAAGCATCGCTGATTTACCAACTAACAGAACAGAATAATTCCTTCTACCAGTCAAAAATGGTTTAATCCTTTTATACTAAAGCATTTCGTCAATCATTACCCGTAGTCCTTCTTATCCATTTACAGTTACATTTAACATTGTGGAACCTACAAAAAAAAAAAAAATTAGTTCCTTTAATAACTTACATTTCCAGCCTCTTTTTTCCTCATTCTTTAAATTAATAAGACAAAAAAATGCAGCTTGTCATGGTAGCGCTCAAATCGGCGCTGTACTACGTTACCCATCAGCCCAATCACGTCACATGACCATGTCACAGGTCCCACTGATCACTCACACCTGTTCTGTGTTACCACTAATAAGCAGCCCTATTTAAGTTCTGGTTTCTGTGTGTTGTCAAGCTTTCGTTGTCGTGTGTGCGCGTGTTGTCGTGTGTGCCATAGTCTCCCTTGTAATCTGGGTGTTTTTGCCTTGTTTCCACTGTTCAATTTATGGTTTTTGTTTTCATAGTCTTGGCTGGTTTGTTTGTACTTTTCACAAAAAATAATCTGCATCCGCCTTCGCCTCCCTATCGTGACAGTCATGTTCAAAGAAAACGGAAAGCACAAACTCCTCCGTCCTGAAGTCTTTCCCACGTTGGAAAACTTTACGTTACAGCTTGTTAAATAAGCATCAATTTACAGAACACTTCCCCATATCACCGATTACAGTTTCTAAATCGTGTCAAGAGCCTATCATATAAATCCCTGTGTAACTATATTAGTTAATTAGCTAACTACTATAATAGTTGTTACTATAAAAACAATAACGTTTTAAAACGAATGCATTAATATAAACCTCGTAGCCAGATACTACTTTAAGAGCTGCCGTTACAGAAAATTAATCTTCTGATCAATCAGATTCGAGAACTCAGCAGCGCTGTTGTATAACTAACCACTCGACAACTTTTCTACGTAAACATACCATGAAAATACTATAAACAAAAAAAAAAAAAAAAAAAAAAAACCTCAACTTACAGACATCCTGACTTGTCCAAGAGCAGCAGTTTAGCTTCACTGTTTATTAGTCCTCTACTGTCTATCCTACAGACATCCACATCCATATATACTAGTCCCTAAAGCCTTCTGGAGCAAACAGAGCCCCTAGGAATTGTTCTGGTTTGGACAAAACAAACTAAAGCCCTCGAAATGAACCCACTAACAATTGAGTTTTTCACCCAAAACGCAAAGTCAGCAGAAAATCGAGTTGTTTATCCTCTCGATCCTCAAAGTGCCTCTCAGCCCCCTAGTGCAGCGTTTTCCACCTAGAAGATATTTTCAAATTTGGGTTTAGAAAAACTGCCTAAATAATAATAATAATAATAACAATAATATGTAAAAAAAAAAAAAAAAATGCAACAGGCCCACAGTTCTTTGTCATCAGCAGATTAATCCCTGTTGCCCCTGCAGAAATCGATTCTTTTCCAATATCAGCACATCCTGAAGTGTTTTGCTGGCAGTCAATCCTATATAGTATATGATGATACATATTGTTTATCATTCAAATGTCTTTAAATATTGTGATATGATAAGATAAAAACATTTCCTAGCCCCAGCAGATGGCTGGTTGCTGATTGATTCATTCATCCATTTATTCATTGACTGATTCACAGTTTGACTCTTTCTTTCATGAACAAAAATTTTGGGAATCACTACTGACATCAAATTTCCTTAAACACACCTATAAATTACCGCCATTAAAGGGGTTTAACTCAGTAACATCTTTCTGCTTTATGATTTACTAAAATCCCCCCAAAAAATGAGTATTTCCATGCACAATATGATAAACTGTGCATTAATGGGCAGTTACTGGGTGTGCTGTGAATGATTTATAAAGAATAACTGCATAAATGAAGTCCATAGAAACAGAAAGATCTGAAATCATCCCAGCTATTGAGAACAACTGGCACACGCAAAATCCACAAAGTGACTTCCAGAAGGGTAAAACGGCAACTGAAACTTGCCACAGATATGTGAAACTGCATGTCAACATGTCAACACAAATTAAAGGCACCGAGACATGTCAAAAATAAGCTTAGTCAGTTTTAATACCTGCCCTTCAGTCGTGTTAATTCACACACATAACTGTTGTTCCCAAAGGCTGTGATAAATCACAATGCAGGAGCTAAATCTAATTAATCTGGGGGTTTTTTAATCCTTGTTTTTCCTCAGATTGCACACTGATTAGTGCAAACGCTTTTACGTGTTCAAGCGCACATCACAAACTCGTGCACTTTTAAACTGGTAAAAACTGAAAATAAACTGGAAATATTAAGCAAATTCATTATGTTAATTAAGCTACAGATAGAGTCAAAAGACAACACACAGGGACAGAAAACTTTTCATCAACCCCGGGGGAGAGATATCGTACCCCGGCCATGTCCACGGCTCCACACACAAGCTCGAAGACGGATTTCTTCGTGTAACCGCACGCTCCCTCCAGCGCAGGACTCTCCTGATCACACACCGCCCCGGCGTCCGATTCTTCTGCCGCCTGCGGTGCCGACTGCAAGGCGTGAAAACAGAGGCCATGTTTTCATCAAGAAATTCAACATCCCACATCAACTCAAGTATCTAAATGATGAAGAGTCAAAAACGTAATGACGCTGCTGTTTACCTGTTTCTCCTGCTTGATGGGCGTGGACTCCAATTTCACATCACCGTCCACTATACCTCTTTCTATCATGGGGACAGGCGACACCTCCTGCACTTCTGTGGAGTCCCTCGGTGGACTGGGCTTCACTTTAGGTCTAGCCCCGCCCACGGGGACAGAGGCGGGGCTGGAACTTGCAGATATGGTAGATGTGCTGAGATCTAGAGATTGCAGGCCTTGAGTGAGCTCGTCTAGCCCAGAGTCCTCCTGATCAGTAGGGGGCGATGCTGGTGAAGTCGTCACTACGTTGGTACGTTGGTGCTGCTGTTGAGGGGTCACCTGAGGAGGAGAATTTTTGCCTTTTCCTGCTGGCGTGTGCTTGATTTTGGGTTTAGGAGACGGCAAGGACAAACGCAGAGACTCTGGAACTGAGAGAGAATAAAACAGAGAGGTGGATGAAGTGTTTTATTGATGAATTAAGTCTTACATTTTGCCCTTTATGGTTCCAGCCTTACTCTGTATTCTGAGAGATCTCCAGTAGGGGGCGTGTGCTCGCAGGACATTGTTGATGCTAACAGCAGCGCTGGGGTGTGGAGGGGGCAGGGGAGGCAGCAGCGGGGGCGCGTCACCCTGGAGCATGCTGGTGCACATGGCCATGGATGTGGAGATGGACGTGAGGTTATAACCTCCCTGTGTGAAAAAGGAGACAAGACGCACTGCTTACATTGAGCTTATACGATAAAAATATGTGCCCAGATGAAAAACAAAGCTGCTCAAGCATGATTAGTCAGACTAAGTCGGACTAATGAGATTTTAGCGGTCTATTAAGACACGAGCTCAATAAAATCTTGGCTGAAATGTAGAACACACTGTGAGATAACTTGTATCCTCCATGTCAGACCTGCGAGTAAAGGAATTTATTACGTTCTGCTTACATCATCAATCAGCGTGACCCAGGCTTTTGCATAAAACAGGCTCGTATAAACACAAACAAGCCCTCAGTATAACAGTAGCAACGTTGTGACTACAGAAAACACATTTTAAGAGACAAAGAACAGCAGTTTGGAGCAGTGTGTGGTTGAATTTAAAGTTGGGGTAATCAGGTTTATTTTATGTCCATTAGCAAACATTTCAGCTTTGCAACTCACTGTTTATGAGGCCAGGCATATAGTCTGGTAATTTTCTATTAATTAATGAGCAAGTCAGTATTTTAAATGATCGCTGGGTCAAACATGAACGTTTCACGCAAGCCATCTGTCATTAGTGTAGCACATCGATTGATGCGTGGATAAGCGTGCATTGCTCATTTATACAGTGTGAATGATGTAAATAAATACTAAACCGTGGCTTTTGAGATCGGACCCACGGGACTCATTGCTCTGCATGATTTAGTGCTTTCCTTACTGTAACACACCCTGCTCTGAGAAGTAATGAGAGCAATTAATGCACAAACTGTTCATAATCGACCTCCCAGGGAATGTGGTGTAAAGAGGAAACTGAAAGTGTACATTTTTGTACGGTAACACTGATTGATCGATATACACATATAAACATCCAGGAAAATATTGAAACAATATTGAAAAACATTACGATTAGTAAGGAGAAAAAAAAGAAAACAAGACGGGGCGTGCTTTTGGGAAAATATTGAACAATGGTGTGGTGTGATGCAGCCAGACGTGAAGCTGTTCCAGCCCTTAAGTTGAATATTTTTCAACAAAAGCACATGCTGGAGTGTTTTTTTTCCTCTTATACCGCAGCAATTTGCCACCGATTACTAGTGTTTAATTTAGAATGACACTTTGGACTTTTTATATATTTTTATACATACTATTAACATCTCTTTTACTCTTTGACAAAAAAAAAAAAAAAAAAAAAATGGGGGGAGAAAACCTGCAGCTTCAGAGAAACCAGCAAATGTCAAGTGTTCCATCCTGAAGCCAGTAAAAATGTTAAAAAAATAAAAAATAAAAATTTTAAAAAGGTGCACAACTCGACTACAGTCATCATTAGGGCTATAAAGGATTCAGTGCCACGGAACAGATTTGAGTACTGAAAACTATTTGTGCGAGTACATTTCATTAAAAAAAAAAAAAAAACAGGATCAGATTTAAGATAGTCACTCACCTCTAAAATGACAAGCACTCGTCCTGCTGCTAGACTCAGCAGCTGGTGTGTGAGGTGGGCGTAGCACTCCGGGGTCACCTGGTAACCCCCTAACGGATCACCCCGGGCGGCATCAAACCCGGCCGACACCAGCACCAGCTCCGGAGCAAACTGCAGCAACCGCGACACAGAAATCAGAACTTCTTTAAAACGCAGTTGATTAAGATGTAATCGAGATATGTTTGCGTGTGTGTGTGTGTGTGTGTGTGTGTGTGTGTGTGTTCACCTCTCGTGCTATCGGCATCACCACATGGTGGAAGGCTGCTAGATATTCCGGGTCGCCCATCTTGGCTCTGTTCCAGGGAATGTTGACGTTGTAACCCACGCCTTTCCCTCGGCCCACTTTGTCATAATCGGCGTCCTCTGAGCAGGGGAAGAATGAGCCTTCATCGTAGCGATGGAGAGAGATGTAGAGCACACTGCAAAAAAAAACCAACAACGGTGCGGTCAAGTCTAGCTACTGATTTTTCACACACACACACACACACTACACCTTATGGGACTTCTCAACTCACCTCCATATTTTAGAACTCATAGACACAAACAATTCTTATACCGCACAATACAATTATGTGCGTCTTACTGTTGTCGCTTGCGTTTGTTGTAATATGTTTGCATGGCTCTACTGGAATTATACACCGTATACCTCCTTGTATGTGACAAAGACCTGACTTTGACTCTGACTTTGAACTCTACAACAGTATGGTGTTCTTTCTGCTCCAATAAACCATGCCACTCATTTAATTATCAACTTAACCAAGTTAGGAATGATTATCAATCTGAATCAGGCAGGTACTGGTTATGAAATAAAGAAAATCACTTATTTGCGTATGAGAATCTTGATTTACTTTGTAAACATGTGCTGTGGCTCCTACTCACTATTCCCTATGTTTAATAACTCAGGACTACGTAGGACACTAATATAGCAACAGGCTTGTGTAATATTGATTTTGTCTCACAATTTAGCTATGAAAAAAATCCAAAATAATGATTTAGGAAAAGAAAAAAAAAAAAACCTACGTGCATAAAATGACCTAAAAGCACTGATCTATATATATATATATATATATATATATATATATATATATATATATATATATATATATATATATATATATATATATATATATAGATAGATAGATAGATAGATAGATAGATCAGTGCCTAAAAGCCATCTGTTGAGACTGATTGACAGACTGTTGCGTTTTAGTAATTTCACCTATAAATACTTGTGGGATTTCGTAAAGTTATGTGTAAATGTTTTTTTTAGGCCAATCCGAACTAAAAATCCCTCCAGATTTATGAACAATGCTGATTTTTTTTCATACTCGCACGAATATTGATAAATACCAAACACCATTAAATTACCAAGAACTTTCGCGGCACACCTGATTTACATTTAGTGACGGCACATAAAGTCAAAAACAACAAAATGACGATGAAATAGTGAAAGAGTACCTCCTAAGCACGGCATGCGCCAAAACTTCCAGTAATGCAGCTCAGCCATTGCAGCGCAACATATACCACAGACACACGCCGACTCCTTTTATAGGGTGCCATTACTTATGTCTTAATTGAATGGCTAATCTTATTTGTTTTAACTTATGGATTTGTTTTGGATAGTTTTCTTTTAAGACATTAATATGAAACAAATAAATGTCACAAAGTATTAAATTCATGCAACTGTGTCCAATTGAAATAAATTGGAAATGATTTAAGTGATACGGATATTCTTATTTTCTGAACTAACTAGATTTTCATCAATACTGTGTTAATGATCCTGCATGTGATTTACGAATAAATTTGTTCCTTTGATAAATGAGGCCCAGCGTGTGGGCATTACTGGGATTTCATGAATGCACTGGATATTCTTCATAAGGCTTTGAAGCATGACTACTTAGTGAAGCACTAAATAGTGAATCATGTGCAGTTCTGGTCACTTAAGACATGTTGGCTAAAAGCTTTTGCACTCTTGATGCGAGCTACATTTGCACAAGTACAACAAAAGTACCAGGGATCTGATACAAGGAACCAGAATCCTTCCCCACCTGTCATTATCCTCAAAGATGTGTTGGGTGCCGTTGCCATGGTGCACATCCCAGTCGAGGATGAGGACACGCAGGGCATTGTGGGTAATGCTCTGAGCATAGCGGGCGGTCAGGGCAGCCGTGTTGAAGAAGCAGAAGCCGCAGGCGGTGTCTCTCTCCGCGTGATGCCCAGGGGGACGTACGATAGCCACGCCGTTCCTCACCTACACACAAACACAAGAAACACAAACGTAAGCCATGAGAGGCAAGATCAGAGAAACTAAACCATTTCACACACTGATGTCCTGCTCTGAAACTCTCAACCCCTAATGATCTTCCGTCAGTATTAAATATGATTCTTCCAATATACACAGTCAGCTCCATACACATGCACAGCAATTTAATAGGAACACCATTTCACATCAAACGTCAGAATGGGGGAAAATGTGATCTCAATGACTTTGACCGGTGCATGGTTGATGGGCCAATTTGAGTATTTCAGAAACCGTTTAACTCCTGAGACTTTCACACACACAACAGTCTCTAGAGTTTACGCAGAATAGTGCAAAATACGCAGAAATGCCTTGTTCATGAGAGAGGTCAGAGGAGAATGGCCAGACGTGTTCAGGCCGACAGGACGTCTATGGTAACTCAAACCACCACTCTGTACAACCATGGTGAGCAGAAAAGCATCTCAGAATGCACAACATGTCAAACAGAAAGAAAGCACATGGGGTTCCACACCTGTCAGCCAAAAACAGGGATCTAAGTCTACAGCGGCTACTTACCGGAACTGGACAGTTGAAGATCGGAAAAAGACCAGGTGACGTTTTTCCGATCTTTAACTATCCAGTTTAAGTGATCCTGTGGACACTGGAGTTTACATATATACTATATTGCTGCTGTGTGTGTGTGTGTGAGTGAGTGAGTGGTGAGTTAGAGAGAGAGAGACCCACCTGACCAGTGAGGATGGACTGAGCTACATTGAAACATGCTCCAGCTGCCAGCAGCGCACACTTATAGCTCTCTTTACTGATGTAGATGGAATTATATTGGTCTCCGAGCCTGTTCAGGTCTCTGGGCTTCATCTGCTCGGTGCTCTTTATCGTAGCGATGTGCTCTGATCTGATCAAAAGAGGGTGAGAGAGAGAGAGAGAAAAAGGGAGTGTGAGAGAAAGAGAAACGCGTCCAAAGAGGTGGTTTGGGTTTTGGAAAAGCAACATAAGCAAAGAGGGGCACTTTGTGTACTCTGTCTTTTTTCATGCACTTATTCGATTTCTCATATGTCTTACCCGTGACAAAGTGCGAGCTCATCCTCTGTGGCTAAACGAGCCGGTATCCGCTGGCAACGGTCCACGAGCCCCAAATCCTCATGGTGGGAGAAGATCCGGAAGATTCTCTGAGGAACCTCAGGGTGATGGCTGGAAGAGTGGATGCACGCAGAAACACACAAAGCAATTTCCTGATTAGTTAAAGCGATATTATTTCATGATTTAGCCACTGATTATTTTTGTGTGTGAATCTGAAATCACATTCTATTGAGCAAATAGTCCACTATTTAGGGTCGACAGCATAATTATGTTATACTCTGTATATGTAATGAGCATATACAGTATAGTGAATAAAATGAGATCTGCAATCTGGCCTCACTATAGTGGTGCAGACTTTACAAGGATAAATTTAGATTAAAAAAAAAAAATCAGTAACAAAAGAAAATTACTGTAGGTATATAATCAAAAATTCTGAAATTGTCAATTGTAAAACAATGAAGTTATGACAAAAATCACAATATTTTTCTTCGCATAACTTTCTTTGCGTAAAGAGGAGACCATTTTCACCAACTCAATTACATGCAACATGAACCTTCAATTCATATTCGAACGCATTAAAATACTGAACCCTGTGAATAAATTAAATTCACCTGCATTTTTTAAAGGAGATTTTATAACCCCAGTTTGTGCATGTGTGTGTGTGTGTGTGTGTGTGTGTGTGTGTGTGTGTGTGTGTGTGTGTGTGTGTGTGTGTGTGTGTGTGTGTGTGTGTGTGTGTGTGTGTGTGTGTGTGTGTGTGTGTGTGTGTGTGTGTGTGTGTGTGTGTGTGTGTGTGTGTGTGTGTGTGTGTGTGTGTGTGTGTGTGTGTGTGTGTGTGTGTATTCTCACCTGTCCCACATGTTGTGATGCTCCATCATACGCTCGTCATAAACAAGTCCGGTAACTTGTACAGAGGATTCCAGTTTCTCCACACACACGGCTGAGGGTAAGGGCTCTGCCTCGGAAAGAGGGCCTCCCTCTGAGGGAAAACCATACATACACATGCACATATACACACACACAGAGCAATGACAAGTTCAATCTACACAGCTCTGACTGAAGTAATGTAATGGTGAGAAAACAAAAATTGTATTCATTATATAATCAGTGTGTGTCTTACAGGCATATCAATATCAGTGCATTCTGCAGGTGTACAATTACGGACCATCTATTGCCAAGCTGGTTTTTAAGCACTATGTTCACTTACTGACCGCTTTATTATTGTTGGTGCACCTTGTAGGTCTACACTAAGTGACGAGAGCTCATCTTTTTACATGTACAGTGTATTAGTTGTCCTCTAGCATTCATCAGTGTCACTTACACTGCTTTTACACAAGCCGGGGGGGGGGGGGGGGGGGGGGACGGACATGACACACACATGCTATAATCATAACAACACTTTTACCAGTCCTAACTAGTATCAGCTAACTAGCCTAGCTTGCTTTATAGATACATAATATCAGCTTATTGATGGTCATCTGCTTGTAATTTTCCACTAAGGGTATCTGACACATTGTGACTAGTAACACATACGCTCCGATTAGTTACTGTACACTTACAGAGTCTTCTATATGATCGATATAACTGACAAAATCGGCAACTCATAGTAAACGTACTGTAAATGTAGACTGGTTCAGACTTACCCAGAGTCTGCAGGCTGGTCCAAAATGGATACAGAGCAGAAACTGTCTTAGAGATGGACTTTAGAGCACTGGAACAGACAAGGACAAAGAGAAATGAAACACGGAGGTGGAGGCATCGTGTGTTGTAGAGAAAGTGGAAGGTGTTGCAGCCATGTCTGACCTCTTACTTGGAGCTCCTGGCGAGTTCAGATGAGGGCAGGGGTCACCCAAGAGTGACCTCAAACTAGCACAAGCCGCCTCTGCTGTGGCCTGCAGGTTATAGCCTCCCTGAACAGGAACATACATAAGCAGAGTGAGTACGAGACAAGACAAGCACACCCCAAAGAATTTGTGTGATTTTTCTAATATGTTTGCGCTCCTATAGTAACAACTACGTGTAGATGCACAGGATCCTGTATGGTGGACGCGGTCATAATTCAAACCTAACCTTAAACAGATTTAACAAAGAAAAACATTAACAAGTTGCTGTAAGGAGAACATTTATTCATCATTTGCTGAGTCCATCTGTCCTCAGGAGAGAGCACTTCACTCTCTGTGCTTTCTCAGTAACATGACAAGTTGAATTTTTCTGTCAGATCAGCAACAGGGTCTGTGTTGTACCAAGTACCTTCCACTTCTTAATGATAGACTTCACTGTGCTTCTAGGCATCGATAAAGCCTTTGAAATGGTTTTGTATCCATCTCCTGACTTGTGCCTGTCCACAACTTTATCCCGGAGATCTTTTGACAGTGCCTTGCCACCCATAGTTGATTGTTTGCTTCAGTTGCACTACAAAATGCTCCAAGCTCTTTTCATGCTGAGCTAATCAAAATGACCACAGCTGATCACAGTTGAAAGTCAAATGGATTTGTGTGCCATTGAGAAGGTGATTAAAAACGTAATTTTATTTTATATGACGTTATATCACTAACTGAAATTAAACACATCGCAGAGAGACGTTGTACCTCCAAAGTGAGCACAATTCGGCCCTCGGCCAGACCCATCAGCATGTGGGTCAGTACTGAGAAACACTGGGGACTCGCACACATCTCACCCTAAATACACACACACACACGTTACATTCATAGTGCTACATGATATGCATATGGGATATATTTATTTATTTATTGTATAAAGAAAGAAAAAATAGTGTTTTTAATTAGGATAGCACACCTTGGGATCACCAGCCACAGAGTCAAAGCCAGCGGCTACTAACACAAGCTGAGGCTGAAACTGTAACACACACACAGATGAATAATGGATCAGCAGCCATACAGGAGGGGTTCCAATATTTTTGACAGCCAGTACAGTGTGGTGTAGTAAGTGAAGTAAAAAAATAAAGTTAAAAAAAAAAGTAAACTAAAAAGTAAATTAAACTGAAGTAAAGAAAAACGTAAAGTAAAAAAGTAAAGTAAAATAAATAAAGAGAAAATTAAAGTAAAATAAAGTAAAGAAAAATATAAAGTAAAGAAGTGAAGTAAAAAAGTAAAAAGTAAAGAAAAAAGTAAAGCAAAATAATGTAAAGTTAAAAAAAATTATAACGTAAAGTAAAGTAAGAAAAAAATTACGAACATAATCCAACTACTGAAATATTCGGAAAATCTAAAAATATTAAGCAAAAAATATTTTACAAAATAGTTATGATACATTTATTTATATTTACTTATTAGATTAGAGTTTTTTTTTTTTTTCCTGAACTTTTCCATGCACAAAACCCAAACCGGTTACACTTAAATTATACATTTAAAACATTTTATCTGATTATATCTGATTAAATTTATTTCCTGTAAGAATTCAGTGACAATTTAAACCCACTCAACTGAAGCAACCAGTGAATTAGACTTAAAAATATAATAATAATAATAATAATAAAATAATATTTACAACAATTATATCAAATTTGAGAGTAGCTAATTGCCACCTTCATCATGTCATTACCGTAATACTAATAAATAAATAATAATAAAATCATAGACCGTCTGGCTGCATGGCTGTAGGCGAGAGATTTGAGAATTGTCCTCACTACCTCATAGGCTACAGGCAGCAGAACTCTCTGGAATGCTGAGATGTAATCTCCGTCCTCCATCCCTGTCTGAACACCAACACACACAGCAATGAAAAAACCGAGGGAGCTACTAATTCGCTCAGTCACACTGCACGTCCGGTATGGGTTTTATACATGAGCAAGCTTGCGTTTTTTACCTTGTTCCAGGGCACGTTGATGTTGTAGCCCTCACCTGGCCCTGAACCCACAGCACTGCTGTCTCCCTCGGGCAGGTGAGGCCAGTACGAGCCCTCCTCATACCGATGTACGGAGAAATACAGGACACTGCAATGGGAAACAAGGACAGTGACAGAGAGAGAAGATATAAAGCACCAGATAAAAGTAAAGTAATAGCATACTGGCAAATAGTGGTCATAATTCATTACTATGGCACCTTAAACTGTAAACATTAGAAGTGTTAATGAGAAAGTTTGGCCAAAAATTTTTAACAGTTTTCCTTAAAAAAAAGTAACTGATTAGCCAAGACATGTCTGTTGTCTGAATTCAATTCCTTAGTCCCTCATTAAAGCTATGAAGCTAATGTTGCTAACATGGAGGCTTAATAGTACATATTTTGGAGTCACCCCACAAGAGAAGCATATTTAAGTAGCTGGTGTGAACAATGCATGTTAGAAGTGATTCAGATAAGAATATCATTCTAATTTGATTTGTATATTTAACTTTTAATGCAAAACTGTGCACAAACGGTATTACTTATCTGAACGGAGCTTCTGTGGGACGAGTGCTTGATGATTTACTGATGCTAAACTGGTGGCTTTAAAGGACAACTCCACTCTGAACACATTAAATATGTTGATATTGAAATATTTGGTGCTAGTTTGTTAGTTGCTTCAGTATTTTCATTATTCCTGTTTGAAGTTGGCGGTTGTCTGCCGCACTGACGTCACAAGGGGGCATTGTTGTTGCTGGTTACAATAAAGTTCAATAAGAGAAAACATTTTGAAAAACCTCAAACGTAAATGAAAACTTAGTGATGAGGTTTTGCCGATCCAGCGTAGTGGACATGTTGGTGCAAACGCTGGACTCAAAGTCCCAGAATGCAATGCAGCTACACGACGCATTCACAGCTGCATTTCTCTCTTTAGGTAGAGATGAAGCGAGGGCTAAATCCCACTGCACCACTTTCAGCAGGTAGTCGAACGGGATTGTAGGACACCAAAGTGAGAACAGACCCACATGCTGACGAAACAAAGTTTAAACTGAAAAAGTCAATTCAAAATAACAAAGTTACTGAAGCTCACATGTAAATCATAAAGATTAATATGCAAGTGGTCGAGGGTGGATTTAATTTACAATCCAAAGCTGCACTCGGACTCTGAACTTTTTGTTGATGATCGATTATATTTGGCGTAAGAGAAGGGGGTAGGGTGTAGATTTGAATTTTGGTGAGACTGTTTATTTAATAAAAATGTCCTTTTATTGAGAAAAAGGGAGCTGCGTGTACCTGGGATCCTCCTGAAAGGCGTACTGGATTCCCTGACCGTGATGCACATCCCAGTCCACAATCAGAACCCTGCAACACAAAGCCACACAAACACACATTATATAAACTGTTTAAATCTGAACAAAAGCTCATCACAGTGTATAACTTCCAGGACAATCCACACTTACCGCTGGATGCCGTGCCGTTTCTGAGCGTAACGCGCTGCCACTGCGACGTTATTAAACATGGAGTATCCGTTCATCTGCTCAGCCTGGGCGTGGTGTCCTGGAGGCCTGAGACAGAGATGATAAAAGACAAAACACAGCGTTTCCTGCTTTAACACACCTGACTGAATTTATTCGCTGATTCCCAAGTGTGAAAGGAAATCTTCATGGGTTTATGCCCTGGTCGCTATAGAGGAATAACAGTGTGTTGAAAATACAGTACGGTGCAAAAGTTTGAGGCACATGCAAAGAAATGCTGTAGAGCACAGATGCCTTCAAAATAATTAAATAATGTTTCAACATTGAAAAAAAAAAATACCAAAAGAGCAGTAAACAGTAGTAAATGAAACAAAGTCAGTATTTGGTGTGACAAAAAAATTTAAATTTAAATAAAATAGTCGTCTCTGGTACAATTAGTGCAGTTTTATAAGGAAATGAGCTGGTAAGTTTTATTGAGCATCTTGCAGAACCAGACACAGTTCTTCTGGAGACTTTGACTTTCGCACTCGCTTCTTATTTCTGCAGCGAAACCCAGCAGCCTTCATT
Source organism: Cranoglanis bouderius (assembly GCA_023630585.1). Taxonomy (NCBI): domain Eukaryota; kingdom Metazoa; phylum Chordata; class Actinopteri; order Siluriformes; family Cranoglanididae; genus Cranoglanis; species Cranoglanis bouderius. The sequence goes on along the minus strand of CM042556.1, from coordinate 16,507,657 downwards.
GTGTTTTTCTGTCTGAAAAGTGTCTCTTACGTAATACGCTGCTTTCTTTAATGACATACAAACATTTTTCTGTAACATTTAATTTTGTGCTAGAAAACTAATGTTTGGGAATCTAAAATGTTTTCTGTACTGACTTGATAATGTAGAAGTCATGAAATAAATAAATCTATAACAAAGTTTGTACTAAAAAAAAAAAATAGGGTGCTTAAAACTTTTGCACAGTACTGTATATTAAAAATACAGGTTTAAAAAACAATCGATCTGTGAAATGAAGTTCATAGGTCAAACACTGTCTATATGAGACAAGGCTTTTTTTATTTTTATTTTAAATGCTAATCAATTAAATGCTACTAGCCTATGTTTTTTTTATTATTAATGATGTCTTAATTATGTTTGTTAATGAGTTTTTTTTTTTCTTGACAGAAACTAAACGATAACTAAACCTCACCTTCTACTCAAAATATATTTAAAAATGTAATGAAAAATGTTTGACAAAAAAACGGTGACCTGGACAAAGGTGAAACATTTTACTTGTACGAATTCGACTATAGTGATGTTCCAATACATTCGGAGGGGACTGTATATAAGTAATAAATTAAAATGAATAAATAAGTCAAATATGCGACTGAAAACGAAAACTGTGCGTCAAAACGTCACCTGCACACGGCGAAGCCATTGCGAAGCTCCGATGTCATCACCTTGTCGACCAGCTGGAGGACAGAGCCGGCGGCTAGACAGGCACATGAGAAAGAGTCCTACACACACACACAGACACACACACAGATACACACACACCATACAGACAAACATAACACACCAAAATGAACCCACTCTGTCCAACACATCCTCACATCAAAACACTCAGGACGAGAGACGTGTACGTGGCAGGTCTTACAGGATGGAGGTAGACGGAGTCATAGCGATCAGAGACACACTTCAGCTCCTCTTCCGTCATCTTCTGAGTGGACCTCATGAGATCAACGTATTCCTTCCTGTCACGCATAAACAACGTGACAACAAATCAATATGATCCACAAAATACACAGTCGTTCTAGCACTATTACTGATCGCACGTTATCAGAAGACTTACGTGTGAACCAGAGAAAGTTCCTCGTCTGATGCAGCTCTTGTCTGAAACATGAACAGAAGCAGCTAAGGAAATGGAGATCTTGTAGCTAACAAGGACTGAATGCTAACAGTTAACGTGACCTCCCAGTTTTCTATCACTATGACATGGACAACATAGACAACAGCACACTGTAACTGAATTGCTACACACTGTGATGGCGATGTGTCTTACAATATACAGGTGCATCTCAAAACATCAGAATATGGTGGAAAAGTTCATTTTATCCCGTAATTTAATTCAAAAAGTGTAACGTTCATATATTCTAGATTCATTACATATAAAGTGAAATATTGCAAGCCTTTTTTTGTTTTAATGTTGATGATTACGGCTTACAGCTCATGGAAATCAAAAATCCAGTATCTCAAAATATTAGAATAAATTATTTATAATACAGAAATGTCGACCTTATGAAAAGTATGTTAATTTATGCACTCAATACTCGGTCGGGGCTCCTTTTGCACGAATTACTGCATCAATGCAGCGTGGCATGGAGGCGATCAGCCTGTGGCACTGCTGAGGTGTTATGGAAGCCCAGGTTGCTTTGATAGCGGCCTTCAGCTCGTCTGTATCGTCGGGTCTGGTGTCTCTCATCTTCCTCTCGACAGAATTCAGGTCAGGTGAGTCGGCTGGCCAGTCAAGCACAGTAATACCATGGTCAGCAAACCAGTTACTAGTAGTTTTGGCACTGTGGGCAGGTGCCCAAGTCCTGCTGGAAAAGGAAATCAGCATCTCCATAAAGCTCGTCAGCAGATGGAAGCATGAAGTGCTCTAAAATCTCCTGGTAGACGCTGCATCGACTCTCGACTCGAGAAAACACAGTGGACCAACACCAGCAGATGACATGGCACCCAAAATCATCACTGACTGTGGAAACTTCACACTGGACCTCAAGCAACTTGGATTCTGGGCCTCTCCACTCTTCCTCCAGACTCTGGGACCTTGATTTCCAAATGAAATGCAAAACTTACTTTCATCTGAAAAGAGGACTTTGGACCACTGAGCGACGGTGTTTTGAGTAAAAAGGTGTTTTGAGTTAATTAGCTGATTAGAGTCTTCTCAGGTCCACATTGCTGTATTATAAATTCTTTATTCTAATATTTCTGAGATACTGGATTTTAGCTGTAAGCCGTAATCATCAAGATTAAAACAAAAAAAAGGCTTGAAATATTTCACTTTATGTGTAATGAATCTATAATATATGAAAGTTCCACTTTTTGAATTAAATTACAGAAAAAAAAAAACTAACTTTTCCACCATATTCTAATTTTCTGAGATGCACCTGTATGCAAACAAAATGGTGAACCTATAATGTGTATCATGGTTCATATTAACCTGTATTAAATTAATAATTATAATATAATACGTTTTCTGGATTATGGCAATGCTCAAAAGACAAACAAAAATAACCCTTTCGTATATAGCGTCGACACTTATGCATAAATTTTAAGGCTGTTTTTTTATATATATAAAACGTAAATCGGCTTTTCTGTACAAACTTTTTACACAAAATTAAACTATAACTTTGGTCATCGATATTAAATCGTTTAGACTTGAATGTTAACAATTTTTGTTTATAAACACACAATGGAAGAATCATTATTATTATTATTATTATTATTATTATTATTATTATTATTATTTTCATTGTTGTTTTATTTATTTACTTACTTGCTTGCTTATTTCAGTTATAATGTTTTCTTTTTTTCCACATGATAATCATACACATGGACATCCATTTACTTTTTAATATAAGTGCTATTTCGAGAAAGTGAAAATTCATCCTTCCATCCATTTTCCATACCGCTTATCCTACACAGGGTCCCTGGGAGCCTGGAGCCTATCCCAGGGAACTCGGGGCACAAGGCAGGGGACACCCTGGACGGGGTGCCAACGAATCTCGGGGCACAATTGCACACACATTCACACACTAGGGACAATTTGGAAACCAATCAATCAACCTACAACGCACATCTTTGGACTTGGGGAAGGAAACCGGAGTGCCCAGATGAAACCCCAGAAGCACGGGGAGAACATGCAAACTCCACGCACACAGGGTGGAAGCGGGATTCGAACTCCCAACCCTTTCTACAGAATCTGGATGTGTTTTTAAATAATTGTAAACTAAAATGCTCCAAATTGTCATATTCTTATTCAAATATCAATACTGCAATAAATATTAACACACAATATCCTGTAGCCTCTAACTATCAGCCACACGTGAGGCACTGAGACACGTGAGCAGCCATGTTTCTCACCTCCACCTGCACGCAGCGAGACAGCAGCCCCTCCGTCTCCATCATCCCCACTATAGCAGTCACTCTCTCCGGACACTCGGGGTGACTGGAAGGACAACAGCGATGACAAATTTCATAAAGAATAAGCTCAGAGTCAGATTAGACAGACCTCGAGGTCATCCGATATCCATTCCGATATGCATTTCAGTTCATATTAGAGTGTATCTCTGAACAGAGTCACCTGGAGTCCCACAGGCAGCGATAACGGGAAAAGACATCGGAATAAACCAGACCAGTTCCAGCTGCCTTCAGCTTGTCCTGCAAATCCTACAAAACACATCAACACACATTTAAACACGTTTAAGTGCCTTAAGGTTTAACAGGTAAGTGATTACACATTAAATCACATCTGTCATCTATTAAACATCCCTGAACAAAGCTTAGAATAATGTATGATAATAATAATAATAATAATAATAATAGGTGATGTGAATAAAATGCACATTTTATCATATCATAAAATGAACTGTCTTGAAGGTCAATCAGAAGGTCTAGTAAGGCTAAATCTGAACAGCAGAAAAGGAAAGAAACTGAAAAGTTTAGGAAAGGTCCAGTCTCCACTCCAGACTTCACTCTGCATGTTATCACTGATGACAAGAATAAGGTTCACAACAGAGAAATAAAAATGTAACAAGAAAAAAAAGCGAGATCAAAACTGCACAGACTGCACTGCGTACCATGGCTCTGAGTTTGTTGGTCATCTCCTCTTCTGCTTTGCCTCGGTCCCGTCTACCTTTATTTCTAGCCTCCTGGAGACTTGGTTTCTGGCTGCGTTTGCTGTTTTCCCGCTGACACACACAAACACACACACACACACACACACACACACACACACACACACGAGTTAATCACAAACAAAAGCCACATCAGATTAACGTAAGGATTAGAATTTGAACCCTGGCGCTCGATCAGCAGCGTCAAACTGTGACTTTTTAAATAAACGAGGGCTCTAAAGCTCAGACTGCGTTCATCATGTGGGCTATGAGAGGGTAAGATCTATGAAAACTCCTGCCTGCGCTAATACTGACTGATTTATTAATTAACTCTTATTAATATACAGTAACCCATTAAAACCTTCAGCAGGATCATTCCAGAAAATCCTGAAACCCTGCAGTGCAAAACAAACAAAAAAAAAAAGAACTGCTTCCACTACAAAACTCAAGTCTGAACATCCAAACTTGAGCAAATAAAATCATATATAAGGATACTGTTTAATATTAAATAAGACAATGAACGTTTCTTACCTTGCCAGAGCTCTGTGGTGTTTTCTTCGGAGAGCGTTTCGAACCCTTCGGAGTTTGATCTGATGTAGAATCCATGATGATACAAATCCCACAAGCTGTCAGCAAATCCAAATCCTGCTTTACCAACAAATGGGCCCAATTATGTCTGGATTAAAACCACAACCTCATTTCCATTGTGGGTTGAACTACACTGCCCTCCACTAATATTGGCACCCTTGGTAAATACGAGCAAAGAAGGCTGTGATAAATACTCTTTATTGTTTAACATTTTGATCTTTTGTTCAAGAAAATTCACAAAAAATACTCTGCTCTCATGGATATCAAACAATTGCAAACAAAACACAGGTTTATCAAAAAAAAAAAAAAAAAACTTTGTTAAATATAGGTGTGCAACAATTATTGGCACCCCTATGAATTCATATGAGAAAACTATATCTGACGTATATTCCTATTGATATTATATATGATGTCAAGGAAATCACATTTCACAAATGGAAATATGAAGTTAATTGTTTTGATGTTTTGAATGACATTTTGCAAGGTTGTGTCTTTGACTAGGACCTAAACAAAATGCACGCAATAATAATAATAATAATAATAATAATAATAATAATAATAATAATAATAATTTCAAAAACCTTAAGCTAGAAATATCACTAAATACAGTTCATGTTTAAGTTTAAGCGTTAAGGTTCAATGGAAAGATCGCAATTAAAACAATTATACACTAAATAACATGAATCTCTAAGATCACTTACTATTTTTCAAAAGAAAATGTCTTGCTTGCTTGAATTGCTTTCACTTGCGTTTTACCAGCTCCTCCGGCAATAATGATGGGATTTGAAATCCATTCTTTTAAACGGGGGGATAAAAGTTGCTGACCGATAAAGAGTGCATAGAAATCTGACGCGAAATGAGGAACAAATAAAAACAAATCAATTAAAGCGAACGGGCCAATAAACCCAGGGTCTGTGTTTTCAGGCTAACGCGCTCAAACATGTTCACTCACAGGCTGAAGTACAATTCACACTATTAATCCCTATTGAGGATGCAGAATTATTATAAGTGTGTACCCTCCAAAGTGCGCGTATATAGGGAATACCGGGGCTTTTTGAAATTCAGCCGTGCTGTCGCCCAGCTGTGTGCGTGAACATTTTGGACGCGTAAAGATGACGTGAATAGGCGACCGTTTACGCCGCTAGCAATGCTGTAGGGGAGGGTTCAATTCAAATTAAACTCTTAATTATACTAATTCCGATATTGTTCGGGATAATATGTTTTTGTAATAGTTTTTATAGCTGGCGTAGTCAAGTAATCAAGAAACCATGTATACGCTAACTCGAACTGTAGAACTACCAGCTAATTATATTAGCAATCGCTAACTGTATTTAAACGTATTAACATTAAATTGCTATTGTGTTCTCTAATGTCTTCAGGTTTAAGCTCACCGACCATTTAGTACTTACTTTAACTTTTATTTATATTTATTTTTATTACTATTATTATTATTATTATTATTATTTACAATTTTACACTTTATAAGACGCTGGTGTTGCCAACTACTTTGAGTGTTTTTAAGCCCCGCTAATTTAAACCGAAAGCTCTCATCTGATTGGCCAAGCCGCTAGTTCAAACTGCGCGCGCGCCTTTATTTATTTATTTATTTATTTACTCTTTTTTTTTTTTCTTTTTTTTTTTTGGCTTTATGATTGTTCCAGAAGCTTTCGAGAATTTATTTGACCAGCATGTCCGAAAATGCACCATATTGACTAACATGGTGAACTAATTTCTAACGTCTAGTCCAAAAGTGTAGTGGAGAATGTTTTATAGGCTCGTGAAATCCCACAATGCACTGCAATCGGTTCGTGTTTAAATGATGTAACCTTAGCAGGTAGTCTGTAGGTTCTCTTCTTTAGTTACATTTGAGAATAAAGGTGTCAAATCTTTCCTTGTTGCTGTGGTGGTATCATCGAAGATACTTTTTTTTTTTAAACTATCAGTGTGTATTTTTATATTTTATATATATAAAAAATAATTTAAGGTACAAAGTGGGACCTTAAGGACTACTGATGTACTTTAAAAGCTTAATTCTAAAAGCTAATGCTACACCATGTGCACCCTGTCCAGGTAAATGATACATACGAAAGGTACAAAGATGTACCATCAACAGGTAGTTTGGTACCGTTATTTCTGAGAGTCTAGGAGTACAAGACAATAAACTTAAAAAATACGTCTTCAAAATAAGAATAGTTCCATTAAGAATAGTTATAGGCGAAATCAATTATCAAAGTAATTTGCATGCAAAAACAAGGAAGACTGGAGGAGACAATGCGGGGTAATGAGAAACATCTGTTACACATCCAGGAGTTGGATAGATTAGTGGGAAAAACTAGTAAGATTATTGGCACACTGAGCACATGAGTTCCTACTGGGCACTGTAGTTTAAACAGTGACCAGTTCTTCTGGACTAGTAAGTATAAGGAACGTGACTAGCTTGAAACAGTAAGACGTTTTGTGCTGCTGTGATGTACAGTAAATAGTCTCAGGGAAAAAAAAAAAAAAAAAGACTTAACTGTACATTTCCTAGTCACTGGGGTGGTACCATCAAAGTTACATCTTTTGTACCTGTAGTATTTATCTTTTAAATAATAACATGAATGTAGTGTGCCTTTAAAAGTACAAAAATGACACCTTATGGGCCACTGGCGTAGCTTTAATTAGCTTTTAGAGTAATAATTTAAGGGACATGCATCTTTTCAAGTAAAAAAAAAAAGAACACTAAAGGTACAGGAGATGTATCCTTAATGGTACCACCTCAGCAACAAGGAAAGGTATAATTTAGTACCTTTTTTCCTGAGAGTTCCTGAGAGATTTCAGCAGTTTTGGGGGGATAGTGGATACTACTAAAAATATCTCTAAAGAGCTTGCTGCAGTGTCTGAAAGATAAAGTGTACAGGAAGTGTCATAGTTTCTAAGAACTACAGCCTTTATTCGAAGGATTCGAGGCCCAACTGTGATGCTCCATACTCCAGTCCAGTTGGTGGCAGCAATGTACCAAGTAACTGGTTTCCCAGCTGTCTTTAAAAATCTGCTAGAAAAACAAGAGGCATACATGAACTGCAAAACCACACGGGGCCACTATTACACCAACACCAAGTTTGTTTGTTTTGTTGTTGTTGTTGTTTTGTTTTGTTTTTTTTTAAAGTTAATTATTCTAAGATTTATTTCAGTTACTGTAATAAAATTAACAATGATTTGATCTTGCTTATGCTCAGAAAGGTAAGCTATACTTAAACATTTTCTCAGATGTGACCCCCCCGATCAAAAGACACATTAACTAAATTAGAATTTAATATATACGTCAATATCGATTCATTTCTTTTCTTTTTTTACAAAAAAAATCACATTGATGATTAGTGTAAACATTTGAATGATTTGATCAGTAATTTAATTTCAGATTGCTCAGTGTCAACATTTTGTGCTGATGAGTTAATTACATGCCACAGTTCCAAAGGTCAGAAGGTCAAGCAGCCAGAAAAGAGTGACCACTTGCCAAGACAGTAGAGGTTTGCTGAGGAGAGGGATATGACTAACCACTTACCACATGTCAGTTTGCATGGCTGTGCATGTGTGTGTGTGTTTGTGAGTGAGTGTGTGTAGAGAGAGAGAGAGACAGTGTGTATGTGTGTGTGACAGGCGGGGTTGACAGAGCGAGGGGAGTGCTAACGGTCGTGCCCATGCGTCCGCCGGACCTGGCCTGTGGTTGCTAATCTCCATGTGTCATTCTGTTCCATTTCCCACTCATTTGGCCGCCCAGATAAACCCGGTGCACCCTCAGTGGAGGAAGCCAGCAACAGAAACCAAAGTGTGATGTGACACGCATGGCACCTCGAGAAGAAAAAAAAAACCACCTATAGCAACACATGACATCGACTGATGCCTCCTCATGTGCATCTCTCCTTCCCTTCTGCATTTTTTTTGTGACTCCGGAAAACCAAAAGCTGCCTGCGTTGCACAATGGGGCACCAGTACAGGCCTGAGGAGCAGAACTGTGTGGTTGTTGCTGAAAGAGTCAAACAGATGGAGGGAGGCAGGGGGGTGAGGGGGAGAAATGGGGGGGGGGGGAAGACTGTTGTATCCAACCAGGGTTTTATATTGTAAATTGGTTGTTTATACCTTTGTGCCATTTGTCCATAGAGTCAGGGATGCTACACACCTGGTGGAACTTGCTGGAACTTTTTAAAATGGAAAGACAAGTGAGGAGAAGCTGGGAAATTTAAACTGGATTAAATGTCGTAGGTCAATCTTCCTCTCTGTTTAGCAATTTAGTCTAGAATTCTCTCAAATATGATGGAATTTGAGACATTTCCAAAAGCAGCCCCACACTTACCTGTACCTGATCCCTCTCCCACACCCCAGCTCAAACATGCTTATTTGTCAGTGGTTAACATTTTTTGGTTACAAGGATGTGTGGAGAGAGTAGCGAACATCGGCTCACGTGGAGTCTCCATGATATTGTGGAGAGTTAAGTTTGGACCCCAGGCTTCATTCACAGGTACAACTGCAGCGAGTTCAGGACCAAGGACAGCAACTATTTAAGGGGACACTTGAGGTGGCTTGTGTCCACCTTGTGAGATACCTGGTATGTGTCCAGTGGTACCTAGTGGGGACTGATATAGAGAACCCACTGGAGTCTTGCCAGTGGTGATCTGTGTGGGATCCCATTTCCCACTTCCTGTCCCCATAATTTTCCTGACTTCAACAAGCTGTTTGTAGCCGCACCTAACTGGCCCAGACTCCACTGGCAGACCAGAGCCCGTCCTGTTCGGGAACCAAATGGGAGAGGAGGTCGACTCCAAAGACTGGATAAAAGGGGCAGGTTCGGGTGAAGGTTGGATTCAAACTGCTGTAGCCAAGTCTTTGTAGTTTAAGAATAAGCCTGAATGATAAATGATAAGGCCTCTGATAAATGATTATTTTCTCACGTCTCTTATATTACTGCCCACTTTGATGCCCCACGCAAAGATTTCAAAGATTTACACCGTTGTACACCTGGTGCTCTTCCACCTTCTGGGTGGAGCACAGGGGACAGGCTTCACTGGCTTTCTACAACCCACAAGCAGCATATGTTTCAGCAAGATAACCGATTCATGGCCTTCGAGCTAAACGCAAGCTGCAAATTCTTGATAACCTTGAAGAGAGTGTACACTATCGGATCATCTCAGACATCTACCAGATCAGCCAACCAGGATGTCAGAGTGGAGTACTGGATAAGCAAAAAATAATAATAAAAAAAAAAATAGACTGAAACTGCAGTGCTGTGCAAATGGGTAGAACTAGGACACAAGGTCTTCCCCTCTACCTTTGTCAGTAGTCCTACCCTTTGGCCTCCATGGGACATCTGTGACCTTTGGTTCAAAGAAACCAAAAAAGTAGAACTAAGAAAATAAGGTAGGTTGTGAAAAACTTCTCAAGAATCTGCATGAAGTCCTAGTGTGTATCTTTATCTGGTCTGCAGATTCATATACTACTTAACTATTGTAACAAACCACTCAACCGTCCCGTGGACAAGTCCAGTACAGGATTAATATTACTTCCTGTAATATTATTTGCATGTTCTACACTGATCTTTAGCTTTATCATTCATTCATGTTCATTGCTCATCTCTCTCTTTTTTTTTTTTTTTTTTTTTTTAAATGGTGTATGGAAGATAGTTAAGAAAAAAGCCTTGAGTCTTAAACGGATATTATCTACCCTCATGCATGGTGAAAGCCTCATCGGGGAACTATAAAGATATGGAAACCACAAATTAAGTTGCCTGTATGCCTTTCTATTAAACAAGTTTTATTTTTACTCCATTGCATAGAAGTGAAACTATATAAATGACACATTGTATTCTATATTATAACAAACAAACCTACATGTGGACATCTGCTGATAATTGATTAGACAATATATTGCAATATTAAGCACATACGATATTATTATTGTGAGCAGTGTAGATAATCATCACTGCTGGAATGCATAAATGCTCTCACTGCTGCAGGGGTGAGGAACAAACTGCCGAGGGTAACAAACAATCCATGGAACGCTACCAATTGGAGACACGCTAGTTGGAAGCCTCTAATCTAGGATACCGCACACGACAAAGTGTCAGTGTAGAGGTGTGGATTGGGGCCCCCCCCCAAAAAAAAGTCACAAGAGCAGGCAGTCTTTGCATATGAAGCTTGCGAGACTAAGAAAGGCCATGCTGATGAACATGGGAGCGTATTGGATGCGTCAAGGTTGCTCATGTGCTGCTGCGCAGTGTGTTTACTACATTTATACCTTTATCTTAAGTAAATGTTTTATTCTAGTCAGGGACACTGATTAATTTGTTCATATTTTGGGAAATATAATCAACTAAGGACTGGTCAGAATTGACCATGAGAAATCCTACACAGCTGTCTCCATTTATTATACCAGCGTCTTTAGATACGGTGGTAGGTGCAGCTTATCTTGAAAATCAGTGAAGCCCTTCGACACGCTCTGACTTCTGCCCTGACTTCCTGTTTCAAAAGGAAACAGGTCAACATAACATCAAATCACGGCTCTCGGGCCATTTCATGTTCACTTGAAGCTGAGAAGCTAGCAAGTAGTTGCTGTTAAAGAAACGACACATGTACAGTTGTTGAATATGAAGAGTCTGAAGAGAGAATTTTTCACAACTTTGTGCCTGAATCATGGTGAAGGTTAGGCAGTTAGTGTGATATGAAAATTCATCATCGACCCGTGCCCTCATGCAGTAAATGTGGCTTTGTTCTGATGTATCCAGATGTTATAATTTGTCATGACATTTACATGAAGAGGTTTTTGTTGTTGCACACCGACTGGACTGGAACATGCACGGCGCTCCATAGCGCTTCCCTAAATGGATCCTTTGACTCGCTCAATGTTTTCATAGAGCCACAGATTTGAATCTGGTGAGACGTATCGCCCAGGCTTACACCTCCGCACTATGGAAAGCGACGGATTTGCGTGCGCACCGTTCACGATACACAGTCCGGACAATTAGAGTTTCTGCATAGACAATGGAGCTACTGACAGTCCTAACCACAAAGGGGGAAAAAAAGCGTTGGAAGTGTGGTCATGTTCAGCAACACAGTTTTATTTAAATCGCCGTCTGGTCATGCCAGGTGTATTTGGTTATATTGTGACCAATTCTGAAAGTGATTTGTCTGTGTGCATGTGTGAAGGAAAAAAAAAAGGTATTTGCATGATGAATTACAGAAATAAAATGTGTATTCATTTGTACAAGTTATTCACACCACCGCAAGGGTTAGCCAGTAAACGGCAAACTGGCCAATGAATAAAAGTATAGGAACGAAATGGTTTTACATCACGTACGAATATTAATAAAACAGAACACACTATTTTCTCACATTTATCCACTTATATGAATATAAAACATGATACATGCTATTTAAAAAAAAAAAAAAAAAGAGCTCTTGGAAACAATCAAATCCACTTTTCCATTCTGTCACACCATGCCGGAAAAGAGGGCTGCAGCAGCAGGGTGGTATGGGTAGGAAAGGTGAGATGGGGCGTGGAGTGTAGCGGAGGTGCCTGCGGAGTGGACGCTGTGGCTGTAGGGTCCCAGTGAATAGGCGTCGACAGGCTGCTCAGACCCTGGGGTCTTCAAGGGCTCCGAGAACGAATCGAGCTCCATAGCGGCATTCCTCCTCCCCTTCCTGCTCTTACTCGACACCTTCCGGTTGCGTGTCTGAATTCCATCCTTCTTCATAGTGAGGGGTCTGTTTACCTGAGGAGGTTGCAGGTAAGAAACGTTTAATATCAGTGGACAAACATCGGGGCTTTTCATATCTGGAGGACAGACGTTTGTGATCAGATGGTGTTTGAATTCACACTGTCAAAAAGGATAATGTGAAAGTTTCCCCCCCTATCGAAACACATCCACCAAACAGGTAGGGTGAAGGTTAACACGTGCTTCCTCAGAGACACGTGAACATTTGCATTTACAGAATTTGGCAGATGCCTTCATCCAGAGCAACTTACATTTGCATCTATACAATTGAGCATTAAGGGCCTTGTTCAAGGGCCCATCAGTGGCAGGTTAGCAGTGTTGAGGTTTGAACTCACAACCTTCCATTTATCAGGCCAATGTCTTAACCACTGACTACCACTGACCCGTGTGAAGCCAGCCAACCTCTTCTTTTCTAACTGATGCAACACAGGGCACTGTAACACACTCAAAGGAAAGGGATATTGGCTCTCTAGTGTTGCTGTGATTGACAGGGGAGAACGTATGTCATCCCTCCCACCCAGAGAGCACGGCCAGCTTCGCTCCCATGACTCCCAGCCACAGACGGCTGTGGCATCACCAGGATTTGAACTTGCTGGCGAACGCTTTTTTGTTATGCCACTTGTGAGCCGATTGGCATTAACTTTGAGTATGTTATCGGAACAATGTAGACATGTGGTTTTTTGGTATTGTTTTCTGGAATATCTAGAGCATTTTGGGACTACCTTCATTGCTATGGTATAACAGTGATGGTGTAAGTATGATGGGGTGACACGAAACCTCACTACTGTGTCAACTCATGCAGAACTCTATAGCATACATGAAAACAAACAAATTCTACTCTCTATTTTCTTAAGTTATTCCTCAAAATCATCTTTTTTTTTTTTCTTTTCTTTTTTTTTTGCAGTGTGAATAACTTTTCCACTTGATACATCAAAACAAAGTTAGAAATCTAGGATGTTGGTGTGCAAGGCTACAATTGTCTTTTTTTTTTTTTTTTAAAAAGTGTAAAAGAAAGGAGCTCTCACATTGTGTAGTTTAAAGTAAAGCCCGCAGGCGTTGCACACGGGTTCCCCACTGGAGTTACGTCTCCACAGTGTTGTGGTGCTCGTCTGGCAGTTGGCACACTGAGTCCCTGCCCTCTTACTCACAACCTGAAGAGGTGAGGAGAGAAGATAGATATTAGAACAACTACATCATTTTGAACTCAATATTTAAATGGCTGATGTATTGCCTGCGATCAGCGCCCCATCCTCTGCTAGTTTAGGATTCGAAAGCCATACCAGTCTTTTCCTAGGCCGGATCAGAGGCCTGTTTTGTCCGTTCATCTTGTGGTACAGTCCGCAGGCATTGCAGAGGTAGTGGCCCGTACCATCACGCCTCCACAGAGGGGTAGCAGTGGCTCCGCAGTTGACACACTCCCGCGTTTCTGAGGCCAAAAGCAAATTTTCTTAGGATGCTTTTGATGTCAGAGTGATAAAATTAAATAAATAAATGTATTTATTGTTTTTTTTTTAAACAAAAAGGACTTTTTCTCTGCACCAATGGATCAATTTATTCAACTGTTATCCAATAGTCTATGGAAAGAATAAAACTCTTGGGGATGTTACAGGAAAATAATCAATGATGGGGCGGTGTGATGTGGCCTGATGAAACAGAGTTACTGTTACACCCCAAAGATTTTCCTAAAAAAAATTTTAAATAAAATAAACGCACATCCCGAAGTGTTTTATTCCTCTTATACCATAGCAATTTGCCAACTGTTATGATTTTTATTCATCAGTAAACAAAACATTACATTTAATGAAAGATTTAAGTTAGTTAGTTACTATAGAAACGATAATTGGAACGCGTGCATTAATATAACCCTGTGATTTTACTTGCAGCCATAACTACTTTCAGAGCTGCTGTTTCAGACAATTAATCATCCACTTCTGACCAATCAGATTTGAGAATTCAACATCACTGTGATATAAAATATTTTTAAAACTGAAGGAAAGCTCAAGAACCCCCTGTACAATACACTTTGACACAAGTCACTTCCAATGCAAGTGTGTGTGTGTGTGTGTGTGTGTGTGTGTGTGTGTGTGTGTGTGTGTGTGTGTGTGTGTGTGTGTGTATGAGTGAGACAGTCCTCACCTGTAGGAGAGAGAGTCATCTTGCCTCGTAGTTTCTCGTAGGACGGCGAGTAGAGGCCAACGCTGCTGAAGTCCTGAGATGGGCTGCTGTAGGAGCTGTAGTGTCCTAGAGAATGTGTGTGAGTGTGTGTGTGCGCCTGTGGCGGCCCGTGATCGTGTGGATATACACCACCGCCGGCGACGTGGTTGATGGTGTAAACTCCCCCAACGCCCTCAGCGCCCGCTGCAGGACTGACCCTCTCGCCTTTCACACTGTCCTTGCAGTCCAGGCCGGGTGGGTGGAGCTCAGAGCGAGGGGCTCTGATGGAGGACAGAGGGATGGATGGATGAAAAGGAGAGGTGGTGGAGGAGCTGTGGGGGAGCACCGGGGTCCTGCTGAATGTACCGCCATGCCAGGAGGAAGGGGGTGATGGGTACGGGCTAGAGAGGGAGTGAGCACTGGAGCCCTCCAGCCATGACAGGCCACTTAGAAAAGGAGAGGAGTAAACCTGTCGCACTGCAGAGAGAGAGACAGAGAGAGTACCCTTGGTAAATACGAGTTAAGAAGGCTGAGAAAAATTGTCCTTATTGTTTAACTTTTTGATCTTTTGTTCAAAAAATTCACAAAAATACTCTGCTCTCATGGATATCAAACAACTGCAAACAAAACACAGGTTTATCCAAAAAAAAAAAAAAAAAACTTTGTTAAATATAGGTGTGCAACAATTATTGGCACCCTTTTAGTCAATACTTGGTGCTACCTCCCTTTGCCAAGAGAGCAGCTCTGAATCTTATAATGCCTGATGAGGTTGGAGAATACATGGCAAGGGATCTGAGACCATTCCTCCATACAGAATCTCTCCAGATCCTTCAAATTTTGAGGTCCACACTGGTGGACTCTCCTCTTCAGTTCACCCCACAGGTTTTCTATGGGTTTCAAGTCAGGGGACTGGGATGGCCAGGGCAGGACCTTGATTTTGTGGTCAGTAAACCATTTTTGTGTTGATTTTGATGTATGTTTTGGATCATTGTCCTGCTGGAAGATCCAACCACGGCCCATTTTAAGCTTTCTGGCAGAGGCAGTCAGGTTTTCATTTAATATATGTTGATATTTGATAGAGTCCATGATGCCATGTATACTAACAAAATGTCCAGGTCCTCTGGCAGAAAAACAGCCCCAAAACATTAAAGAGCCACCACCATATTTAACCGTGGGCATGAGGTGCTTTTCCATATGGCTACCTCTCTGTGTGCGCCAAAACCACCTCTGGTGTTTATTGCCAAAAAGCTCTAGTTTGGTTTCATCTGATCATAGAACCCGATCCCATTTGAAGTTCCAGTAGTGTCTGGCAAACTGAAGACGCTTGAGTTTGTTTTTGGATGAGAGTAGAGGCTTTTTTCTTGAAACCCTTCCAAACAACTCGTGGTGATGTAGGTGAATTCGGATTGTAGTTTTGGAGACTTTCTGACCCCAAGACGCAACTAACTTCTGCAATTCTCCAGCTGTGATCCTTGGAGATTTTCTGGCCACTCGAACCATCCTCTTCACAGCGCGTTGAGACGATATAGACACGCGTCCAATTCCAGGTTGATTCATAACATTTCCAGTTGACTGGAACTTCTTAATTATTTCCCTGATGGTGGAAATGGGCATTTTCAATGCTTGTGCTATTTTCTTATAGCCACTCCCCATTTTGTGAAGCTCAACAACCTTTTGCCGCACATCACAGCTATATTCCTTGGTCTTACCCATTGTTATGAATGACTAAGGGAATTTGGCCTATGGGTTACCTCATATTTATACCCCTGTGAAACCGGAAGTCATGGTTGAACGATTTCCTGTTCCTAGTCACCCAAGTATACAAAACAAAATGTAAAATATCAGTGGGAATATACTTCAGATATATTTTTCTCATATGAATTCATAGGGGTGCCAATAATAGCTGCACACATATATTTAACAAAGATTTTTTTGATAAACATGTTTTGTGTTTGCAATTGTTTGATATCCATGAGAGCAGAGTATTTTTGTGAATTTTTTGAACAAAAGATCAAAAGGTTAAACAATAAAGACAATTTTTCACAGCCTTCTCTGCTCATATTTACCAAGGGTGCCAGTATTAGTGGAGGGCAGTGTAGGTAATTTGCAGCTAGCTCTCTTTCGTGTTCAAAAAAATGCTGAGTCGATCTGAGACACTTGGGAAACTGAAAATGACCAAATGTGAAAATACCCTCAGAGGGTCATAAAACATGCTGAGTCATAAACAGAGCAAGAAGTATGAAAACGATCTAAGAATATCACCAAGCTAAAACCATGTTATCCTTTTTGACAGGCAGAGCAGGTGTTTCCGCTGCTCTCCTTCACAGCTTTAAACGTAAAACTTTACAAGCAGAACGAAACTGTGCAGATTTGGTCATGAGTTCCAATCCCACTACTGCCACAGAGCCACTGTCAGACCACAGAAGAAGAAACTGAACTCTCAAATGCTTAGCTTTAATTGTATCCTGCCTCAATTGTAGAATAAAAGTATATGTCAAATTTAAAAATAAATAAATAAATAAAGCTCTGTTGTCTGTTATTCCAGAATACATTTTTATACCTTTTTGTGTCTAGCACTGACCTGGGCTGTGTCTGTATATCGGTGCGCTGCGGCTCTGGGCGGCGTTGGAGAAGAGGGAAGGCAGGCCACCACATTCGGCCTCTATGCTGGAGAACGCAGAATCGTCCTCGGTGTGAGATACAAAGCTGGAGTCAGACGGGTAAGTAGGCAGGACCTCGGATGGCAACAGTGATGAGGAAGCCCAGCGAGACTCTACAGTCGCCTCCATGGCCAAAATTCCTTCAGCTTCAATCCTAAACTGTAATATATATATATATATGTATATATACTATACCACAGTGCTGTTGATTTCTTAATTCTGATTGGTCAGAAAGTTGGTTCATTTTCTAAAACATCAGCTCTGACAGCAGTTCACCTGCAAATCCACTCATTCTAATATATTACCTTTTCTATAGTAACAACTTACACTGGGACTTACAGTATATGGCAGACAAGCAGATTTTAAAAAGTGTGTAATTACTAATATAATGAAGTTTTCTATGAGGAGGAGACATTATTTTTATTTATTTATTTATTTATTTTTGAATGAGCCTCCAGTATCAGAGTCATACTTAAAGCTGTAAAGTTTTCCAGCACAGGAAAGTCGTCAGGACAGAGGGCTTTGTGGTTTTCTTGGTAACATGCCAAGCTGCATTTTCTTGTCTGATTAACTTCAAGAGAAGAAAAAAAGAGAGGCTGGCATGGGAGGGACTGTTTATAGTTCTGCTGTAACAGAACTAACTTGTTTCTCTTAATATACCACAACATTAAATGTAACTGTAAACGGGTACAAAGTATGATGTGTCATTCTTCAATCAATAAAACATTTTAATTATTGGCGAACTGTCAGGGTATAAGAGGAATAAAACACTTCAGAATGGGCTGTTATTGGAAAATAATCTTCAGGGTGATGACAGTAACTCATTACACCGTTACACCCTGTCCTTATTTATATAACACAACGCCTCGTCATGTTTTATTCCTTAACCAAGCACAATAAAACAAATCGAGCCATGCGTGCAAAGTCATTTCAAGCTTGTCCAGAAATGGGTTTAATAATCATGATAGAAATATTAGTTTTATTGTAATCTCATTGTAGGTATTTTCACATTTTTCGCAGCTTGAGTCATTACACACCTAGTGCATACACAGTGCACAAACTTTTCACTCTAACCATGCATTTTAATCATGTGTTTTGCTATAATTACTCAACAGCCACTGTATTTATTCATAAAGCATCAGTAGTAATAAATATTCAATAATGGTTAATAGTGTCTGATGACTTTCTGGGTAAACTATAGCAACATAGGATATTATAATGCAAATAATAAACAGTGATAAAACATAGTTATATCAAGAGTGTACAGCAAAATGATGCTCCTGTAGGTATAATTTGTTTCTTTTTTTCTTTTTTTTTTTTAGGATTAATTTCTTATATTTTTTAAGTGTTGATTTAACCGTGTAATAATTTGCCATGTTACGACAGCAAAGCCAAAAGGAGGTATGACAGGGAGCAAAAACAAAATAATTCGGCTCACCTGCTGCATCCGTGCGGTCGGTGCTTCTTACCTGGCTGTGGTTTGGTTTGGATGATCTCCGTGCCTCCAGGTGAGCGAGAGAGGTGAAAGAGCTACAGTTAAGAGCTACAGCAAGGCGTTGCTCTGAAGTGCTGCTGGTCCGATAAGAGAAAGTGAGGGTGGTGTGTTGGCGGTGGTGGGGGTGAGGGTCAGAAAGGAAAGGAGGGAGGGGGCATGGTGTAGGAGGTAATTTTAGAAAATGCTCTTCTGCTGAAGACACACCTCTGACACCAGTTAGTGCTTCAGAGGGAAGTTAAATTCACTCTGCTGTCATAACTTTTTATTCGGTAAATGATTGTGTAACTCAGTAGAAGGGTCTCTTTCGTGCGAGATGATCTTCAGATGCTGCTTCGTTTTAGCACCGTGACTGAAGAACCGAATAAACACAAACACAGCAGATCAAATATGACTGACTTTAGGTGCATAAGTTTCAGTTACAGCGATGGACTACAGCGAGCTGTGAGCACACGCATATATTGTACTTTTATCGCAATCAGAGCAAGGACCGAAGACGCCGATCAACCACGTATGAGCCGTGGCTTGTGAGGCATTAAGTTTTGGGCCGCAAATGGTAGTTCAGGTCCTTATCATGCCTGAGATATGACCTCATTAAAGCTGAGTTGTGGTTGTTATTACACGGTGGGATGTGTGGCAAACGGAAGTGATACATTTAACCATTTGTGTATGGCGTACGCTATCTTAGACCATTCATTTAAGGCTGTTTTTAGAATTATATAGCATGTAAATCACCTCTAAACCAACCCAATGTTATATACACCATTATTCTAACTTTTATTACGCCA
Source organism: Cranoglanis bouderius (assembly GCA_023630585.1). Lineage (NCBI taxonomy): Eukaryota > Metazoa > Chordata > Actinopteri > Siluriformes > Cranoglanididae > Cranoglanis > Cranoglanis bouderius. Next base: position 16,488,092 of record CM042556.1, on the reverse strand, counting down.
TTAAGTGTAGCTCCTTCCAGTCCAACATGGCTGACAGTAATATATGCACTATGTCTCTGGTATTGGTGTCTAAACTTTCTATACAATAAGGTCTAATCAAATACGAAAAAAAAAAAAAAAGTGTTAGACTGTAACAAACTATCTTTAAAAAAAAAAAACTATGATGTCATAACTTCAGACCTACACTGCATATTTGAATATTTGATTTTTGCCCTCTTAAAATGATGATTTTAAACAAACAAAAAAAAAAATGTTGTTGTGTAATATTCTAGACGTAAAAAGTTAGTAAATGACCTTACAAACACGTTACGATTTTTTCAGCAATGTTTTTACGCGTTTGTACACTATAGTTATTTATTGACTTTTAGAAAAAGTCCAAATTTAGTTGCATGCAATTATATCTTGATATGTTTTGTAATCATTTATGCAAGAAAGGGTTAAAACCGCTCTTTCTAGTTGCTAGTTGCTAGCCGAGAAATAAGTGGAAGACCCGGATCGCAACTACAAGCAATAACACAAGGCACTCAGATACTTTTCGAAGGTGTTTGTAGTCACAAGTGAGTGACAATGCAGAGACAAGGCCTTGTTTCAACACGAGGGGGGGGAAAATGTCACCCAAACCAACCTAGACAATCCGTATACCAAACCAGACATACTGAACGAAAAAAAAAAAAGATGATGTTTGGGTCACCAAAAAGCCGATAAAAGATGCAAAACAGAGCTTTCTATGTACCGCAACTGAAGCAGTTAAGATGAGAGTTTGAGATGCAAATGGTGAGAAAGGCAGCAATCATGTGGAAAGATAGCCAGGCCGCATCGACACAGCTCACACACTGAACACTGGCATGGAGGTGATTTGTTAATCAAAGCGAACTGTTCCAGCTTCCTTTGTTCATTCAGTTTTCAGGGAAATTAGAGAAAGGACAGAGGGATAGCTGTGGCAAAGCTGAACCATGGGCAGGACTGTTATAATATTAATACCAAACATAATCACAACACAACACCTCAGGTATCGGTTGTTTGACTTTCTCATGATGGGCAACAAGCTGGGAAGTATGTCACCTCGTTTAAATTCCTGGTTTTTGAATGGACTACCCAAACTGAGCTAAAAAGTAGCAAGATACACCAACTTGCACTAGCAGACCTGATGTACTCCCAGGTGAGAGTGAATGATAAAATCAAGCAGCCCTATTCATAGTAACTGGAGCAACCAAATTGGTGGCATTTTGCATTGCACAGATAACAGGGGGCCGTTTCCTCCAAGGCTTTTGAACAATGTAACGTTTGGGAGGGGACGGGTTTTTTTTTTTTTTTTTTTTTCCAGTGTTGCTGAACAGACAAGACCTGGATGATACTGGCCTTGTCATTGTGGAGGATCCAGAGAGAACAGCCTGAGTGAATTTTGGCCGTTTGCTGGATCATTGTAGAAATCTGCAGCTCGTATACACTGCTAATAACAGCTCTGAAACTTTATTAGTGCAGTTCACATTTTCGGTAAAGCATAAATATGTAATAACAGTTAGACATTTCTGGTAGTGCTACTCCCGTGAGAAACAACAAAAGCGGTCGTTACTATTGTAACATTTCTTGGTTTGAGTTCAATTACTCAAAGATTATTTACAATACATACTTCATATTTCTCAGATATAATCATCCAAGTTTACTCTTATCACAAGCGAGTATTTTACAACTTCACTGATACTAAATGGAGTCCTTACATGTAGGGGGGAGTGGGGCATGTTGTCACACCTTTCAGTGTTTCTTACATTTCTTGGCCTTGATTCGTTACAAAGAACGAATGAATTCATAGGTGGTGGCTGATCGGTGTGTGTGTGTGTGTGTGTGTGTGTGTGTGTGTGTATATATATATATATATATATATATATATATATATATATATATTCAGTCCATACAGGATTTTTTTGTGCTTATTTGCGGAAAACTACTCGAATTGATGAAATCGCAACTGCACGAAATTGTTTTGTACAATTTCTTTCGCAGTGGTGCTTGTTGGTAAATGAGACCTTTTAGCTGAACTGATGTCCGACGCACGCGAATCGAAGAGGGCTTTGGCAGAATGCGCGTTGTGATGAGTCACATGACGCGTTGTGTTATCGAGTACTAACACTAACCGGTTACAGTTTTCCTATTACAGTTAGTGTTTGAATTTTTTTTTTTTTTTAAAAAAACCTCTCACGTAGCCTTCGAACCTACCGAAATGTCTGCACTGTGTACCAATGTTCTTTATTTTCTAGATTAGTAAATCAGTTTTTAATGTAAGGTCAGAGGGTTTGATTTGAGACACAGCTCACGGCACACAGTCACGACGACGGTGGAAGGTTTTAAGAGAAACTTTAAGAGCTTGGCATTGTGTCTAACATCTCTGTGCATGACATTTTTTACATTTGGCAGTTCTTGGATACCTGATGGACGGGAACGTTTTTGATTCTGATGTGCCGTCTAGTGAATGTCGCATTTAATCTGCCAGATGTACATAAGATATGCATGAGTGGTTGAATAATGAGTGGGTGAATAATGAGCGGGTGAATAATGCCGCTCTCATAGCCACTGCTTTTACATACGCAGGCAAAGTCATGTGTCAGCTATAAACCAGGCTCTTCTGCTTCACGTTATTTTGCTATAGCAATATGCAAATCATTGTGTTTTATTCCTTATGTATCACTCGACGCTGGATGTGACAGCGGAAAAAAAAACCTTTATCCTTCCCACTAGCCTGGTAAGTCACTTATGTTATAAACGTTACTGACATAATAAAATGTTCAAATGTTGCAGTAGTCCTAAGTTATAAATCTGAAATTTTATATATATATATATATATATATATATATTTTAAATGTAGGGTGGTAGACAATCCATAATGTACATCTGGGGTCGTTTGCTCAAAAACGTTTGGGAACCCCCGAAAGTGAGTAAGTTGTCACACCTTTTCAACACATAAGAACACAAATAATTGTAAATATTGATTATCTTTGATTTCAAATTCAAAACAAAATACAACTTAATCAAAGAACCAATACGGCCGCATCTGAAAGGCGTGGATGGTATAGTGTGTGGTGTGTGTGTGCGTGTGTGTGTGTGTGTGTGTGCGTGTGTGTGTGTACATATACTGCCTTTTAGTAGACACACTGCAGTGAGGTCCATAAGTATTTGGACAGTGACGCAATTATCGTAATTTTATCTCCATTTATCTCCTTAATGTGTCATGAAATAATGAGGAAACAGGCCACACCTGTCAACCAGTCAAGTGATTACTTTTGAGCCTGTGAAAATGGCGGGACTCTATAGAAAAATGGCTGTAATTCCTAAACGGTTAATGCAATATTTTTGCTAAACCCCTTGAATTAACGCTGAAAGTCTACACTTCAATGACATCTTTATTGCTTCATTTCAAATCCACTGTGGTGGTGTACAGAGGCAAAGTTACAAAAAAGAGTGTCACTGTCCAAGTACTTATGGACCTGACTGTATACTTAGTAACTATATAATGTCACATAAATAATATACAGTATATATATATATATTATATGATAATCAGTTTATTAGTAGCTGACTACGAAATAGCATAATCATTTTTGTGTGTCAGTTTATACCAGAGGAGGACGTTGCCCCAAACTGACGTGTGCGCTAATGGACTAGAACTGCAGGTAAAGTATCTCTTCTATACTGACTGTAAAGGTAGAAGTGTGAACGTACCATATTCAGAACTACTGCCAGATATTTTTAAAGGTTTGTGGCGTACAATTTCTTTAACCAAGACAAAGTTTGCTCTTTTTTTTTATCTCCAGACGATGGAACAGACTTGTCCAACAGGTCATATGTTGTCGTTTTCGTTCGTTTGTTCAATGAACCCTTTCGTTAAACAATATCTTGGTGTGCAGAGTCTGTCTTTGTGTGATTCCTCTAGTAAGAATAACCAAAGTGATACGACAATGTGATAAAGTAGCATTTTGTAATATTTAGTGCCGTCTATGGCCTGTGAATCGAACTGCAAGTAAAATACAATGAAAGCACTGACAAGCCTTCCTCTTTCCCAGCAACCCAAACTATTTATGTCTGATGAACTGCATTTCAGAGAAAAAGGTTCAGAGCTGAGCTGCTATGCTGCATCTGGGTTTGAAAAAAATATCAGTATCAGGAACTGAAGAAATGAAGATACTAGTGAGATACATCACATGGGAATAATGCCAGTCACATAGTTACTAAAGTAGATTTAAAATTCAATTAATACCACTTATATAAATTGCAATCTGCAATCTATAACATGTAATAACGTGCTGTGGCAGTTTGAGGAAATTAGACCGTTTACTGCTGGTATTCCCAAATCAGATGAGGACAGGCAAAAAGTCAAAATAAACATAATTAAAAAAAACAAAACAACAACAACAACATTTAATTATAGTTATGTTTGCAACAAGAAAGGCGAATGATTGAAGGAGATAAACTTAAACCACACTTAGCAAGGGAGCTGAACTTTACTCAATTGCATTAAGGTTTATTTGTTCAGTACTTCATGAGAGTGCTGGATCTTCTCCATTAGGTTTTTAGACATGACAGTGCACTATATAGTAAACAGGGTGTGGTTTCAGTCATGTGGTGGCTGTTTGCTGTTATCTAAGGCGTCGCTCGAATCCCATGAGCCATCTCTGCTGAGGATTATGAAACACTGGCTTCGTTTCAACAACTTCACGCAGCAAAGTTAATATTATGAATTTGATGCACAGCTGAAAAAGAAAGATTTTTAAAAACAAACAAACAAACAAACAAAAAAAACCAGAGGCAGAGCTGGCAGGTCTATTTACAGGAAGTTGAGCTCAAAATTCAAATCGGTAGTTTTGAATCACTTTGGTTTATTCAAATGTGCTCTGAGGAATAAGAGATCTGGTCACAGGTCTAGAACGATCTAAATGACTTTACAACAGCTATGGCCATGCCCTAGTGAACAAAAGTCACAATATTTGATATAAGATCCTGACATTGCAATTCGTATTATTACAGTTAGGAAATAAATATCACTGTCGTTTTTAGATGTCACCTACAATATTATATATATTCATGAATATTTTAAGAATTCAAAACACTAATACACAATCAGATTCAGAGACCTGCTACTGTGCAAAGAAAGAAGCCATGATCAGTGAAGCAGGGCTCATAAACACCCCCATGCGTGCGGTTGGAGCAGACTGGGATCCACCAGGCTCTCATGCAAAGGCCGTTCCACTGAGAACTCGTAGGGGGGCTGCAGTCGCTGGCGAGAGTGTTTCCCCCCGCGCTGAGGAATGGGCAGCTCTGAGTGATGGGCAGGGAGCGGGTCTGTGAAGAAGTAGGGATGCAGTAGAGCCTGCGGAGAGAAAGAAACAGAAAGACGTGACAGAGCGACAGAGTCCTTCAGCAATACACGTGGTAGATATTAAAAAGTACATAAACTTTTTTTTTTTTTAAATAATAACGACATCTGATATTCAACAAAAATGCTACTAAAGGTGTAGAAGGTGAAACCGGTTGATATATTAAATAGTGGCTTTTTAAATATAACATTTACTCCTTGGGTTACTTAAGTGTCCTCATTTCAATGCTACCATAGCAACAACTATGTCATACATGTCATTAATGCTACGTTCATTGCTGTTGATGTGTCTTACCAAAACTCCTTCCATATAGTGAGACGAACCTCCTCGTGTCCTTCATATACATCTTATTGCATCTCTGGAAACCTTGTGTGCTACGCAGCAGTGTTTATTACCTCTACGTACACACATATGCGTAACACACTGATCCGCTATAGGGACGGACCTTTTTCTAAAACGTACAGGACGGTTAAAGACGTTAAGGTGAGGTGGTCTGTGTGATCGCACCTGTCTGGCGCTAATCCTCTGCTTGGACGGATACACGAGAAATTTCTTCAGCAGGTCAACGGCCTGAGGGGACGTGTCGGGCACGATTTCCTCCAGAGGGATCGGCGGGTTATCTTTAAACGTGATCTTGTTGTAATCTGGCAACTCTGTGATCTCCTGCATTAAAGAAACAAACAAAAAAAAAAATACTGTACATGATACGACATATCCGTTATTAGAAACAGATATAACATCACTATAAGTGATATCACATGCACAGCCTCCCTTAAAACTGTTATTAGAATTATTATGTGATGAATAAACCACTTCTGGGCATGCTGTTATAGAGAAATAATCAACGACGGTTAATGGAGTCCCTGTTACCACCACAAAATTGATTCTTTTCCTATAACAGCATATCCTGAAGTGTTTTTTTTCCCTCATCCCACAGCAACTTGCCAACAGTTACCATTTTTATTTATTAAAGAATGACATTGTAGTTTTTTTCTTATCCATTTATAGTTGCATTTAATGTTGTGGAGGGAGTTTTTTTTTCTTTCCAGTGTCACCTTGCTCAAGCTACATGTGGATTTCTGTAAAGCTGCTTCATGACCATGTCTGTTGTTAAAAGCACTATAAAAATATGTTATAAAAACATTTTGTTAGCCTCTATTTAAATTGACAAAAAAAAAAACCTCCTCTGTCCTGAAGACTTTCTCCTGTTGGAAAACTTATAGCTTTACCTCTGACTGTCACAAAGCGCCGCCAGTTACAATGAAGGAGGTGTAGCTTGTATTTTCTTTGTGCCACGGCTCAACATTGCACTGCAATATATCGCATCAAAATGGCCCGAATTTTGTATCACCTTCATATATCTGATCACTGGCGATGTATTTGGGTGTGGATTGTATTAGTTGATAGATCCATAGCTGCAACCCAATCCTGACTAAACTAATCCGGGTTAATGGCAATTATTTTGCACTCGGTTTGTCCCTGGTGTGTCATTCTTTAGGCGAAACAATCCTGGTATAAGGTCTCATACATGGCATTGCTGGTTTAAAACGCCGTCTGCTTAAACTCATGAGCCGAGGATGATGTTTCCGCATATATTTAGGTGGAAAAAATCGGAGAGACCGTGCAGGGACTGAAAAAGAGGACTGAGGATGGAAAAGCTCACCGGCCACACTTTCTGGTTCGGAGTTCCCAGGACACGGAGCACACAGCACAGCTGCTCGATGTCATTCTCTCCAGGGAAAAGAGGAGAGTTATTCAACAGCTCCCCAAAAATACAGCCCACTGCCCTGCAACAAGCACACGCCAAACCACAGGTCAGGGGTTAGAAACCAACAGCACCGCCCTGACTGCTAACTGCCTAAAACAGCATCTGTGGGTATTTTGCGGAATTTGTGAAACTGTCACCATCTAGTGTGCACTTTAGAAAATACAGATAAAAAGACATCACCAAGGCATGTGATGGGGAAGCAAATATTTATCACCTCAAACGAATTAAAAATGAGCCTACAGTCAGATTCAAAAAGATTGGCACCCTTGGTATGGGCGGGCCAAAAAAATTCGTTGTGCTTAATTAGATTAATGTCACGCTGAGCAGATTATTCGAAGATAATGTTTAAAACTTTTTTTTTTTATTAAATCGTATGTGTCACAAATATCGGCACCCCTGCATTTAGCACTTTATGCAATCCCCCTTTCCAGGCATCAGCACTTGTTCTTGTGGACTCTCATCTAATAATAATTATAATTATTAACCTTAAAAATTTACCCTTCACATATGTAGTACCTTATTAACACATTAGAGGTGCAGTTTGTAATATTTAAAAGTGTTCCCAGATGTATAACAATGATATGATTTCAAAATTACCTTAGCAAATCGGCAGCTCACAAAATTGAGTTCTAAAAATTACCAACTGTTTCTGTAACATGTTTTTCTTTGTTTTTGTTTTTTTTTTATTTTAATTATTATTAATCTTTTTTTCTGGTGGAATTATAACCTGGCAACATAGATCTAAAAATTACAAACTGCCCCTTTAATACGTTTTTTTTTCTTGTTAATCCTTACTTTCCTGAAGAAATTACAAACCTGCAACAGAGGTCTAAAAATTACAAACTGCCCCTTTAATGCATTTTTTCCTGCTGGAATTATAAGCCGAGAAATCTACTCCGTCATCATGTCAAGATTAAAGTAAACATAAATCACCTGAAATATATGGATGGCGAGCTTCTGTTTTTCATTTATACTCATACATTCTTGAAAATGAACTTTTCTTGTTAAACGTGTATAACTGTGAGACGGAGCAGTGAATTATCGTACCAGAGATCCACTCCTTCGTCATATTTCCGAGCACCGTATAGAAGCTCTGGAGCTCTGTACCACCTACAACACAATACACAACACAACAATTTTCACAACAAAAGAATGTGTTTTTAGCTTTCATGTGGTGGTCCGCACACAGGAACAAGGAACCACTTAGACAACACGGAGAGGCTGGAAGTGTTTTTGAGTGGCTCTGTACTGAATTAACAACCAGTGGAAAGAATATGGCTAAGTGTTAGGTCAAACTAAACTGGTAAATAAACCTAATACTCACCTTGTGGCCACCTGATGACTGTAAAGCCTCTCTCCTTCATTGGAAAAAAGCCTGGCCAGACCAAAATCAGCAATCTTCAAATGACCCGTCGAGCTGATTAGAAGGTTTGCAGGCTTCAGATCCTGCAAATAAACAGCATGTAGACACAGGAGACACAGGAAAGGAATAAAACACTCTGGGGACGTGCTGTTATAGGAAAATAATCAACGACAGGGTGGTGTGATCAAGCAGAGTTGCTCTTATTTTCCAATAACAGCAAGCCCTGAAGTGTTTTATTCCTCTTATACCACAGAAATCTGCCAACAATTACCATCATTACTGATTAAAGAATGGCGCGGCGTACTTTTTACCAGTTTATAATCACATTTAACGTTGTGGAACGTCCCCGAAACAATTCTTCCGTCCTAAACACTTCCACATGTCTGAAAATGTAAAGGAACAGCTTTACATCTGACTGTTACAATGTGCTGATACTGGAGACTCCTTCCAAAAATGTTAAATAAACATTCTCTCCTTACAGAAAGCTTCACCATATCAACATTTACACACGTTTTTAATGCGTCTATCAGACAAGTCCCTGTGTAAATTGTTATTATAGAAACGACAACGTATTAGAACAAGCCGCGTTAATATTATACTGTGATTTGTCTTGCAGCTGGAACTACCATCAGATGTGCTGTTGTAGGAAATTCTGTCCAATCAGATGAGACAACTCAGCAGCACCGTGGTATGATTAGATTTTAGTTCAATCAGATTTGTCACACGTCTATTATTACTATTATATCTAATCCAGTGATTGAATCTGATATCGCTCCGATTGCCTCATGTCTGAGACGACAACATTAAGCCCCCCCCCCAATAAAACTTGAAATCATGAGGAGCCACATACCCTGTGCATGATGGAGTTCTCATGACAGAAGGCCACCCCTTTGAGTAACATCATCATGTAGCCCTTGACCTGAGATTCAGTCAGGGGTCTCTGAGAGTTCCGGATAACCTCTGACAGATCCGACAGCATGTACTCAAAGACCAGCACAAACCCGGTACCATGTGGGAACACATCCTTCAGCTTTACTACCTAAAAGGAGGAAATGCATCAGGCAATTAAGTTAAGACATACACCAGAATGCATGTCCATGTTCATGTTCATTTAAATCATCATTGTAGCGCTGTACATATTTTAAAATTTGGAGCTACCCAGCAGCTAAATTTATTTACACCAAGAAACAAACCAGATATTGTCCAAAACATAATCAAGCGCCAGAGCCATAGGTTAAGAGGCACTAAACTGAAATATGTGTATTAAAAAAAAGCCATATCTTTTAAGGTATTAAGCACGCTCACGTATGGGTTATCTTCAATTTCCTGAAGTGCTTTAATTTCTCTCAGTGCTTGGTTGGGAATCCCGTCTTCTAGCTTTCGTAGGGCCACTTTCTTCAGTGCCACCGTCTCTCCTGTCTAGAGACAAAAAAAAGGAAGAGAAAGCTAACGAACTGCAGGTTTAAATAACAGTATGTATTTAATGGGTAGATAACGAGCATGAGACAAGTAAGGAATAAAACACCTGGGGCTTGCTGCTGTAGGAGAATCATGCAGAACAGGCAGGTTTGGTTTATTTTGTTTATGGCAAATTGGGACAGGTTTGGCTCAAGGTTGCGTGGAGGACAAGCAAGTCACTTCCACCTAGAACTAGTTTTAAAGAAAATAATCTGAATCTACAAACATTGGATACGGCAAACGAAGGACGAGTGAAATGCGGATAGCATCTTCAATGTACAGAACCATTTCTGCTGATATGTTGCAAAGATTAGGAGAAGGAAAAGGAGCGGATGAGGGCCGTATTGCAGACAGGGCCGCCGGAGCAACGGGGCGAGCTGGCACTTGTCCCGGCACTATTCAGACTGCTGGGGTGGTGATCCAACACTTCAGGAAATAACAGACAGGCCTGACTCAGTTGAAAAACCAATCAAAACCTCCAGTTCAGGTGGGCGGTGGGACATTTCTCCTAAAGGGGATCTCCTATGAGCGATAAAGGGTAAAACCACACTTCTGCACTCACTGGCACTTGATGATCGTGTGTTGAAACAGTATCGCTAACTTTTCGATATTTTAAGTGACACATGCACATACTTTGCATTCTGAATCGATTACAGGAACCTTCCTCAAATTACATTCTGCAAATAAAGCAAGTAAGGCTTACTGGAAAAATATAACATATTAAAACATATAAAACATATTTTGTCTTTCTAACTTTGTGAACTAATATTATTTATTTATTTGTTTGTTTTTTTGCTGTTATAAGCTGCCCGAGAAGTAAAATGCAAAATGAAGCGTGTGGGGTCGAAAACAAACTACTCTGACGTTCACTGTGGGTTCTTTACTGTTTAATAAAATTCATTTAAAGAATATTTGCTCGACGTACATATGCTCTACTTATGATATTCAGTTGAAATATCATTAATAGCTCAGATTTTATTAAATATTAAAAGCAGCAAATTTTTCCCCCACCACTTTTGGAGTAGTGGGGCCATCCTTGATTGCAGATATTGGAAAGAAATGTGTGCGCACCACAGTTTCCCAGGCAATGATTTTTATTATTATTAGGCGAATAATATGTGAACACAATACTGGAAAGAAAGGAAATTTTAAAAATGTCACCACTTTTCCACCCAGTGCCTGCACTGATGTTTTTTTTTTTAGATAGATTTTTTAAGATGTTCTTGGGATGAAAATTTTGCTGCAGACCTGGCAACCCTGATTACATGGGGTACGTCCAAAACAGGGAGAGGAACCTCCCTGTGTGTTTAAAATAATAATAATAATAATAATTTATTTTTAAAAAGGATGAACCACACAGATCGTATCTTCTCAGTAGTCGTTGCTTTCCCATGGATGCAAGGGTTGAAGATGGTGCTGAAACATGGATCATAACACCACGCTGGATACAGACGCGCATAGAGGTGATGTTACTTCGGCGCGTGAGCTGGTTATCGCCAAACGGCTTGAACAGAGGCGGCTAGTTACAGTAACAACCCTTAAAGGCACAGAAAGCACAAACAAACAGCATCGTCATATATAACTGTGTTTACCTCGATATGTTTGGCCTTGAACACAATTCCATGCGCTCCTTCGCCAATCCTACCGAGAATACTGTACTGATCCATTGCACGAGCCAAACCAGCTAATACGTAAAGCTAACCTAGCTAGCTTCAGTCACTAAATAACAGTTCGTGTTTTGTTTAAATAAAAATCGATACTATAAATTATATAAACATGCTAACCAGACGTTCTGCTTTACTAATTAAGCTAAGTACTCCGCGCCAAACAAGCAGCTAATCTCGAGCTAGCGAGTTCGCAGCGTTTCCATGGATACAGAAACACGGCGCTACGGCAACACAGCAGGCCCACGCCCCAAGATGTGCGTTTCATATTATAGACCACGAGCCAACTCCATAAACCAGTGTTGAGTATGCTCTAAAATGGTTTATTATCGTTGGAAAGTAGCCATGTGTGCATAAACAGCGTTAAAATCCTAGAGAATCCTTCTTCTCCTCCTGTTTCCGATTAGAAAGAACACTTAATACTCTTGCTGGTCTTTTATATTAAATCATACATATACCAAAACAATCCAACACCAAAAAAAAACAAACAAAAAAAAAAAACGATAAATGTCAAGCAATATGACAAATGAACACAGAGACAGATTTCCATTACTTTTATATGTCAAGACACAAAAGCAATCAATAGATGACAACATGTAAAAACATTTGTTACAGATAATTATATAAAAAGGCGGAGTTTTTGTTTTTACTTCTTGCTACGTGAAAGAACTAATTTACAACTGAGTTCAAACGCTGGCTGTGCCAATAATCCATCATTTTTCCCACAAATTGTCAGAAAAGCAAACCAATGTTTCTCATTTCCCATTCAGACAACATTACCGGTCCACTTTTCAGTCAAACACCGTTCTAGAAACTGGGGGTCGTAATGCAAATCACGTTTCAGAGCGAGTATGCTGGTCCAGGATCGGAATTGAGCATCAGCCAACTGAACACAATGAACGAACTCATTCCGTATCAGCAATCTCAATCCGACACCGTTAATCCATCTGTACCCTGCACCCCGAGACCATCTGCAGGGGGAGGGGGGGGAAAAAAAAAAAAAAAAAAAAAAAAAAAAAAAATCAACTGTCCCGAGATGAATGAAAATGCTTGACATTTTCCCCACGATGAGAAGAATCCCAGTTTTGCTTTTTACCTCTAACCAGCTCACAAACAAGCATGGGGGGAGAAAAAAATCCACAGAAACTCTTCAAAAAGCAAAAGTTTACATAAACTATGGACTAGTGTGAGAAGGTTAACAGGAAGAGGAGGACAGGGGAAAAAAAAAAAAAAAAAAATGAACCAAAAGAGAACAAACAGGCCTTTCAGCAACACACTCCTTTAAATGATCAACAATATACAAGTTGGGAGGGGAAAAAAAAAATGCAAAAAGACACAAAGAAAGAAAAACCTATGTTCAGTATGCTAAAGCTTGGTTTAAGTGGATAGTCGTTCTCCAAAGAGAGTAGAAAAAGTTCACTTCAATCTTTAATTTCTGAATCAGCGTTTGAAATATTCCTTAAGGGTGGGATGTAGAAAATTCCGTGGCACACGGGGTGATCGGCCACAGGATCCCACGAGACACTCGGACTACAGGAATGAGCAGGAAATGGATTTTTAAAACTGAGCAAATGCACACGTACACAATAAAGGGAACATTTTTCTCTGCTTAAAAAAAAGAAGAAAAAAATACAAAAATAAACCACACACAGCGAGATTCTGCGTCACTTCTTACTATTTATGGGATCCCCCCCTCCCCCCTTCGTTCTTTATACAAGATGCATTTCAATGCATTTAAAAAAAAAAATAAAAAAAAAACAACAAACAAACAAAAAAGGCATACGCCTCGCCCCTCTACAAGCATCGGAGTCCTTACATCTTCGGTACAAAATACAGTTCTCCAATTCCCTCTTAGCTATGAATGAAAACACAGTGATGTAATAACAGGCTACTGGACTTGGATTGAATATACAATTACAGATGTCTTAAAATGAAAAGTTTTTTTTTTTTTTTCTTTTCTTCTTCAGAAGCATCACCAAGTGCTATGTTGTTGCTTTTTCCCCCTCCCGTCCTTCAATGGATTCCCAGGTGTAGCTTCATTGTCGGCTTTCTCCCTCTTCAGTTACCGTCCAACGTCTGTCTGTGTCCAACTGAGATATACAGACTTAAAAAAAAACAAAACTGGCTGAAGAGCAAAGTTGTGATTTGTTTTTTTTTTGTTTTTTGTTTTATCTATTGCTTGTAAGATAAAATAAAAGAACATGAAGGGGGGAAAAAAAAAAAAACTACAGAAAACAAAGACAGTTAACTTGACTGAATGCTGCCATTGGAAATTTGTCACACAAAACTTCCAGGACAAAGCGAAAAGAATGTGCTTTTAACTGTTTGTGTGAAGAAACATTTATAATACGGTTTCATTTTAACACAGTCGAAGCGATAAGGCGTCCATGGCACCAGGATGTCCAGTGATGATTGGGGTAGGGCACGAACAGATTATCTTGATCTTTCTCCTCGTCCCCCCCCCCCCCTCGCTGTCATTTCATGTTAAGTTGGAAGTGGTAGGGGATGTGGGTTTAATAAGGCTGGGGAGGGCATTCAGCAGGAAGGAGTCCGGTCAGGGGTCTTGGTCTCAAAGGGGGAGGGGCATGTCAAAATCTCTCACTGGTCGGCTCTGGCCTTTTTTGGACCGGTACCTTTCCTGTTGAGAGTGGGAGGAAAAAAAAAAAAAAAAAAAAAAAAGAAATTTTCAGATCATTCAGTTTTGTTAAAAGCCATTTAGAAAAGGGGTATTCAACAACAACATAAAAATTCTGATGGTCCAGTTTCATCCATCAATTTCCTTGCCTACAAAGGTCCGGATAAGCAACCAACATGACTGAAGGCGACGCATTAGCTTTAAATGCTTAACCAGTGATTATTGCGTAGTAGTTTATGGCAATAAACAAGACCATCGAAAGTGGTTGTTTCATAGTGACGTTTCATGATATCTGTTTGAAAGGGTGCCTGTCAGAAGTGATGAGACTAAAAGCATACTTATCAGGCCATTCATCTTTAAAGTCCCCATGAAATCAAAACCGAGGTTTTGTGGCTTTTAGTATGAACGTGTCAGCCTTAAGGTTGTTGATAATCTAGTGCGCTCCAAAACAAGGACAAAATTCGCATTTAGAAGAGATATATGCATTCAAAATTTACATCCTCTCTCTACCACCAACATGGATCGACAATTTTGATGACATCATTCTGCACTTCAGCTTCTCATCAGATTTTCTGTCCAATCAAATGCTCAGAGTATGAAGTGTCCCGCCCCCAAAATGATAAAATCACCTTGCCGAGCGAGATAAAAATCAAGCAAGGGTCGTAAGGGTGTCTTTACGACTGTTCGAACGCGTGCCGTTTTGCTGGCTTCTAAATTTCTCCTAACATCACCATGCATTTGTGCGAGCCTGTTCACCCTCACACAAATATTTAGAACATTTAGATTGGACTCGGATCTATTACACCAATTATTCGCCACTGAATCATATTTTAGGATAGATCCTATATAGTGTTTAACCTATGTATGTATTCTTCATTAGGAACACGTTAATGAAATACTCACGTATCAGGAGATGAGACCGGTCTCTTTGCTGCAGGTTTGGCAGCAGATCCATCTTTACTGGTTTCTGGAAAAGATCACACACATTCCTGGCTTACAAACAGCACACTTCTCCATATTCTCTCACACATACAACATATTTAAACATATACACACATATATATATATATATATATATATATATATATATATATATATATATATATATATATTCTTTGTCCAATGTCACCAATACAACGTGGCAAATAAACTGTAGGAAGCAAAACTGTTGCTCTGAATGCGAAACAATATAAGTAAGCATTTTTCAAATAAGGTTTAAATGTGTAATGCCAAGATAAACAGTGGGGCTGGGCAATATGATATAATATTGATATTGTGATGCATTAGCAGGCATCAGGTATGTTTTTACCTTGTCGAATGATATGCCTAGTTATCATTTGGCAAATCAAAACCATAAAATACTTTACTGGCATTCTGTGGCATACATTCTGTGTTTATTACATTATATGTAATTATATGCATTATGTCAGCTCACCTTGTAGCCACCTGACTTGTGTAGCAGGGCCGTAGCCCTTCTCGTTGCGGGCAGCAATGCGGAAGATGATGGCAGGTTTGGTGGTGTAGTCGATGTGGGCATTGGACAGGCTGGAGGTCTGGACTAGGCAGGAGGGGTTTGGCCCACAGTACACCCGCATGAAGGCCAGCTGAGCCGGGGCAGACGCTTTTGCCTCGGTTGTCTGAGAACTCTGGATGGCCAGGTAGACAGAGTACTCTATGATCTTCCCCGACGTCACAGACGGAGGTTCCCAGGTGAGGTGAGCACCATCAGGGCTCTGATTGGAGGGGAGGGGGGGGGGGGGGGGGACGACACCACAATGTGCAATGAATGAAAAATGGAAAAGAACAAAGAAAGAAAAAAAAAAAAGCTTTCTAAAGAAAGAATAGCATGAATACTGAAGTGTCTAAAAGCTCACCTTGCTGATTTTAATGGCACATGGTGCTCCTGGGAAGCCAGGCAAGCAGGTCTTGAATGCCGAAACTTCAGAAAACGTTCCACGGCCACAAGCGTTGATTCCGGCCACGCGGAACTTGTACGCAGTGCCAGGAGAGAGCTCCACTTTCTTCATTTGACTGTAGTCTGGAATGGCCCCAGAATCATCCTGCAATATGACACACGTAAGGCAGACTCACTTACTGATGTTCACACAATATAATAGTGAGACAAATCTGTAATTCACAGCAGGAGAGAAAATCTGACTCACATCAGTAACCTCTGAATCGTCTGCTGGGACATAATAGTGTGTGACGACCATGTTGGTCACCTTGACGATTCCAACATCAAACCACTGATTTTCTTTCTTCACTGGTGGTTTCACAACTGCAGGGGGCACTCCTGGCTTCTGTTAACATCAGACAAAAGAGAAAGAAACCCAAGCACTTAAATGACCAGCACATTCTTCCTAAACCCTTAATACATGCATTGACACATACATGTAGAAAAGAGTGTGTCGGGATTAGTCGGCTCACCCCAGCTGCAGACTCTATTCCATTAGCCACCTCGGCAAGTGTAGTGGCGGCCTGTATCTTTGCAGGGCTCGCAACCACCATGGGCTGGGCCGGGGCAAGTGTACTAGATGGAGCCAAAGCTGCATGAAAAGTAAGCATTTGTAAATGTGGACAGTCACAGATTCAAAGTTTTATTCACTGCTATGGCATAAAGTGTACAGGGCTTCCAAATTTGTTCTTAACGCCATTTGTTTTATCCTTGTATCAGTTCCAACCAAACAAGAGCGAAAAGTAACATTTAAAGAGTAAGATGAACTGATTAAATAAGAGGTCTCAGGTGTGCTCCTGCTTAGTTGGAAATAAAACCCCAAGCAAATGGGGTCCTCTGTAGCCAACACTGGTACACTATGGCTTTGATTGCTTGTTTTATTTTCCTCACTCTCTGCAGAAGTGCTGGGTAGAAGCTGAGCCACGGCCGCGGTTACTGCTGCAGCGGCCATCTCGTGGCCGTTGCTCTCGGTCATGGGGTCGTTGAGGCTGTCTGCAGGCGCCAGGCCCTCGGTGGGTAGAGTCGCAGCACCCGAATCGGCCCCCAGCTGCTGGGCAGCGGCTGCTGCGGCTGCTGCTGCTGCTGCCGCTTGAACCTCCTGGAGTTGCTGCTGCTGCTGGACCAGAGCAGCCAGTTCCTGTTGCGTCAGTACAATGGGAATGGTGGTGGTCTGCTGACCGTCCTGTCCAGAGTCTCCTTCATCTGAGAGAAGAAAGAGTAGAAAAAAATAAGTAAATTACAATTTAGCTCCAATGCTGTTTCCAGAGTTTGTATAACACCAACTCAACTCTTGTAGTGAGCATTCTGTTAAAGCTTAGGCTGCAAGATGATGACTCACTGAGCACGGCCTGTTGGGCTGCCTGCAGCACAGCCTGTATGGCCAGCGCCTGGGCCTCTTCTGTGGCTGCAGCCTGAGCAGCAGCCTCTGCCGCAGCAGTGACTGCCAGTTCCTCCGGGGTCAGTCCTGTCACCATCAGCGTGGTCTGCTGGCCCTCAGCTGACATCAGTTCCTGAGGCAGTGCCAAGGCCTCGGAGTCTTGCCCTGCCAGAGCTACGGCCTCCGCACCTTCACCACCCTGCTCCATCTGCAGACATGATTAATTATTTCAGTTTAAAAAAAATAATAAATAAACAAACAAAATGATCACTGTTCTAGTAGTGAGCTGTACGATATAGTAACCATACAGTCTGATTCATTATTTATTACATTATGTTTTCCTAGTAATTAATTTATTCATAACAGTTACCCGTGTGTTGCTCGTGTTGTATTTGGTAAATAAATACAAATAATTAAGAAATCATATCAAAGAAGCACAGCCTCCCTTGGGCTAGGGGTAGATGATATCTACTATATTTGAGTATTAAAGACTTGAAACATTGACCAGAAGCTGATTGGACATTAAAACATAATATTGAAGTTACCTACTCTAATACTGTTTAATTTCTCCTTTTTGTAGATTTTAAATAACTTTTGAAAATTTTTAAACATGGCACTACTACTTTCCTTGTATTATTGCAATATGTTTTGGTGACCACACCCATCCCTACCTCAGCCTGCTCTCCCTGGCCTGGCTGTGCTTCCATGGCAACGTGAACCTGCAGCATGGTGCCCGCCTCACCGGCAGCACCCTCCTCAATAGCAACAACTCTGACAGCTCCCTCTTCACCCAGTTCGCCCTCGGTTTGCATGGGCTCCTCGCCCATCGCTACTGCCTCGGAGTCTCCCTGCTCCATTGCCTCAGCTTCGCCAGAGCCCTCCACTACAGCAATGGAGCCTGCCATGGATGAGATTTCCTGCAGGGGCAGTGGAAAAAAAAGGCACGAGTCAGGTCTGTTTATGGTCATCCCATCCATATTAATATATACAGTGGGATACATATTGAGCCTCCGCAGTCATGGTGCAATAAAAGGGCAGCACAATACAGTAAATATATTGATGGTTAAAGTACACAGAACAAGATTAGCATTAAGATAATCTAGACGGCAAAACTGTGCAAACTCAGAAAAGAAAGGACTTTTCCCCTCCTGCACCAAAACCCTTCATTTAACTTATGAGATCATTGTAGTCACTGAACAGGGGAATATTGTCAGAGTTATAAAAAAAAAATAATAAATAAATAAATAAAAAATTACGATGACTTACAGGAACAGAGGGTCCTGGAGTGGGCGTGGCCTGAGTCACTGTGGTGATGGCTCTGCTCTGAATTGGGGGATTGGCAGGTTCTGTCGACGAAGTTGCCTCTGCACTGGTGCCAGCGTCTTGTCCGTTACCACTCTGTTGCGCTGCAAGACAAATTACAGTCTCACAAAGCTGGTCATAATACACAAGCCTAATGCAAAGAGGCTCAGCTGATAAAATCCTTGCAGGGATGGAAAGTGTCTCGCAATTTTCTCCTCTGTCTTTTGGTTATTAAAGGTGTCCACACTAGATAATAAGGCAAGAAATTCAGAACTGCATATAAACTGGGGGAAAAAAATAAATAAATAAAAAATAAATAAATCTAAGCATTCTCATCATCGTACAACTCGACACTGGAGATGGACAATGTCTACATCCTTGTAAGGCACAGGCAAAAGTGCTTGAATGAACACGTCTCCACAAACGCAGATAATCCTGTCTACTCTGCATCAATAGTTCAGGATACGCAATATTTTCCCCAATGAACCAAGCCCTAACTTGAAAAAGAGATCAGCAATCACAACCCAGCTTATTTTTATACCTTATGCACTTTTTTAGGCTTTTTTAAAAGTCTTCCTTGACCTGATTAATCACTCTGAGTGGCCTCAGAGCTAGATCTGAAGGCTTAAGATTGACACTAAACACCACTTGTAGATCATCTGTGCCTATAGTAAACAGGACATTTGCTTACCAATCTCTTAAAATCTGTTAGAAAGGGCAAATCACTTAAAAATCCAGTTGTGTACGCCAGGCTTTAGCTATACGATTAAGCCTAAACTATATATAGAATATAATAGGAGCACAACTTGGCTCTTACATTTGGCTAACCAAAGTCTTCATACAGGCAAAATATCAACATTTCCGAGGAACCCGAGAGATAATCAGCCATACCTGTTCCTTCGGCCGACTCCAGGCTGCTGGTAGCAGTAGTTGCCGTGTTGGTGGTGCCTGTCTCATGAGTCTCACATGGCGGGTTGGAACACACTCTCTGCACCATGCCATTTTGCCCTGATCCAATGGTGGATGAAGCCTGTGTGGGTGTATTAGTGGTGCCCGTCTCATGGGTCTCACATGGCGGGTTAGAACACACTCTCTGTACAGTGTTGGTCTCCTCACTGCCCATACTTGATGATGCCTGCGTAGCAGTGTTGGTGGTGCCGGTTTCGTGGGTCTCACGAAGTGAGTTGGAACACACTCTCTGTACAGTGTTGGTCTCCTCACTGGCCGTACTTGAAGATGCCTGTGTCACCGGGTTGGTGGTGCTGGTTTCATTGGTTTCACGAGGTGGGTTGGAGCACACTCTCTGTACAGTGTTGGTCTCCTCACTGCCCATACTCGAAGATGCCTGCGTAGCTGTGTTGGTGGTGCCGGTTTCGTGGGTCTCATGAGGTGGGTTGGAACACACTCTCTGTACAGTGTTAGTCTCCGCACTGCCCATACTTGAAGATGCCTGCGTAGCTGTGTTGGTGGTGCCAGTTTCATGGGTCTCACAAGGTGGGTTGGAACACACTCTCTGTACCGTGTTGGTTGCCGCACTGCCCATACTTGAGGACGCCTGCGTAGATGTGTTCGTGGTGCCTGTTTCATGTGTTTCGCATGGTGGGTTGCTGCATACTTGCTGCACGCGGCCCATGTCGGACGATGCAGTGGTCGTTGTGTTGGTTGTTCCGGTCACGTGCGTCTCACAAGGTGGGTTAGAACACACACGCTCGGTTCCGATCTTGGCGGAAGCTGTGGTGGCCGTGTTGGTGGTACCGGTTTCATGGGTCTCGCATGGTGGGTTGGAGCAGACCAGACTCACTTCACCCGGGGCATCGCCCATTTCAGCACCTGTGGTGGAGGGCTGTTCAGAGGTGGGGGACGCCAGGATGGACACGGGGAGGTCCTGCTGCGCCTCCACGCCACTGGGGGTGCTGATCAGCGTCACCTGAGTGGGCTGTGTAGCTGCCTACAAGAGGAAAATAATCATTCAGATAATCACCATATTAAAACAATGACGGATTAAAGGATTTAATTCAACTGACTGAATAGCATGTGCAATACCTGTATGGCCACTGTAGGTGCAGTAGTCAGGTTTGTCTGGGCGGCAGACACAGTGATAGCTGTGGGGCTGATCACCTGGCTGGAGAGTGTAGCGATGGTGCCCAGGGTGGTTATGGGAGTAGCCAGGCTAGCATTGGCAGTGGGAACATTGCCCCCTGCCAGGCTGGTTGAGATTGTTCCGGTCACAGTGCCGAGAGTAGTTACTCCTACACAGACACAGGGCAAGAACGTTATAATTCACATTATTCAGGAAAAAAATCCAAAGAGGGCCAGTAATTACATTATAGGAAGTATGGCATTATAAACAGGTTGGAATGATTGAAACAATTAATATGCAGGAATATATTTTGCCATTTAATATGTTAATAGCCTTATGTTACCTGTGGTGCCTTTAACTACTAGTGTGGTAACTGTGGGCTTGACAGCAGAGACAGTACCAGGAGAAACGAGACGGACACCACCCATGGGCACAGTGCGAAGAATAGTGCCAGGCTGCCCTGGCGCCCCCTTCAGGACCACCTGGGGGGGAATAGAACACAAAATTTAAAAACTCCCAGCTGGTCACTCTTACAGTAAGAGAATCCTTATTGACACTATAATAATACTATAAACAATAGAAAAATCTATAGCTGACTAGTCACTTATGTTTTCTTGTTTTTTTCCCCCCCATGGCTAGGAGGTCAAGGATTAAAGAGGACCTTACCTGAGTCACTCCCTGCTGTGCAGTTCCAGTAGCCAGTTTTGGTACTGCAGTGATTATTTTTCCCGGAGTGCCAGGTGTCACCATTTTGGTTGTGATTATTGTGATAGGAGACTTTATACCAGTGCTACTGGTAGCACCTGTCAAAAATAAAAGGGGGGGGGGAATCACTACGGAAAGCATTTTGAAGTAAAAGGTAACAAGCAAAACAATCAGATAAAAACAGCACAACATGAAACAGTTCAACCCAACATGTGGCAAGAATTATAGCTCACCGAACTTGCGGTAAGACAAACCTGCAGCTCCCTGCTGAATGGCAGACATCGGTATGGTCTTTATGATGGTGGTGCCAGGCTTGTTAGTGGTGGTAGGGGAGATGCCCAGAATGGTTGGCTTGGTGCCAGTGCCACCTCCCTGTGTGGTAGTGATGATGGTGGTGGGTTTGCCATCTGCTGAGGTGACTAGCTTCAGTATGGTGCCTGCAGGCAGAGGACCTTTCGTCTGGGAAAATAATGTCAAGTCAGTCTTCATGATCAACCAACAGCAGCCTTAAAGTTTATATAGTTTGGCCCAACACACAAATATAATACAGATAAAATATAAAACACACCCCACTCACACACAGGCTTGTTTCTATACACTTATGACATACGGGTCTCAAAGCTCTCTCGATGACGCACCTGTTAAGGTCAGCCGGCTGTGGACTTTTGAAAACCAATCTAGAACCAATGTAAGAAATAAATACCGGTATGCTGACCTGTATGATCTGTGTGACAGGGCTGCCAGCTTGGCCTGTCACTGCAGCAGTCTGTACTGGTTTTGTCTGGACCATGGACATTACCTTCCCAAGGCTAGAGATCTGAGAAAGAAAACGAACAAAAAAAATTAAACTTTATGAACATTTATTGTGGTGTAAGCATTAGAATTCAAATCAAGGAAACCTAGGTGCAAACTACAACTTTGATATACACATTATGATATTGTCAATATTGCTATAGAAATAAACTTCATATCACCACATGCATCATCTGTACTCCTATAACACTCACCAACTTTATTATTCACAGTAACAAGGCGTCACTCTACTTATGGAAATAACAGACCTTATCAGGTATGAAAAGAAATTAAAATAGCTTGAATAGTATAGGTTCACTACCTAGTAACATTGACATATCCTTACAATCGAGACAATATACAGATGAAACTCTCAGTGCTCAATCCTCACCAGAGTGCCACCGCTGCCCACAGTGAGCGGGCTCTTAACAAGCGTGATGGTTTTAGTGACTCCTCCAACCACGGTGGTGACCACCTGGGCCTGCTGGGCCACGGTCACTGTGCCTGATTTGTGCACAGTGATGATGGGACGTGTTGGCGTGTTAGGGGTAGTGATGGTAGAAGTTCCAGCTTGAGCTGCAGCTGTTTTTAGCATGCGAGTGGCTGGGTTGCTCACCTTGATGGGGGAAAAAATAAAACTGCGAGTTCAGTATACACAGAAGCAGATAAAGCAGACAGGTGATATTGTCCCCTTAAAAGAAAAGAAAAAAAAAAAAACATGCTCTAAACCTCATCAAAAGTCCTATTTGGAGTAAACTGTTAATATCTAATACAATAAAGCACCATGAATGGCGCTCAAGTTTGGCTGTCGTTACTCTGGTATTTGGTAGGCTCAGGTCCTATGCAGATTTTATTTTATGTTAGATTATTACCTCAACCATTTTAAAAGCCGTATTAGACCCGAAATACTGAAGTATTTCTCACTTATACAGGTTGGTTATATTGCAACCTAGCATTTATTTTAAGAGTTTTACTTTCGTTACAGGAGAATAGCCAGGGTGTAAAATTTTTTAAGAGCTAATGTCTGTCGACTTAAACGCAGAATCCAGGTCAACGTGTCCATAGAGAATACGAAATCTGACTGAAATGTTCCGTGATGTGGATAAATATTAATCTCATTGTTGCTACAAGGTGACAGGATTAACGAGTTATACTACAGATATTATGAATATCAGATTTTATTTGGTCATTGATTTGGCTACAGTTGGTCACATTAAAATTTTTAGGCCCAATTAAAGCTCTAAAAATGGCACTCACAGTCACCGGTGAGGCAACTTTCACTGTAGCAGGAAGAGCTGTGGAGCCTGGAGTGACGGCAACAGTTTTCACTATGGTGGCGCCTGCTGGGACATTCAGCACTGTGGCTGATGATGAAGGAGGGATTTTCTGTGTGGCGGCCGCAGCTGCAGCTAGAGCAGCCATGCCACTCATCTGAGGGCTGCTGCCGATCGGCTAGAGAGAACGGGAGGGAAATTATCTTTAAGGTATCAAAAAAGTTCACGTGGTAAAAGTAACACTATGAACACAAATGTTAACTGACTAAAATGAAACTAAAGACACCTTTTCCTCCCTGCAGGCTGCTCAGAAATATAAATAACTTACTGTTCCTTGTGCAGTCTGTGCAGGAACGACCATTCGGACTCCAGCAGGAAGTGATGCAACTGTAACTGGGGATTTTCCCACTTGATTGGCCTGACGCACAGTGACGATAGACGTCCCAGCAGTGGACTGTGGTGCTGCCACTTTCAGGATGGCTGCAAAAGCACAGAGAAAATTTAAGAATGGGGGAAAAATCAATATAAATAACTGAGCACCAATAAACCCAGTTCACTAAACAGCCAGCTAGCCATCTCACATCTACGCAGGAAAATTTCACCAGCATTAGCTACCCAGCTTTGTTGTAAGACATTTTCTAAAATCAACCAGCTTAATTTTTTTTTTCAACCCAGTTTGTTCAAGTTTAATTGTGTAGTTCCCTCTCTATATAATTTGCACATATTGAAACTAAGCTAATGCAGCTTAACTGTCTGGAGACCTTAAACGAATCGATTTCACACCATATTAGAATGTCACTAAACATCCTGTTGCTTTTTAAACAAATTTCATACACTAACAGAGCTTTATAAATAACTTTGCTGATGCTACCCACTTTTACCTGGACCACGCGGTGAGGCTGCAGCGAGTGGGCTCACAGGCATGGACGCGGTTGGTGAGGGCACCTGGGGTATGAGGGTGACCCCTGTGACGGGCACGCTCTGAGAGGCAGGGGCCGCGGCGGCTGGGGCCGGGCTCTTGGGCGAGTTGGAGGGCAGCGAGGAAGTGGGAGTGACGCTGGGGGAGGAGGCCGTCGTTGCTGCTGGAATTTCGTATTTCTGCAGCTGTAGCAGGTAGGCGTCGGCAGTGGGCACAGCGCCCCAGCTCACCTCCAGAGAACTTGTATTGGCACGAACCAACTGCACGCGAGATGGTGCCAGAGGACGGTCTGTAGAAAACGTGCAAGTCAAATGTTTACACAAAGAGCACAAAATAATTATTTATTAGCATAGTTTCATTTTTATGGGTCACTATGATAGAAGGGGATTAAGGGAGAGACGAATCCATCTCCACTGATTCGTTAGAAATGACTGCATCATCAACACAAAAGTTCTTTCGACTCTATTCCACTACATTTGCCTAAATAGTTCAGGCGTGTAGTTAATTAACAAGACAGAAACTCACCTGTCTCCAAATACCAGAGGTCTTTACAGCACACTTGGTTGTTCCAGGCTTTGCGGTAGCCGTCTCTGCCACTCCAAACGTACAGCCGGGAGTTGATAGCTACGGAGCAGTGCCCTGCCCTGGCTCTCGGGATGTTGTCTTCCAGAGTGTCCATTAAAATAGTCTCCCATGTCATTGTGTCTGAGAGAGAGAGAAATTACATTTATCTATTTTCCTAATACAAGTAAAGTTATGAGGTTAATTATAGCCATTATTAAAACTTACCCAGATTTAGGCATGCCAGTGTGTTTGTACACTTCCATTCCTTTTCATGTGTAGCCACTTTCACATCATCCATCACCAAGGGCACCCAGCCGCCAAACACGTACATCCTCAAGAGAGATGGTGATACAAGTTTTATGAGTCAGGTGCACTCACCATGCCTTATCATCACAAAATCCCAGCCGTGTTATAACACTGTTCACATGCAAAGAGACTTAAAATGAAGACAATCCATGAGCAGATGATAATTAAGGGCTTGGCTTTTAAAAGGCCCAATGGTGGCTCTCCAGCATTCCTGGGATTAAACTCACAACCTCCTGATCACTAGCTTGACCTCACCACTACTGTTCACTATTAAATTATAAGAGATACACTAAATCTCCTACGTTAAATGTTCATAATCTACAATACAGCACAGCTCTAAGTGCACGCTGTACAGCAAAATCAGGATGATGTTTTATAAGCATTTATAGATTTGACCTGAGGAAACTCACTTGTTGGTTATGGTGGTGGCGGAGTGGAGACTGCGAGGGAGCGGAGCAGTGCCACTGATTGCCGGCTTGTTCCAAGTAAGTGTGTCTGTAGGAGGCAAGATTTGTTTATGAAATGATTATTCAAAACTTCTTGGCACCAGAGGAACAATGCACTGAGACCTAGAGCTGTACATTATATCGTGTTGATCATAACAGTGGATTTGGCTTGATTTAAAAAAAGCAAACTAACAAAAAGCGCAGGATTAGCAGTTTGTTTTAATTTTAATTAAATTACAAGATTTTATTACTGTCAATATTGCGTAACACTACTAAATAAACTACTCTAAATAAATAACCGAGCTCTTCTCAACGGATGTTTACTAAAAAGAAGAAAACACAAATTCTCCTTCATTCAGAATAGCAAAGCGCCTAATAATATTCACAGCTTATCAATTGAGACACGTCTTTAACCTTCCTATATCTCACCTATATCTAATGTCCAGAGGTCTCCGAGGCGGCAGCCGCTCATGCCTCCATAAATAACAAGTCGAGACTTCTTTGAGGTTTTCTCTGTGTAGACTACGGCTGTGTGGCTCTCGCGAGGAGGTGGAAGCACGCCGTATGTGATGGGGATGTCCCAGCCCGCCACGTTGGAGCCCGGACGCAGCTCGAGTGTGTACAGGTCATTCAGGTATCTATATATTGGGGGGTGGGGGAGAAACACTCTGGGTTAACTTCTGGTATTAAGAAAATCCAGTCCTATTAATCCAAATGCACTACGCTGCTTCAGTGTAGTTCAGGAACACAGATGCAGAGCGTGAAAGGTGCTGTAAAGTGTGCTACAGCTTGCACAATGCGACGACTCATTATGATTCGATATAATTGCCAACCTTGGAATATTGTTTTTGGGATCTTCGCTGTCATTGGCAAGGCCGCCGAATAGGTAGCATTTATTCCCCACGAGGGAGAAGCTGTGGCCCAGGCGTGGACAAGGAGGAGGGCCGTTCTTTGGAGCTTTAGGCTTCAGCCGTTTCCACTCCCATCTACTGGCCTGGGTAAAAAAATTAAAAATAATAAAATAATAATATTTATTTATTTATTTATTTATTAAAAAACAGCATGATGCCTGAATTGAGTTTTTCCAAAATCATTAATAATTTTAAAAACTTATTTAACGTACGACAAACCCACCTGTAGTTCATAGAGATCGTTGCTGTATTTTCCATATTCAACCATTCCCCCGAACACCAACAGCCGGGTGCCGTCACACACAAATCCATACGCAGCACAGCCGGGTGGCACATCGCCCCGGACAGCCGGGATAAACCACTGATTAGTTGCTGCAGAAGAACAAAAACAATCACAAACAGGATGTTTAACAAAACGACATTATGATTAGCAGTAATAAAGCATTAGACAGACAAAAAGCAGAGAAACGTTTACAATCGAGAGTTTTCTACGACTGTTTTAACAGTTATAAGACTAGATTTCAAATTCTGCATCATTCTGGCTTAATGCTGCCATTCTGCGCAACCCAAGTACGTATGAAGACGTGGATTTGGTGTCGGGTTCTTGCCATATCATCGTGACATCTACTTTTGCATTTTGCCTTCTATTAAAACAATGTGACTTAAAGAACTGTAGGATAATTAACACTACTGCAACAAGGCAAAAGATGCACGAAAAAGCTTTTATCTTATTAATGACGATTACACGATGAGCACACAAGTTTTAAGAGAGCATTCAGAAAGGGATGGCTGAAATATCATTTCGGCTTATTCATCACTGAAGGAACATCTGTCAAATCTAACACAATAAACTGCTTCTTGATGCAAGTGAAACTTCATCTTTCCTTTTATATGTTATGACAGGAGTTCTCAAACTTTTTACAGTTATTCCTGAACTTTAAATCAACAAAACAGATCGGGTCCAAGTTTCCATTATGCATAGGGAGACTTGTTTTTGAGTTTTGGATTAAATCCATTCAAATTCAAGAGACCAGTCAAATAACTATATAAAGAAAAAAATAGACAGAATAACTTTAATAATGATGGGTTGTAATTTTCACCACTGCAGTGAACTAACTAACAGACCTGGGGGATCCCTGGGCCTCATTTTGAGTCACTGTCTTATGTGTATGCAGTTTTTTTTTTTTTTTTAAATAAATGAAATTTCGAGCTGTTTTTGCTGTTGCAGTGACAGTTGCTCCATCATCCCACCATTACTGCTTGCATTCCCCTGCTATAAGATAATGCAAATTATTTTATTTTTTTAAAATAAACTTTAAGACCTTTTAACAAGATTTAAGCCTACATGTTAGAGAATTTTCAGAGAGGCAAACGCAAACTTCTGCAATGATATTTCACTAAAGCACCATCTGTGTCTAGATTTTATAAATGCAAACTGTTGCATTCATTACTTCACTTAGCTATTAATAAACTGTAATCTAAAATATTTTTGTACATTTGTACAGGGAACTACTGGTCGTACGTTTGTTCTCTAATTTATTATCTATTTAAGGTTTATAAATAACAAACTTTTTTTTTTAAGATGGCTATTATGCAATTTTTTGAAAACAGCTTCTTGTTATTGCTGAAGCTTCTCTTTCATCTTTTGCACTCAACTGTAATATATATAGAAAAATGTTATATATATATATATATATATATATATATATATATATATATATATATATATATATATATATATATATATATATATATATATATATATATATATATATATATACACATACACACACAAATATATGAAGGTGTTGCATTAATTACTTCACCTAGTTACTAAACTATTAAATGTGTATTACTGAATCTTAATTTCATGCATGTTTGTAAATATGTATAAAGAATTCCTGGTTGTAGTCCCCCCCCCCCAACAAAAAAAATAAATATTTTTTGCGATAAAGCAATGAAAACATCTTTATAAGACAGCACAAACATGCACTGGGGCACACACGTTAATAGAGAATATATGATACTATTTCAGGTTATTATTCACTGAAACATAACACTAAATAACTTCTTGCTGTAAATGAAACTTCACCTTTTGCACTCAAGTGTATTAAATGCGAGTGCATATGTATGTAATATATAGTTTATAATGCATGAAGGTGTTGCATTAATTACTCCAACTAGTCATTAACCAATTAAGTGTGCAATAGTGACTCTAAATTTAGCATTTTCTGGTAAATATTTACAGAGAAACGTGAGGATGTATAAAAGGGGGCGTGGTTTGCTAGCGCAGTGACGTAACTGCTCTATTATCCCGCCATTTCTGTTTGCATTTTTCCCTCCATTCTCTGGTGTGCAGAAGGTAGCAGGCTGGCTGTTATGGCTAGCTCAAACACTCACGCGCGCGCACGCACGCACGCACACTAGCATTATAGCACTAGCTGTTTAGCTGAAGCTTTGAAAGCGCTAACCCCTGTGTTAGCATTTTTAAACATTAGTCAGAAACGTGTGTGTGTGTAAATATATATTTTTGTCATTTATTAAATGGGCCTGGAACAAGGCTTGCACTGAAAATACGTCTCAAATGTGAGCTGGTGTTTTTATAAAAATCAACAATAAAATGTGCAAAAAAAAAATATATATCGCAAAAATACTTTCGGTAACATTAGCCATCTGTGTTCTACATTAAGACCAGCACTGGCCTGGTTGCTAGCCTGAGTTAGCGTGTTAAAAGTTAGCACCAAAAAAAGCTAGCTTACTCGACGTGCACTACGCTACCTATGTATGTAAATCACACCTAAAAAATGTTTACTATAGAATATACAGCATGATTATAATAATTACCTGTGTTGTACACGTGAAGTTCGTCCACGATTCCTTCGTTGCCGCCGCCGAAAACCACCATCAGCTCTTTAATGGCGACGGCGCGGTGGCCGTGACGAGGCCGAGGTACCGGGCCGGACCATCCGAGCACCCGCTTCCACCTCGGCTGCAACACTGAGCCCGAACCGCTCGATGTGGTGTTGGTACCAGAAGAAGCCATTTCCCCCTTTACAAATGAAAACAACCATTAAGGCATGTTAGATGGCCAAGTATGTAGGCTAGCACGCTAACTAGCTCGCTAGCTAGCGCCAAAAAAAAGGCGGCGAGAAAAAATATATTTATATATTTTACTAAGAAAATAAAATAATGCGCCTATAAATACGCCACGCTAAACTATCATTCTGGAAGTTGTAAAAATTACCGCCAACCAATTTAATTTAGATATTTACATCTACTTTTCTCTGTATATAAATATCTAGCAACCATTTCTGTCAAAGCAGGAGCTAATTCTTTCAACTGGATTAGCATGTATAGGTAAAAATAACACAAAATATAGGACGTATATATAAAGCCTAAAACGATAAAACAAATAATCGAATGGTTTACCTAATGCAAGAAAAAAAATCGCTCTTTTTTTTAAACAACTAAACAACTAGTCCATTCCAAGTTTACTGCCCGGTTTGAGCAGTTTTAAAAACTAAAACAATAATAAAAGCTTCAGGCTTCGCGTTAGCCGCGCCACAAAAAAAAAAATGTAGCCAGCTACGTTTTGGTAGCTCATCTAAAAATCCACACAATCCACCATTTTAACGGTTAACAAAAATTGAACTCGAAGAAAACCTATACGAATTTACAATTCGATGTTTAACTAGTTTAAAGTGTAA
>CM042556.1:16115000-16452500 GCA_023630585.1 Cranoglanis bouderius | reverse complement strand
GATATTGTGATAATTAAAGCATCACAATATGCTATTATTTTTAAGATAACGTTAGTATCATTAGGATTTTTATAACACTGATGGAAAGCAGCTGATTAAAAAAAAAGTTACATTTTCAGTGTTAATAATTCATTTTTGGAAATGTTAAGCAAAAATATTTTTTAAATATCACTACTTTTGTTCCCAAAAGAATAAAAAAAAAAAACGATGCTGGCGGTTTAACAAACCTAAATATCGTGATGCATGTTGTGCATTATAGAAATATTGTGCTATGATATTTTTGACGTATCGCCCACTTCTAGCACGCAGGAAATGACATCAAAATCAGCATGAACTGTGAAACTTGGATGTGGAAAAATGACACTGAACTCCTTTGAGTTGAACTCCTACAAATAATAGTGCAAGAGCAAAGAGTTATTAATGACCAATGAAATCCCTTTGTGTAGTTTGTGAATCCTGTAAATGTACTCTTGAAATAATGCAGCACTTTATAATAAACGATTTACTTATTCAGCTTGTAGACTGAGCCGTGGTGTGAAGTGCGAAGCAGAAAAGGTCTGAAGGGAAAAGAAAGAGTAAACTGTTTTACTACCAGTTTGTGGTCCAGCAAAATCATAAAGGCCGCATTCATGACAGGAACGGTGTTGAAATCATGGCACACTCGAGAAAGATTATACTTCTTGCTCGAGTGTAATGTAATCTTAAAAAATAAAAAAAAAATCAGACTAAGAAATGTCAAAACTATTCACTTTGACAAACCTTTTCATATGGAATCAGTCAGATGCATGTTTTTAATCTCCACGAAATGTGCAGTCACAGTATAAAGGCTGCCAAAAAACGAGCCTAACAGCAGCCAAGGCCTGGCTTTAAAACCGTTTGCCTTTCCTGAAATTTCAACATATCACAGTTTCACGATTATCACCGCAAGCGATGCAGTCTGACTCGTTCTCTTCGGTTCTGTACCACCGTCTACGATCAGGCAGAAGAAAGAAAGAGTCGTGATTCCTGTGCAGATTTGGAGATTGCAGGATCCGGGATTAAACTTGGCATAAAGTCTATTATCCAGTGTCCCCTTAAATCCCACACAGGTTTATGTCCTGATTCATATAGGTACCGTTGTCCAGAGGTTAGGCAGCACAATTTATTTCAGAAATTTCCATCCAACGTCCATCCGAAAGAAAAAATAAAATAAAATAAAATTATATATATATTATATATATATATATATATATAGTATTAATAAAACTGTTAGTAGGTCACCATTTTGGTGTTGAGAACATTTGGTGTTGGGAAATCCTGACCACCTAGTCGCCTTCATGCCTGATTTCCTCTCGAGTGTTGGAATGAGTCAGTAGATATCAGTTTGAGTGGTTTAGGCTAAACTGCTAGCAAACTCGTCGCTCTCCTCTGGTTCCTGTGGTCGTGTGTTCATCGCGCCGTCTGCAATGGTTCAACATAACTCATTAAATTACTGCATTAAAAACACTCAATACGTAAACACAGATTAAGAGGTTAACTAAATATAAGCCGTTAATCTATCAACGCAAGTACAATATTTCCAACAATATGGACAAATATCAAATATATTGAACATGCATTACCAGCCTTTGTTAAATGTTCTGCTGGACAGTGTGTTACGTCATGGTATGGTTACTCATCCAAGTCCAGATCTGCTATCCGTTTGCCAGAAACTTCAGATTTTACTCAGCATTTGGTTTTATGTGAAGAAGGGATGTGCTTTCTACCTAATTATAATATTCAAATATTTGTAATGAATGAACTGAGTTAATGAATGGACATTCGGTTAAATTTGTTTGAACAAGGGAAAAATCGTCCTTAATGTAACGCATCACGGAGCATTTTTCAACGTTCCTCCCGCTCACGTGTTAGACGGATGTTATATCCATTACATCCTGGGACAGGCTCCAGGCTTCCCGTGACCCTGTGTGGGTGGGATAAGCGGTACAGAAAATGGATAGATGGATGGATGTATAGAATCGCATAGTTCAAAGGAGCGGTTTTGATGTTCTAGGTCTATGACGGATGACGGTTACCGTGCACGCAGAGACTGAATGTCTCATTTTGCATACGTCAGAATGGCGGATGGCCTTCAGAATTTTCAGTGAATGCGTCTAAAATCTGGTAAACAACAGGAAATTCTCGTTTTATGCAACCCGTGTACATTCACTGATTGTATTTACGTTTTATATGTTATGGAATATCCACAAGACAAGTTAGTTCCTGTTTTGGTTTAGCTTATAAACGGTTGCTTCTTCATCAGACTCTCAAAGTTGATAAGACAAAAATTCAGCTCGTCATTTTACTGAGAAACCGGAAAGCGTAAACTCCTCTGTCCTGAACACTTTCCCGTGCTAGGGGAATTTTACAGGGCACCGTGACTCCTTCCCTTTGACCTAAATTTACTGTTCATTGCACATATCTCATATTCGTTGTCTAAGCACCTATTGTTTGTCTTTTGACTACTGTCTTTGTCTATTGTCTTGCACCCTAGAAGTAGCTTGATAGTGTTTCGTCATACTGTACAACCCTCGTATTAGTATGATGACAAAAAAGTTGAACTGAATTGAAATGTTACATAAACGTCTCCTAACAAAAAACTATATTACATCAACAATTGTTGACATCTGTTTATTATTTGTCTTAGATTATGTGAAGCATACGCCATACAAGTCCCTGTGTATGAGCTGTTACTATAGAAACAATAGCGTGTTAATATAAACGAGCGCATGAACATAAACCTGTTGTTCAGGTTTACAGCCGGAACTACCGTCTAAATCTGGAATGAGATGTTCAATAAGAACATATCTGTGTGATGGTTAGGTGTGCACAAACTTTTGGCAATATAGTGTACTATATAACATACAGTAGCATGTCCTAGCAGCCCTGGGGTGTCTGATTCGACAGCTCATGACAATTTAGTTCCGATTTTTTTATATATATATATTTTTTTAAACCAAACATTATGGCTATAATAACAAAACGTGGCATCACAGATTTGTTCCCGTAACGTTCCATAACACAGAGTCCAGCAGAAAAGCACGATACCATATGACAAATTTGACAAGAAATGTTCACCACAGTGCAGTCTGTATGGTTTATATCTAAGCAATCCTTTAGAAAAGCTCCCCAGAGTAAAAAAAAAAAAAAAGATGCATGTCAAAGGACAAATTGGTCAGATTTTGAGGTTCCCTTTTGTGCATCTTATCCAAGCAGTACACAACACTGACACTCCCACGCCCCAGGATGATGACTATAGAGGGGTTTGTGTCATAACTCGCTCAGTGAGTATGATGGAACACTTGAGACAGTTTGACTGGCCCGTAAAATCATCGTCCTCTGTGACATTACTCATGATGTTATTTGGAACAGCAGGTTCAAGACACCGGTGGAATCCTGATCTACAGGATTGGTCATGTTATTACAGCCAGGAGCGGCGTAACCAAGTATTAGGGGGAAAAATGACTCATCTGACCAGTTTTTTTTTGTTGTTGTTCTCATATTAAACTGTAAACAGTGTAAACTGGGAACTTCTATCTCTTTCTGTCTCTAAGCTATATTTTCTGCATGCCATCCATTTAGGAAAAATTACACATCAAAAGTAATAAATGCAAATGATATCATTCTCTTATATATACACAAGTTAGGCTTCCCTCTGCATGTGTTTTTAGGACCTGCAGTCACACTTCACCTGCACGACTTACTTGATGCCCCGCCTGAAGAGAAGAGGTCTGATGTCAGGATTCGACCTTCCTCGTAAAGTGCCATTTTCTCAACTAAGCGCTGTCTGACTGGATTAATAATAACTCTGTCATCTGCAAAGACATGGGAAGGAAATCAGAGCGTGAGCACAGAGCAGAGGCGTCAACGTCGTTGCTAACAAGAAAAGCCCAGCATACAGAGAGAAAAAAAAAAACAAAAACAATTTCACCACAAAAACCCTAACATGTACACTACTTGGCCAAAATTTTGTGAACGCCAGACCATCACACTCGTGTGTGGTTCTTCCCAAAAACTGTTGCAACAAAGTTGGAAGCACACAATTGCACAGAATTTCTTTGTATGCTGTAGAATTACAAATTTCCCTTCACTGGAACTAAGAGGCCCCAGAAGTGTTTCCAGCATGACGATGCCCCTGTGCACAAAACGAAGTCCATGAAGACATGGCTTGTCAAGGTTGGTGTAGAACTCCAGTGTCCTGCACAGAGCCCTGAGCTCAGCCCCACTGAACACCTTTGGGATGAACTGCACCCCAGACCTCCTACCCCAACGTCGGTACCTGATCTCACTAATGCTCTTGTGGCTGAATGAACACGAATCCCCGCATCCACGCTCCAAAATCTAGTGGACAGCCTTCCCAGAAGAGTGGGGAACCAACTCCGTGTTTTTGGAACGTGCACGTATGGGTGATGGGTGATGGTCAGGTGCTCACATTCTTTTGGCCATATAGTGTGTGTTGGTGGACGAGACAAACATCCCCCCCACCCCCAGATGTGCACCAAGCAACATTACGAAAATTTAAGCAAAAGTGTGGTGTGACTCTACTAAATAATAAGCAGCTCCTCCATTTTTTTACCGACCAAAGAGACCACAGTCCAGTTTTCTATCAGCTCACAAGACTGAGGCTCATTAATCCACAGGTCATAGTTCACCTAGATAAAGTGTCCCCTAATCCCCTTGAGTGGATTAGCTTTTCTGCCCAGGGAATCTTATTTGCGTTTGGTCCGATGTCTGCTTTAGCAGAAAAAGTAGAAACGCGTACAGTACTTTTCAGCTGCGTCAAGGGGTCAAAACTGTAAATGCTATAGCTAAACCATATGTCGGCGTCTCTGACAGAGTACGACTATAAATATTTGGTTAAAAACAATATTTTTCTCCCAAGTGTCATGACAATAAAACATTCGGTCTTTCAACAGGAGTTCAAATCCCAATGATGCACAGCCAAAACAGGGTGGGATGAATGGCATACTCTCTCTCCCCTGTCACTAGCGACACTAGCCGATCGCAGGCGTCTGTGAGTTCACGTATGTGGAAGAGGGCAGATAGAGTTTTCCTCCGAGTGTGTAACCCTGTGACGCAGCACGAGCAGCAGCTCGAAAAAGAAAGTATGGCGGTTGGGACGTGGCTTCACCCTCCCCTTGGTAGCTGTTGTATGACAGAGGAGGGCAAGCTAGGAAAAAAAATTTAAAATCATAAATACTACAGGTAAACTGTAGATGTTGACATTTCTGTCAGAGTTGGATTATTCATATATTGTTTGGGTAAAAATAACATTCTGTAAACAATCATTAGTTAATGTACGATTCCTGACCAGAAAGACATTCTGGGGTAAGAAAAAAAACAAAAAAAAAAAAACACCACAGAAACAAACGGTCAACATCATCTTTTTTTTTTTTTTTTTTAAACTGTGGTTTGGAAAAACAAACCCCTGACCTGCTGGTTCAACGACCCCCGTGAACCCGCTGGACTTAAATCCGGCCCACAGTTCAATTCAGCTGATTTGAGAGCTGAGCCATTACATACTCAGATGTAGAATTCAACCAAAATAACAACTTCTATCCAAGTTTTATGTCTTCATCATACATACACTGACAGCGATTATGTCCAAGACAGATACGCTTTGATTGGTTTTCGCTGTTTATTCTTTGTATCAGCATCAGACTCCTACTCACTTTATTACAGGCCTAATCACTCGCGAAAGCATTCGCTGCTTCCAGGGATCGTAAACCTTATCTAGACAGGATTAGTGTCTATGGGTGTAAGATCACTGTTACACGTCTCCTCCGAGATAAACCTTTCCAGATGGCAGTTAAATTAACGTGGGACGAGTGATCCGTTTTTCTACGAACGTGCATGTCTGGGTGTCATTTACAGTGCTCTACGGTGTCATTTAAGTGCTCGTGCATTTACAGTCGGGTCCATAAGTATTTGGACAGCGACGCACTTTTCGTAATTTTGCCTCTGCACACTGCCACAATGGATTTGAAATGATGAGATTGAAGTGTAGGCTTTCAGCTTCAATTCAAGGGGTTTAATAAAAAATACCGTTAACCTAATATTAAGTCAGCATTTTGTGATGTCCATGGGTTCCAGATTTCAGGCAGTCACTGACTGCAAAGGATTTGCATCCAAGTATTAAAAATAATCCTAATATTTATGATCATGTTAGTTTGTCCAGTTACTTTTGCGCCTGTGAAAATGCTGGGACTCTCAAAAAAAAAATAAATAAATAAATAAAAAATAAAAAATTTTTACAAATTAAAAATGTAAATGTAAAAAATGTCTGTAATTCCTAAACAGTTAATGCGATATTTTTGTTAAACCTCTTGAAATAAAGCTGAAATTCTACACTTCAATCACACCTTGCTTGCTTCATTTATAATCCATTGCGGTGGTGTACAGAGGCAAAATTACCCAAAAAAAAAAAAACTGTCACTGTCCAAATACTTATGGACCTGACTGTATTTCTAGAAAATGAACAGTCTTGTGATATTGTGGCATATGTGCATATAAAAGGGGCGGTATACCCTGTAGCCATGGTTATAATAGCGTTGTTATAACATCTGGATACGATGCTAAATAAGGCGAGTAAAAAAAATAAATTAAATAAAATTTAAAAAATTAAAAAAAAGTCAGCCTCTGCCTGCAAAAATCACAGAGCTGTCTATCCGGAGACGATCAAACCACTACAGAGTTGGTCAAGAAACAGTTCGTCTGTCATTTTCTGAGGGGACGACAGAGGAAAAACGCCAAGACGTCTGATAAAATCAGAGCTAATATCAAAATAAAGAACTTCATTTGCAGTTGCACATGCGATTGGGAGAATTACTGTCAAGGTGCCATGTAAATAGGGTCATAGATTCACTTTTGTGATAATGATTCGCTGTTTTTCGATACTCTGAATGGCCGTTATGGCAATAAAATGATCCCCTGCTCCATTGATCCCACATCATCACTTCTTCAATTTAATTTTAGCACGTGTCTGGTGCCAAAAAGAGAACTGTTTTTTTCCAATTTAGTAATCTCAGCACTAAAAGTTCTCACTTTAAACACATAGCTGAAATGGTCTTAAAGGAGAAATCCACCCTGAACAAACTGGATGCCAATATTTATAATTAATTTGGGGCATTTAATGGTGTCCAAGGTTTATTTTATAATAAAATGTTTTTAGTTTAAACTTCATTGGCATATTGGTCCGTTTTCATTTTAACGGTTTCCTACATTACCCACAATGCCATCAGACTACCGCTGAGAGTGGTATCGTGGTGCGTTCGGTTTTGACTACTGTAATGCCATCGTTTTTTTTGGCGTATCTGACAAACTTCTCCAGCGGCTGCAAATTATTCAAAACTCAGCTGCAAGAATTATTACTCACACAAAGTCCACTGACCATATCACACCCTCCCTTATTCAGATCCACTGGCTTCCTGTCCAACAACAAGTTCACTTGTTCTACTGCTCACATTCAAAGCCGTTCACAATCTGGCTCCCTCCTACCTCTCGGATCTTCATCATCCTTATACCCCCGCCCGGTCTCCACCATCCTCCTCCTCAGCTTCTCTACTCACTGTTCCAGCTTTTAAACTCAGCACTAAGGGTGCCAGAGCTTTCAGTTGCTCTGCACCCAAACTCTGGAACTCACTCCACCTGCATATTCGTCAGCTTGTATGTTGTCTTTCTGTAAGGTGCCCTCGCGTGTTTATGAAAGGCGTCAACAAATAGTATGCATTATTATTATTATTATTATTATTATTATTATTATTATTTATTCATTTCGGAAAGATCGTAATTACGAGTTTAACGCACCACAAAGTCGTAATTACGAGTGGGGAAACTCTGGATTTTCTTTGAGCTCCGAGTTTCCGGGTTGGGGGCGTGTCAGTAAGAAAACATGGCGGAATCAATGGATGCAATGTCTGTAGTTGACGGTAAATTTGTTGAACTTGAATGTTTACTCGTCTCAGAAGCTGATTTCAGTTATTATTTACTTGTCATTTTTTATTTACAATAAAACAAGCTAATTCCCTGCACAAAATACGACAGCATTGTACAATTACGATATAATATGCAACGATAAAGTTTACAAAATAAATTTTAAAAAATACATCAGGTTGTGCATTCTTTGTTCTTCATTTTCTAGAAGTGGAGTTAAAAACCTTGCTGTATTATTATTATTATTTTTTAGTTAATTAAGAGAAGGTACACCGCCGTCTTGCTCCGACCACTACGACTTCCCAACTCGTAAACACGAACTTCCCAGGAGGACTTGAACGCACAGTTAGCCCTTGCTTCATCTCTATTTAAGCAAAGTGATGCAGCAGCACTTTAGTCCTTTAGTCTGTCCTCCTTATTTGCTCACTCAAAAGTGCTTCTAAAGTGTCAACTTTCATGCTAACACAGCCGTCAACGACATCACGCTCGTCATCTTGTTTGATCGCTAACTAGCCCAGTCTCTGCTGTAACTCACTGCAACTGCGTTGTGTAGCTGCAATGCATTCTGGAACTCTGACTACAGCTTCAGGGTGGACTTTTCCTTCAAGAATGAACAATTTGCTTTTGGCAAACTGCCCTAAAGGAATATTGATCTCTTGAGTGCCCAGGGTTTTGTTGTTTTGTTTTGTTTTTTCACAAAGGGAAATAAAGACTTTTACCTGAAGCGACACTCGATGGCATCGGTGGAACTACTGAGAAGCTACTGTTCTTGATATGGCCGTTTCCATCAGGCCACAGCTGAGACGTGTTTCTCTGCGCTATGCACGTTGGCACGAGATACTGCGAATAGCCTTGACTCTCATCTGATTCACACGGCGCGCGAAAGTAGGAATAGCGACTGTCCCATGATACTTCTCTCCTTCCTGACTCGGGGAGTTCTGAGCAAGTCACTGCAGAAGCGGGGCGTGGGAAGCTGTGGTTGTGCGAGCAGCAGAAAGTGTTCTCCTGAGGGCCGAGCTTCGAGAACTGATGCGAGAGAGAGTCCATAGACTTATCGGAGCGCAGAGGCTTCGGGGCAGACAGATGAGGAGGAGGAGTAGGAGACGTTCTGACCGTGACTGTCCTGTTTAAAGCCTCCAAGCCTGTATGCACGTCCTGGAGTGTATTGAAGACCTGGAAGGGGAGATAAAACAGACAATATAACGACAACCTCGATATCAAATACAATATCAATTGTTATAATTTATTAAAATGTATTTATTTGTCTGTAATAGATAATCTAATAATTTGCATATGTAGCTGTAAACAGTTAAAAATACTTTTTGTTTATTTGTTATATTCTGAAGTTTGCATAATGTCTTTTATGGTTGTAAATGTGATATGAACATTTGTTTTCTTGAGTACAAATGAAATTATGACTTAAAAACATAATCAACAAAACAAACACCACTATGGCCAGGTGCAATAAAATGGCCGCTCTCTCCCACCTCAGTCATCTGAGGCCTTTTCTTTCTCCGGCGGTCTAAGCAGCGACACGCCAACTGTGCGATTTCTTTCGACCTGTGAGGGCCAGACGTTGCTTCCGACATCAGCCAAGGATCCAGATGCTTCTTCCAGATGTTCTCCGCTGCCCGTGAATTGGAGAGCTCTCGAGTGTCCTTACTTCTGCTGCAACTTTTCCCATCGTCCTCCAGTTCTGACACCAGGTCTTTCTGCACAAAAGACATTTTCTTTGGGGCTCGTCCTGCGAGTGAGAGCTGGAGTATGTTGTGAATGTAAAGCTTAGTTTCTCACCAGGTAAACATTCTTTGACTGGCTGCTGGATTCTAAAGCTCTTCGACCCGTCAGCACCTCCAGCAACACCTGAGGGGAACGGTTCAACATTTTACCTACTTACATGTGAAATATATCTACAATTCTGCATGCAATCTTATCATACCGGCGGTTTATTACGAGTTACTAATGATTTGTGAGCGCTAATCTCGGACACGGCGGCTCGTACCACTCCAAAGCTGTAAACATCGATCTCCATGCCCAGCTGGCCATCTTTCAGGTACTCGTCGGGCAGGTACGCCAGGGTGCCGCGCACTGTAGAGGTTTGGGCCACGCTGCTCGTCTTTCCTGGAGTTCTGCTGGGGTTACGACACAACCGCGCCAGACCAAAGTCGCCCAGCTTCGGGTCCAGATGTTCCCCTAAGAGAATGTTGGAGCTGGGAGGAGGAGGAGGGATAACAGTTGCAATTTTTTTTATTACACAGTTATAATGTCATGGCAACAAATGTCATGGACTTTACTTTCTGTGCTGTTGTTTAGTCTCCACCCCCATCTCATCATTGGGTTGTTTCCCTCATAGTGTGCACCTGTTCCTTGTTTTCCATTTCCAAAACCATTTAGTTTGGTTATAAAGTATATAATGTGTGCATAACTGTAATGCATAAAGTTTCATGTTGAAAAGAATAATAATCTCTCTCTCTCTCTATCTATCTATCTGAGGTCAACCAATACTGGATTTTACAGATCCCGATAACTAAGTTGGACGGTACCTGCCGATAGGGGATTAATCAACCGATGGTTTTTAAAACTGATACTGAATGAAAACATAACACTCAAAGTAAAATATTGCTGAACTTTATTACAAAAATAAACAGTACTGACCATAGCATGAAAATGTACTGTACGTTTTTAAATGAAGTAAATATATATATATATATATATATATATATATATATATATATATATATATATATATATATATATAGATATAGATATAGATATATTACTTATTAAAAAATAATAAAGTAAATTAAAGCTAGACATCCAAACCGAACCACACTCCAAATAACAAAAAAAAATAGACATCCAAAATGAATCAAAAAACACTTCAAATAACACAACAAAATTTGTCAGTGATAGTTTTTATTTCACCTCTAGAGGCCGCTCTCGCACTGCGCAATGACAGCGGACCCTTCTCAGCCGCAACCAGGAAAAACTATGGGTTATCAGTGCAGATTAATCTATCTATCTATCTATCTATCTATCTCAATTGCTTATTCATTCATTAATTTCCTTATTTATTTATTCATTTGTTTTGTTTCTTCAATTTATATCATGCATTTCTAGCACCCAAGGTCACCTTATAAACTATGTAACAAATTAAATAAATAAATCCACAAATAAAAAAAGAAAACGTTAAGGAGTAGAAACAGTATAATTTTGTGTGAAGAGAAATGTTTTGAGAAAATGTTCTGCAGTGTGTTAAAGATGATACCAAATTGCCTGAACATGAAATCAAGATACTAAAAGAAAAACAAACCTGCCGTACCTTTTGACGTCTCCGTGGATGAGTGCGGGAGAGCACGAATGAAGAAACTGAAGAGCTTTCGCTGACCCCAACACCACTTTTACACGCTGTGACCAGGAGAGGGCAGAGCCATTCTGAAAGACACGAGCAAACCCAGAACATCAGTTTGGGAAGGAGCCTAATAATTATCCCTCATTAAGATACATCAGAGTGATGATTTTCCAGAGCCATGTAAAGCATACAGACCTGCCTTCTTGTGCATACGCAGCACCTGCTACTCAAATCCTACTCTTACAGTGACAATCTTAACTCTTAAAGACATTTGTAATGGCCAAATGTAATTTATTAGCCAAAATATGTTTGGTGCTTAGTTTTTCACTGGAGATAGAAGTCGAATTATTTTCCATTAATTCATGGCGAAATAGTCATATCCTGGCTTTCGGTATCATCATAAGACTGTGAGATCTTATTTTCAGACTATTAATTTAAAATTTCAGGACGCTGAGACAATACTAAGTGTATCTGTATATCATCACTGTGCAATATCACTAATTATTAACGAATCATTGTATTAAAAGTTACTCCAGCTCTTCAAGGCAGCTGACCCACAATATTACACTGTTAGTGATTACACTATTTACAAGCCAACTCTAACTAGCCTAGCTTGCTCTCTACTGCCAATTTATTACTACCGGTAATAAGAGATGAAATAGTGATGAAAAGGAGGTTTGCTTTCACCGCAGCTTTGGAGAGATAAAATCAAGAGATTTTGAGCTGCTTGCGCGTCACATCACGTCACCTACCAGTGAACTTCCCAAAAATAACCAAGCTGTTATTTTTAGTTACATTGCAACATTGGAACATTTTGACGCGATATATTTCCTCATATACGCTTACTACAAAGATTTTCCTCAGCCATGTTGGTTGTTCTCACTTGCCCCACACAACTTAAGTCCTTGACATGACTCTGCACTTTTCTAAAGAGCTTTGTGTGTGTAAGCCTGTGTGACATCACCGAAGAACTGGATCTGGTTTAAGGCAGATATCTACTGACAAAAACTTCCATTCATTTCATTAACACGGAAGTTCCATTGCAAAAATACAGAGGAAAAAAAAGAAAGAAAAGCGTGCTACCTAGTAGGGATGGGTGATATAGACTTAAAACTATATCACGATATTCCATGGTATTTTTTTTGCGGTAATTATATAAATGACGATATTAAAATAGTAACATTCAACATTCAAACGTTCAGTCTTAGCAGTGGTAGCTCAGTGGTTAAGATGTTGGGCTACTGATCGGAAGGTCATGAGTTCAAATCCCAGCACCGCCAAGCTGCCACTGTTGGGCCCTTGAGCAAGGCCCTTAACCCTCAACTGCTCAGATGTATAAATGAAATAAATGTAAGTCGCTCTGGATAAGGGCGTCTTCCAAATGCCATAAATGTAAATGTCTTGAGAGCCGTGCAAACAGAAACACTGATTCAAAAAAAGGTCAAACTTAATCCTGACCATCATCATACATAGACTCAGAATATGAATTTTATTCACAGGATTCATAATCTGACCCCTAATCTAACTAAATGGAAATGTTGTAAAAAATACTTTTCTACTGTAAAAGTGCATATAATGTTTAAATAGTGCAAACTTTGGGTGCGTCTCAATCAGCTCCCTTGTTCAGTAGTCAGGGCACTGATCAGGGAGTCGGCCATTTTAAGGGCTGTCTCAATCGCAAAATCCTTCCATCTAGTTAGATTAAACAGAGATCGTTTGCTATCGGGCCGAGACCACCTGAATTGTTTTGGTGTGGATCTGAGAGTGATTGCCGTGTTCATATACAGTACTGTGCAAAAGTTTTAGGCACCCTATTTATTTATTTATTTATTACAAACTTTTTGAAAGATTTTTTTTAATTTTATGACTTCTACATTATCAAGTCAGTACAAAAACATTGTGGATTCCCAAACATTAGTTTTCTAGCACAAAATTAAATGTTACAGAAAAATGTTTGTATGTCATTAAAGAAAGCAGCATATTACGTAAGAGACACTTTTCAGACAAAAAACACAATGAAGGCTGCTGGGTTTCGCTGCAAAAATAAGAAGCGAGTGCGAAAGTCAAAGTGTCCAGAAGAACTTATTTTTATTTTTTTGTCACACCAAATATTGACTTTGTTTCATTTACTACCGTTTTCTGCTCTTTATGGTATTTTTCTTAAATGTAGAAACATTTAATTTCATTATTTTGAAGGCGTCTTTACTCTACAGCATTTCTTTGCATGTGCCTAAAACTTTTGCACAGTACTGTATGTCTAAACAAACCGATCCAAGGGAGAAAACGCACCAGGTTCTGAAACAAACAGTCTAAACGAGCCAGGTGTGAAAACGCCCCTGAGTAGTAAATGCCGATGTGTGTGGTGCAGCAGGTGGTGTTATACAGAACGAGTAGCATGTGCTTTAGTTACAGCAACAACATGCGTCACACCACGCTCATAAGTTTGTAAGGTT
The DNA here is from genome assembly GCA_023630585.1 of Cranoglanis bouderius. Taxonomy (NCBI): domain Eukaryota; kingdom Metazoa; phylum Chordata; class Actinopteri; order Siluriformes; family Cranoglanididae; genus Cranoglanis; species Cranoglanis bouderius. Next base: position 16,438,745 of record CM042556.1, on the reverse strand, counting down.
TTTCCCCCCAGTCACTGACTGTTGAACAAGAAAAAAAATAACTTGATGATGCAAGCCTCCTGAGCCCATTTTGTCCGCCGTGCAACTACAAATAATTTTTAAAAAACTAACAGCCCGGACATGTACACTTCTTGTCCAGTTAGGTCCAGGCTACTGATTTGTCCACCTTGATTGATCAGCGGGTTAAAACCTAAATTTCTTTAACCACAATAAAATATAGACTGTAAATAAGAGCATATCAGCAGGAAAGACAATTTCCACTGAAGTCGGTGGTTTACCTCACAGTGCAGCCGGTCCTCCAGAGAGCCGCTGGGCATGTACACGTAGATAAGGCAGTACGCTCCACCTTCCACACTGTAACCAACCAAGTCCATTATGTTTGGGTGTCGATACCTAGGGAATAATACAGGCCTCGGTGAAGCTTTCATGTTGAGAGACAAGTATTAACCAAATTGAACTGAAAGTGCAAAGCAAGAAAAAAAAAGGTTACAAAGTGTGAAAGCCCCAACGACCCAAATTGAGAGTCAAACAAAAAGTAATTGACCACAACAAGGAGAGGTGGAGAGGTAGAAGACTTTCAGTTTTCTTTCTGGATCCGGCCCATGTGGCCTGTACAGAGGGCAAGGAAACTTTCAGAGGGGAAATTCCCTCTCTCACTGTGTGTTTCTTGACACAGATATAAAAGCGTCTTTTTTTTCTTCTTCTTTTTTTTTTTTTTTTTTAAATCCGTGGCCAATGCCACCTAAAGGAGTGTGAAAGGAAGAGAGGGAAAAAAAGAAAGCGCCAGATGAATGAAGCAGCTGCCAAAGCAAGCATGAAAGAGAAAGAGACGGCTTCTTACTGTGAGAGTCTTTCCACCTCGGTCTTAAAACTTTCCTTCACCACACTCCAGCCCATATGGGAATCCTGCTGAAGACATTAAGAGCTTCTCATTAATGGACAAGACACGTGGCACCGTCCAGACAACACACTGCTGAAAACGAAAAAGCCCACAAAAACTGATAAAGCCCACAGCTGCTGTTGAATTCTTGATTTCGATTGGTCAAAAGGTGTTGCTTATTTTCTATAACAGCAGCTCTGACAATACTTAAGGCTTCTAATACATTTCTAGAGTAATGACTTAGACAGGGACTTGTTGACGCTCCATATAATTGGATTAAAAAAAAAAAAGTTCTCTCTTTATAGAAGGAGTCTCCGGCGTCAGAGCTTTGTAACACTTAGAGATAAAGCGGTAACTTTTAAGTTCTCCGACACAGAAAAGTCTTCAGGACTTTCTCACATGAAAAGCTGTGTCTTCTGCCTTATTAACCTCAGAGCAAAAAAAAAAAAGAGCTAAATTCTCTCAAGGACGTTCCACAACATTAAATGCAACTATAAACGGATAAAAAGTAATTGTAGCGTTGACAATTCGCCGTGGTATAATAACAGGAATAAAACATTTCCAGGCATGCCGTGACAGGAAATTAATCATCTTTCTGTTTCGTGTCGAGCTGCATCACACCGTCCCGTCGTTAATTATTTTCCTGTAACATCACACCTCCTCCAAGCGTTTTATTCCTTACTTATCTACTCATTCGCTTTTCCTTCCACTTGCCTCTTTGAGCCTCTTCACTGCAAAGTCAGTGTTCCTCATGGAGGCGCAGTACACGTGGCCGAAACCTCCCTCTCCGATCTGCCTGGCTGCGGAGAAATTGTCCGTACCTCGCTGCACTTCGTTGAACGGCCAGCACATGACGCCCGTGAACAGAGGCGACTGAGCTGCACAGCCATCGCAAGACTGCTGCAAATATAATTATTTAAAAAACGCTAAATTATATAACAAAGGAAAACAAAGAAACACCAGCTATTGAAGTTAAAGTTGAATTAGGCAAGATCTAAATTCAAAATAACAGTTTTTTTCCCCCCTCGGCCGATTTTGTTGGCCGATTCCCACGGAGCTAAATTTGTGCCAAAATTATTGAATGTAACTTTTCAAGAAGTGAACAAATATATACAATGAGAAAGAGGAAAAACACTCTGAAACTGAGTGGCAAAACCTGAACATGGTCTTCAAATAAACGGTATTCTAACAGTTTTCTAAGCTTCGTGTTCACTAGTCATGGTTTATGAACGCGCTGCCAGAGATTTCATTTACGCGTTCGCCAATCTGGATCGACAGCTCCCTGACCAGGAAGTAGAGACTTCAGTGTCACGAAATTTGGAGAGCGTTCTGGATGCGGTCCTCTGTATAGTTATAGTGTTTGTACTTTGTAATGGAAATTACTTACTTATTTAGTCAGTATATTAGTTCGTAATTAATATTTGAGGTTTGGGTAGTCTCATACGACTGTTTGTTTTTTTTTTCGAGATACGCTCTACGGAGCAGCACGGAGCGTCGTCAACATCCTCCTCCTCAGTTGGACACTCGAGCTGTCAATCCAAATCTCACTAGCCGATGAGAGTAAATCGCCGTTAAGCCCGGCCCATACGAGAAAACGTCTGTGCCAGGATGGCGAGCGTAAACTTGCGGAGCGTAAATGAAAACTCTGGCAGCGCATTCATAAACCATGATTAGCGAAAAGGAACAAGAAGTTAACAAAGAATGCTGTTTATTTAAAGACCATGTTCGATTTTTGCCACCGAGTTCACCGTTTTCAGTTTTTCAGTGTTTTTCTTCTTTCTCACTGCATATTTCTTTTCGTTTCTTGAAAAGTCACGTTCGATACATTTGGCACAAATTTAATGCCACAAATTCCCATCCACCAGTTAGGCAAAATCTCCCCAGACGCCCATGACTGGCGAGCGTCGCTGTGATTGACAGTGGAGAGAATGTAATTCCGCACATCCCACCCAGAGATCACAGCCAATTCTGCACTGTTGGACTCACGATCTCCGGACCAACCAATCATATTGCACGAGGCTGTGATGATGTGTGAGCCTCCGCGATACCAAAAGCGATCGTGCTAAATATCATAACGTGTCACAATATGATCGATTAGCAGCACACGCCTAGTGTCAGGGCGAACTGAATATATTTACCTCTTCTTTTGTTCCTTCTTTTAAAACTGTTGATGGTGGACAGGGACATGTTCTGGTCAGATCAGAGGGTGGAGGTCCAGTTTTGGGTAGCAGTTTACGCTCTAAGGACACAAACAAAACCAGATCGCTGCAGTGGGCTATAAAAAATAATAAAATAAAATACATTTAAAAAAAAAAAAAAACACTCGAGGACCAAATAAACAGGTGGAATTATAACAGAGGAAATCCTTCATGTTGTAAATTGTGGTCATAGGAAATGTAGCTATTGTTACATCCTGACTGAAGAGTCTGTAACTACTGTTTATGCACAAGTGAAAAACATAGTGCTTGCATTGTTGGGTTTTTTTTGGACTCAAACGTGGTGGGGTTTTTTTTGCTATGAATTATAAAGCAAAGACAAGACAAGACAGCGTCTGTCAGCTTGTCTTTTTAACACAACATTAAAAATAATCCAAATAGCCAAAATTATAGCTATATAATGACTTTAACTGCAATGAAGCCAAATAATTTCTTGCACTTTTATAGCAATAGAACCTAAAATGGGACTAAACTAGAATACACCAGTAGGGGGTTTTAGAGGTGATACTCATGTTAAAAAAAATAAAATAAAAAAAATAAATAAATAAAAATATTATAAATTAATCCGAATTAAGACTCGATGATATGAAAAAATATCACAATACTGTATGGATGATATATACAACAGGTTTGGAAGCCATTAAAAAAAAAAAAAACCTTAAATAGTTCGTTCAGTGGTAGTTGTATTTAACACTAAAAAGGTTTAAAAAAATCCACAATTAATTTTCTTAAAAACAAATTACAATTTTAAAATTTTCAGTCCAAAATGTTACATTTGTAAAAGTGTACTGCGACATAATTTACCATGATATCAATATTGTATCAACATACAGCCCAGCCCTTTGTGCCTGACAGATGAAGTACATGAGTAAGGAGTTACCTAGAATGGAGAGGGAGCGGGTGACGTCTTTAGAGGGGGTAAGTAATGAGGAGGAGGGTGAGCTGCTGCCGGGGAGGCTCGGTGGTGGCAGGGAGGTGGAGGAGGTTGAGACAGAGCTCAGCTGTGGAATACGACAGCCTATATACACAGAGAGAGAGAGAAAGAGAGAGAGGAATCGGAAAAACAATTTTATGCAAATTATTTATAATCCAGTCAAGTAACAAAATTAAATTAAATCATTCAAACCAATCATACTGCACAGATCCGACATCAGTGATTTTCCCGGTTATGTTTACGAGCCCAGACAATAATCAATAGAGAGAGGGAAGCCATCTCTCCCAGTCAGAGCGCAGAGCGCAGATGCTCTCGGACTCCCAGCCAGGTACGACTGCAGCAACGTCGGGATTTGAACCAGCAAACCAAAACATTCCTAGCGACGATCATCTTCGATCATGTTCGACATAATAAAAGCATCGGTGTTGTAAAATCGGACAGTGCTCATTTTGGACGGGCAAAAATCTAATGCGATGTTAGTGGTGCAAATCTTCTACAAGAAAATGTTAACTTCAATGACAGCTGAAATGATGGGAGTCGAAAAGAATAATGAAAGGCTTTCTGAAACTCTAGTTCGATCTACAAGTATATTCATTTCCAAATATATATTTTTTTAAATTATTATTATTCCTTATTATTCATGGCTAACGTAGTCTGAGACTTCGTCCAAAACTGCACAGCTGGTACAGAGAGACTGAGTCTGAGATACCTGCCAGCAAATATACATTAATGACTCATTTCTTCTGGATGCGATACACGCATTATATAACTATTAAATCTTTAAACAATCAATCCAACAGGGCACATCTGGGCAGCAAGAAATGGTCACACGTTCCAGTACTTTTTGATCACTTGAAAAAATGGGTGGGTTCAAACAAAAGGTGCCATGTTTTAAGTTGTCTAAGCCATCTAGATGTTTATCTCAAACCCAAATGTCTTAAATGTATGAAATGATAGATTTGGCCTTGCTGTTCCAATACTTTCAGAGAGGACTGTATAGGGATGTAGTGAAAGTTATGTGTAGTACACAGAGAAACAGGACATTCTGGGGGGAAAAGTGCTCCATTAGCTGTAGTTCTGAGGCTGCAAAAAAAGTGAGAAGAAAAAAAAAAAAAAAAAAAATTAGCTACGCTAAATTGGCCCATCAAAAAGATCATCACCCCTACTCACATTTAAGAATGATATCTCGAGGTCTAAACAGCTCCAAATCTTGCAGGATGGTTAGGAGGTCTCCGACCGTCCCGTTCTTGCACCCCCACTTGTGCATTAGTGTTTCCGTCCGTCTGCTGCTCTGCTCCACCAGACGAAGCTCTGTCTGGTCACATATTACTCGGGAAGCTGGATTGTTAAAAACAACCGGGGAGGAGGAGGGGGTGGGGGGTGTTTAGGAAAAAAAGATTCACTTTCTTGACTCAGGAAATGTTGCTAAACCATCATAATGTATCACTCATTCAGGGAAAAGCAATGACTTACTCATGACTTTTCTTTTCTTTTTTCTTTTTTTAACTCTCCATAATCTAACCATGACCTACTAAACGGACAGTTAATGCGTTAAATAAAATCTCAGCTTGATAAGAGGATTGGATATTAAATGACTCCCATTCTGATTTTAGATGACACAAACACACAAACAGTGAGGGGAAAAAACTGACTTATACAGTAATGTACAATAATAATCGTGTGTACGGAAGATGGGAAGAAAGCATAGGAAGAAATTAAGAGTGTATATACAGTACTGTGCAAAAGTTTTAGGCAGGTGTGGAAAAAAATGCAAATTATTATATTAAGCAGATTATTATAATATACAAATATTATATATAGATAAGGAATTTTAACCTCTAAACAAAGTAGCATTCATTGATTCATATTCTGTAAGTGTTTTATCCTGGTCAGGGATGTGGTGGATCTCCAGAGCCTATCCCGGTAACACTGGGCGTGAGGTGGGAATGCGCCCCGGATGGGAACCATACACTCAGGTTCACACACTAGGGGCATTTTAGCATCACCAATCCACTTACTGGAATGTTTTTGGGTGGTCGAAGGAAACCAGGGAACCTGGTGGAAACCCACATGGACACAGGGAGAACGTAAGAAACTCTACAAAGATGGTAACCCGAGCTCAGGGAAGAACCCTGGAGTGGCCGTCCATGACCAAAAATATGGTGTGTTTTCATGGTGGCGTTCCATAAACTGGTGTACATCCAGGGTGTATTCACGCCTCATGAACAGGGTTCTAGGGACTCCGGATCCACCGTGACCCTGACCAGGATAAAGCACTTACTGATGAATAAATGAGGCAAAATCATCTTTTCATCCCTCTCTCTCTCTCTCTCTCTCTCTCTAGCACTTTAAAACATCAATATTTTCCGTTTTAGCACTTGTGAAAGCTGTCTTCCTGATCCCATTGACTCCTGACAATGTCCTTGAGAGTTTGAGACTATTTAAACAGCTCGCGCCTTATAAATGAACGGTTTAAAAACACCCCAGGTAAAATAATCCAAGATTACAAAGTTGATAAAGATTCCGTTATATCCTGTGGGAAAATGGGTTTTCTTTTCACACTTTTTCTGCTGAACTTAAAACAAAAAAAAAAACAAAAACAAAAAAAAAACAACTACTGGCCAAGTTTAAAATGCAGAATGATAGATTATAGATGACGTGTCGGAGAAGCGACATTTCCCGGGGTTTTGGGTAAATTATTGAGCTCCTTAGAACACGTACAGTGTACACAGAAAATAATCACTCTTTACTACTGTGGTGAGCAGAAAAGCATCTCAGGACGCCCAACGTGTGTGGATGTGATACAACAGCACAAGATAACATCAGGTTTCGCTCCTGCCTGCCCAGAACCAGAATCTGAGAATAGAGTGGTCAAAGGCTCACCAAAACCAGACAGTTGAAGGTTAGAAACACAAACACCGTGGAACGGGACGTGCTCTCCTAAAGTTGAAGTCCATCAGCGTCAAGGTCTGGCATTCAGGCCAGGTGTGTGTTCTGAGGTACTTTTCCGCTCACCACGGCTGTAAAGAGCGGTTATTTGGGTGACTGTAGACATCCTGTTCGCTTGAACGAATCTAGATGTTTATTTTACAGTTACTGAAATACTGAAACCAACCGATCTGACACCAACAACCATTCCACAGTCAAAGTCACCGAGTTCACATTTCCCACCCATTCTGATCTGATGTTTGACGTGAACATTAACCGAAACTCTTGACCTGTATGGACTGATTTAATGCATCGAGCTACATATGTGCCTGAGTGAGCAGGGGTACAGGTGTTCCTATTAAAGTGACCAGAGGTTATGTAATATGTAATGGATTTTCCACACCATTAACTGAACACTGAATTTCCAAAGCCGGCCACCTTTGGCTACATAATACACTTATATAAGCAGCATGGAGTCATTTGGGATGCAGCCACACACTCAGTGAAATCCTTCAGGTTTAAGTAGTTGTTAAATGCTTTCTCGAATGTTCTCTACACTTGTTAACGTAGCTGGCTCTGGCTCTGACAGCTAGCCATGTCAGCTAAACGTTACACTCAGCTGACATCAACTGAGTAAATCAGGTAAATGTTTGTTTAGCTAGCTAACGACGTTTTTGCCACGATTTATTAATTCACAACATGTTCACTCGCTATCGAAGGAAAATATATTTCATATTTAACAACGAGAATTAATCAGCTAAGCTGGCTAAAAGTTGTTGTTGGTTGTTTTTTTTAAAGCTAAACACACGTCAGCTAATAATGCTAGCTAGCAACCAAGCTGCACATTAAGTGGATAACTTTCACTCAAGTTGAGGAAGTCAACCGACTAACGTGACTAAACTATTCAACAAGCTACACTATGTTTTGTTTGTTTGTTTGTTTTTTTTGGAGGGGGGTGTAGTATTCTAAAACGTTAGCCAAACCATTTCAGACAAGCAAACAAATAAATTAATTAATAAAATATTAAGGCATCTTACCAAATCTCTGCCAGTCTGAATACGGGAGTGAGTCCATAACACGGGTGAATTCATGAACAGCAGCGGCGGGTAAATTGTAAAGATATGCGCTAATAAAAGTCGAATTTGACATGTCTAAGCAAAATTTCCGAGCCGAAAGAGTCGAAGAGCTTGTAGACGGTTGGTCCCAGTGCCTAAACAGAGCAAACTAATTTACTAAACCCAGTCATTTAGAGTTGTAGGGGAAAAAAACGCACACACTCCAGCAAGCTGAAGGGAAAATGACTGAGTAAGCGCAGTATCGACTCCGAGTCTCCGACTGGTGTGACTAAGTGGCTAAAACTTTCAGCTTTTACCAGGTTTGGAGCCTCTAGTCCATGTTCCCCCGTCATGTTTGACAAGTATTATTTTTCCAGCTATAGATAGGTATATAGCCAGCCTGTTTGCACTTCCCCTTTTCTCACATAATATAAAAAAAAGTACACGGACTTCAGCTTTCAGGAGAACTGATTTGTCAATGACACCAGTTCTTTCCATCACTATTAACCGAACCAGAGATGTTAATACTGCTGATTTAAAAAAAAAAAACTCTTTAGTAGGTGTTAAAACCTGAGTGACATCAACTCGGTACTGCCAACTCTTTTAAGGGGAAAGTAGCTAATACATGCTTGAAAAAAAAATAATAATAATAATCGCCAGAAGTCCCCAGATGACGCCACAAATGAATTTGCATAGCCACTGAATCGCAGCTATAAATTTGTATATAAAAACAAATTAGCTGAATTAAACAACGTTTTGCCACTCAATGTTATGTCAGAACTGCCCTGAAAATATATTTCAGACAGTAAGGAAGTTATTGAAGAGAAACTATTTCAGATATTTGATCATTATCCGTCTTAAATAGTATCTGAGATTAGAATTAGTGTGTCCCAAATCATAGTAAGTTGAAATGAGTATCCCAAAGGTTCCCGTATGGTCTAGTATTTCCGGTAGATTTCCGAAATGTCCCGCGGACACTTTTTCAGCTAATATTGCCCCACAACGACGGAGGGCGCGAGGGAGGAGGAGTCGTGCTTCACCGAATTCAAGGATGCATTTTAGAGAGGTGTAAATGAAATGTGGAAAAAATAAATCAAGGGAATGGTAAATCAAATTGTATAAATTGTATAAGGAATAACGAACGAAGTGAAGCTGAAATGCAACGAGGCGTCTGTTTACTGTTACACGATGTTGCCTAGTTACGCACACCGTCACCGCGAACAAACTCCTCGTTGCATTTCAGCTTTTCTTCATTCATTATTCCTTATACAATTTATGAACTTTATAAAGTATACTAAGTGGTTAGTGCTTAACAGTTAAGTTCCTACATTTAAGTACTGAAGACGCATCGCCGACAGTACACCCGTCCGTCATGTTTGCAGGTTGAATTCAGCGAAGCAAACCGTCGCAAAAATTTCACGCAAGGAGTTGTGGGCAATGTTAGCTGAAAAAGCGTACACGGATCCACGCTTCAAGACCGTCTGGTCACTTTTGGGATACTCGTTACAACATACTACGATTTTGGACACACTAATTCTAATCTCGGATACTATTTAGGACGGAGAGTAGGCGAATTGGGACGCAGCACACGCCATGACCTGGACCCTGGACCCTGTTTGGATCAGTTCCAAAGTCGAATCAGTTCATCCACTGGTTACCATGATAATCCCATATAAATCCTACAAACATTCAACCACTCGTTCTTAAGATTTCACGCTAAAGAGAATCTCATACGGATGGACGGAGAACCTGAAAACAAAATTCTGCCATCAGTCAGTGGGAGAGGTATAAAAAAATAAATAAATAAGGAATAAAACACTCCATGTCGTGCAATATCGTCCGACCAAAAGTGTTGTTATACTGAATATCGGCAGCGTGCCAGTATTCAGTACAACAGCACGATTGCGAGTGTGATATCGCTTTTATAAAACGGTTCTATTAATAATAAGAAATTAATATGAAGTAACTGACATTTCACACACACCATGGCCAAATATTTTGTTTATTTTTGTCAACAGAAATAATTCCCAAACGAGCCACAGCTGGACAGAGCGATGCGAGCTGCAACGCGACACCCAGACTGACTGACGGTCTGTAGTAAGTGTAGTAACGGTTTCAATGTCATGAACTATTGCTCGCGTTGGAATTGTATGTAGTGAACACAGACACAGAATGATACAAACAGCTAAGTGTCCCAGTGCTGTTATACAATAACAGTTATATAAGCACTCTTGGAACGCCGCTTGTCCAATCAAATTAGTGGAGCAGAACTAACTGTTGTATCATTTTAAGCGGCATACATGAGGCGCTCACTAGGACATCGCACTTCTTTCGATAGAGCTTGTGTTGATTACATTAATTATACCACCGCACATTTCAATTCTCGAATAAGGTGGTGTTGGTTAATTTTCTTGTTACACAACTGTAACATAAATAATAGGTTTATCGTTCTAAAACAGCTGATTCACGGGGACTTTTATTTCAGATGCTTCAGACAATCTAATTTAAGCAAGTAAGAAAAAGTCAGCAAGTTTACCAGGAATTAGTTCCTGTAATCACTTCCATTATAGCAGCTAGTCGTTCCCTAACTATTCTCTCTGTTTTCTCTCTCTTGGAGTTAATAAGACACAAAAATGCAGCTCGTCACTGAGAAACCGCAAAGTGAAAACTCCGTTGCCCTGAAGAGTCGAGTCTGGCGGACATCTTGTAACACGAAAGGTAACTATGAACTGTTAAAAAGCACGATGTGTCGATCATTAATAAATGAAAAATGTATCGCTTATGCTATAGCATTGCCATTGCTGACACTGGAGACTCCTTCAAATAAGGCTTCATCGTTTCAGTGATTATACTTTTTTTTCGTTTGTTTTATTACAAAACATTTTTTTTTTTAAATCTGTTTATTATATGGCTTAGATTACACAGAGAGCCTGCCATACAAGTCCCTGTGAATGAGTTGTTACTATAGAAAAACTAACATATCAGAACGAGCGCATTAATATAACCATATTGTTTGAATTACAGCTGGAAATAGGTTTTTGCACTATACTGTAACAACTTTATTGCCTCGACACGATATTATACTGCTAAAATACCCAGTGACATTTACTGTAGTACATATCTATAGCATTATCTAACACACCCAAAGAGCAGTCTTTTAATAAACATAGTTAATCATGTTTGTTGTTTTTTTTTTAATGGTAAACTGCTAGCAAGGAAAAAAAAATCAATATCGCACAGCTGGAACTAATGAAAATATGAAAATTGTACCATTTAGTGAAAGGAATGCTGTGATAATATAGGCTAGTTGTTTCAGACTGAAACACTTTAAAGAACGTAACACTTTGGTAAAAATAAATAAATAAATACATACATACATATGTGTGTGTGTGAGATAGCGAATGAAATATTTATTTTATATTTCATTTACACAATGCTATACTTTCATTTTACAAGAGCAATTTATTTCCTGCCAAAGCAGGATTTCAAATGGGAATTATTCCTGGCCGAGTAGGGGCTTCTTCTGCCCTGTCTGGGGCTTCATATCATTGGACTGCGGGTCTGCAAACAATCATTTACTTAAAAACTGGCATGCCTTGGTGTTTTAGAGCAAGCGACTCCTTTAAGACGACGAGTGTCGAAGAAATACTACATCCTGATGAATCTACACCAGGCGCTACAGTAACACAAACTGCATTGAGAAGAAGCATAATATAATCACTGTACAGTAAATGTAGACTACAGAGCAAACTAACTTAAAGTGCATAAAGTTAACACAATTCAATATACAGATCATTACGCATGCATTTAGCTTTTATTTAATAATCTGACCTGCAGCTTCCAGACTGACGAGCTGGACGTTCAGATAACCATCGGGACGATCACTCGCTGAGTCAGATGTGTTAGACATAGAAACAAAAACATGGCGGCCCTGCTGGACTGGGATTAAAATTTATCCACCATTAATTCATCAAAGAATATTTAAGCTACTTTAACAATAAATTCTGCAGGTTTATGAGAGAGGTTGGACAACGCTGTGGTCGTTTTAGTTATATTTTGACATCACCTGTCCATCATATCAATTAACAAAAAGTGATAGAATTAAACTAAAAGCTGTAGAGATGTCAGAATGTTAGAGATAGGTAAGGTCCTAGTTTGCTTTACAAGTTTAATTATCTTTTTTTGCTGCTTGTGCAGACAGAATAGAGCATGGAAGTTGTCTTATATTATCTTTTAATTACCATATAATAATTCATGTAATTTGCAGGATGTTGTTTTTCTCTGTAAACACACATTCTGGTGCTTTTTCAATCCTACCTTCTACTCCAGCAACCTCTTACCCAGTTTTCAGCTTGATACCGAGATGAGGATGGGTTCCCTTTTGAGTCTGGTTCCTCTCAAGGTTTCTTCCTCATATCATCTCAGGGAGTTTTTCCTCGCCACCGTCGCCATTAGGGATAAATTGATCGATTTAAAATTTAGATCCGAAATGTATATATTTCTGTAAAGCTGCTTTGTGACGGTGTCCATTGTTAAAAGCGTCATACAAATAAAACTGAATTGAATTGAATTGAATTGATAAAAACTTCCACAACGTCAAAAACGTAGGACGTTGGATGAAGTCCGTGGTCTGTGCTACTTGACCGAGTTTCTTGGTGTCTGTGCCATGACATAAATGTTGTTTTATCTTGTAGAAGGGGGTCCGAAACATTTTGCAGCCCCTTTTAACTGTTTAAAAAAGAAAAGGAAAAAAAATCATATAAAATCAATCAGATTTATTTTATAAACATTCAAATATTAGGCTCATTATTTAAATAAGTATATTGATATTTGGCTATTTATCGGCACTTTAGAGGTTATATTCCTGAATCTTCCACTCACAGAACACATGTATATTTTAAATATAATAACTTTGCTAATGATGGCTTGTGATTTCCACCACTACAACAAAACATAAAAATCACAGGCCCCAATTTGAGAAACCTGGTCTTATAGTATTATAGAGTATTATAGATACTATTATAGATACAACTTGCTAGATAGTGGATCTGCATTGATTGCGCAACCAGACGTTATGTGAAATACGCATGAATTTCAATAAATATGGGAAATGGGAAATTATTCAATTTGTCATAACAAACACTAACTCTCAAGTTTCACCATAGTTCATATGATTCGAGTTATGTAATTTAGTGGTAGGAAGCAATGATCGATTATCAAAGTCTCCGAGTTGAACTTATTTACAGTTAGCCGTTTAGAAAAAGTGTACAGAATACCTCGGAAATGACCGCCATGTGATCGCAGACCGCTGAACCAAGAAACCATCGATCATCTCTTCTGGAATGATTTCAGGTCATGTCAGTATCGAGATGTCTGACTCTCCCAAGGGACGGCACTTGATTTAAAATGCCTTGAGTAATTTGAATCGAGTTCATTTAAAAAGAGGCAAGTACTTTATACAGCTTTGAGTGTTGAAATAGAACGAGACAAACTACACCGTGGTGTCATGGAGACATGGAGTAAAACTGGTGAAAATCTTTCCTCATACAGTAGGGTCCAAAAAAAAAATTTTTTTTATTTTTTTTTAAATACACAAAGTTTCAGAATTTTGAAAAATGTAAAACTCTTTTACAAATTTGTGATATTAACCACGTTAACGCCTTTGTACAAAAGGTCAGAATTTCCTCGAGTCTTATCTCTTGAAGCGCGTGTTCAGACGCCATTCCAATGGAACTGATCGAACATCAGGTTCTACACAAACCTGTGGAGTCCGTTCCAGCTCGAGTGCACGCTGTAGATAAAGCAAAAGAGGGCTGTACCAAATACCATATACTATATTTCTAAGCATCTACCTTTCACTGCGAATATAATTTGTAATGAAAATCTGTATGTTAGAAAATGATTCAAAGCAGAAGCATTTTCATGAGCGCTCTCAGACCTTTGGACGCCACTGTATGATCCATCTTACTTTCAATCACGCATGAAGGAAAATCTGTCTGGGGACCTTCAAGTCCTCAACGCAAATCTAGACCGGGGGAGTGAAAGAAATGTTTTAGACACGCAGAAGGTAAATGTTGTTTACTGTTGTGTATCTGTTACATACGGCAAACAAATAATACAGTAACACAGTACTATAAAAGTAGACACAAACTATACTTTTGTTTTCACTTTCAGGAAGGCAAGGAATTAGCTTGGCAAATGGTGAGGAACCACTGACACCTAGGCTGTAGGACTGTTTGGTTAAAATAATATACCTTTTAGATACATAGTACTACCCATCCCTTTTATTTCAAACTAAATCAGAACATAGGAAAATAAAACAGCAACTTCGAACAACGGTAAAAAATATACATACATACATACAAAAACAAACAAACAAACAAACAAAAGTTAATGGGCGTCCTGCCAGGAAACATACTTTATAAAGTGCAGGTCTTGAATTCGTTGTCACATCAGTCATGGTTGAACTTTTCCTTTCAGCGAATGCAAAATGGTGCTTGGAAGATACCGTTTGAGGCAGGCGTATGTATGTATATATATAGATTTATATATATATATATATATATATATATATATATATATATATATATATATATATATATATATATATATATATAAAATGACGAATAACTTGCCACGTTAAAATGTTAAAATGGAGAACATTTCCCGACAAATACACTTCATCCAACAGGAGACACATTCAACATAGCAGGGATTTAAAAAAAATAATAATAATAATAATTAGAATAATAATTAGAATAATAATAATAATAATAATAATAATAATAATACCAGTATCCTATTACCTTCTACACAGTCAATATTGCCCAGGTAACATTTGTCCTAATTTATTCCAAATGTGGTTTTTCCTGTACGAAAAAATTAAAACAAGACAAACATATCATCAGTCTCTATAAATCCTCAACACAGCCAAAGCACTGAATACCAACAAGAGGCAAAACACAGGACTCAGAATAAAAATACAACTACCGTATAAAGTTCTATTACTGAAACTTCAAGGCACAAGACTATGTTAAATAGACCATGAATGTTCTACCGATGAAGACTTGAAGCTGAATGTGTGGTTTTATTTGACCTTTCATTCTCCTTTCTTGTATTATCTCAAGTGCTATAATTGAATTTGTATTTCAGGCATTCCTTATAATTCAGCTTTAACCTTGTGTTTTTGTTTTTTTTGTCTTTTTTTTCGTCAAATATATAACATCGTACACAATCTAAAGACACAAGAAATGAAAAGAAAAAAAAAATCATAATAATAAAAAATAAAAATAAAAGCAAATAAGGTCTACTAAATATAACTATTGCTCTTAAGGTAAAATAGTCTCCCCCTAACATTGGGTTCTTCTTAAAAAATAGAAAAAAGAAACACTAAAATCCACAAATAATAATTTAGTTGGAATAGGTCTGCCACGGCATCGGGGACATCTTAAGGAGGAACAGCTTTAGGAGCCCATGCGTAACCGTCATCTCAGATCTGAGAAACTGGAATCGGAAAGAAAAAAAAAAGAAAAAAAAAACAACTGAAGAACGTAAAAACTATTCTTGTCCAACTTAACTGTTTTTTTTTTTTCGTTTTTGATTCCTTTGTTGTTTTTTTGTCCTTTTTTTTTTTTTTTTTTTTTTTAACTGAAGTGCACAAACGTACAAGTGACCTTGTAGTTTCGCTGTGTGTGTATACAGCCGTGTTCAGGGTTTTGGGTGAGAATCCTGCGCTCAGACTTTTTGGCCGGCTCTCGGAGAGGAGTGTTCCAGAGAAAAACGAATAAAACAAACAAACAAACAAAACAAAACAAAACAAAAAAAAAAAAACATTGTTACGAAGAATAGTAAAAGGTCAAGCAATGTACTAACTTCTAATGGCAATCATGCATATTGATACATGTTCACGTACATAGCGTGTAGATTTTTGCTACAGGGACACGAGGACATTCCATAGCATATTTGTTTGCCAGAGGCACAAAACAGATATAATAAAGGTCATTTCATATTTTCTTATAGGACTCCCGTTGTTGTTGGTGGTGGTGATGTTTTTTTGTTTTTTTTTGTTTTTTGTTTTTTTTGACAGTGGGCATTATTGAGTGCTACAAAAAGCATAAATCACCATGGAAGTGAAAGGTTACATGGATACGTCTTCTCTATGGACACAACATGACCAGATGATGAAAAATAACAAATGGTACAGCAAAGATTAATGGAGATCCTGCTTTAAAAAAAAAAAAAAAAAAAAAAAGCCCAATCAGCCCGTCTTGATTTAACCTCTTGTTTAGCTCAGTCGGGATAAAATTAATTTTTTTTTTTTTTTTTTTAAATCAAAGGCCACCTTGGTCAGATTCCCGAAATGAAGGCACTGCCCATTCTGTGGCAGACCGCTGCTGTTTTTCTCTCTCACAGCGCTGTCGATATTTACACATTAATTCAACATAGACCACTGCCATTCAAACGATCCTGTTTTTGTTGCTTGTTTTGGTTTTTTTTTGTTTTTTTGATCTCACGCCAGTTTGTCACGGTACATTTCACGTGTACAGCGTTTCACGCTGTGCTTGCTTACTCAACACCGTAGTCCTCAAGCCTCCCCTCTCAGATTAGTCAGACCAGGGACGACGACGTCTACTGCATGTAGGTCAGGTGCGTCATAGTCCTCTGGTTAAGATCTCTGCTCCAGCAAGTCACACGCATCGAACATCATGGCTCCTTTTTTTTTGTTTGTTTGTTTGTTTGTTTTTTTCCGGCCGAGGCGAGCGCTCGGTACGTGTGATCTGCTCGAACAGAGCAAGCTAGTGGGATATGAAGATGCTTGAGACCTGGATGATCGGACCTCAGGCAGGTAACCGTGTGTGAACGCGCTTATGAACGCCTTCGAATCGTTCTTTCTTTTCTTTTTGAGATTATTTCATAGCCCTTTTCTCTAGAGCACGAGTGCTCTAGTTTCTCTGTGTCCTCTTCCCCATTGGCTAGGGTCGAGGTGGAGAGGAGGCTAAAGGACGAGGAGTGTCGAGCGCCGCTTCTGTACACTGACCTTCGATGAAAGGAAAACAAAATAAAAGTAGATATAGTACCATTCTATAGAATAGTAGAAACTTTTTAAAAAAATTATTTTCTCTGGTGAATGTTAGAGAAAGGGAAGTTTTCTAACATCGTTACACTCGCTATCCTAAAGCATACTTCATAAAAATGACTAGTAAGTAGCTCTAGCATGCTTTTTTTTTTTTTTTTTTTTAAACACTACAATGTGGTTCTGAAAAAAAAAAAAAAAAAAAAAAAAATCTGTGAATCTGTAGATTCAAAGTCAAACAAAAAATGAAGAGCATGTTGAGCTCTCTCTGATTTGACCTTCTTCAGCAGGGAAAGTATCAATAAGGACGTAGAAACTGAAGCGCACGCTTCCCTGAAACCAACACTTCAATAACTTTCGGTCCTTCTCAGCCAGAAGGCTTCCTGAAGAAGGGAAAAAAGGGGGGTGGGGTGGGATGGGGTGGGTGAGGGGGGGGGATGTCCAAGTTATTACCAATTAAACGTTTCCGCTACCGTAAAAGCACAGCTTCATATGAGAGGAGTTAAAGACTCCTCGTAATGGCCTCCACTTGTACATCATTGGCCATTATTATGCATTTAAATAAAACAGAAAATAGAAATGAGATTAGCCTGTGGTCAGGCATCGTCTCCGAACGTCACTATACACGTATTTCCGTGAATCATCGATCAATCGCTACAATCACACTCATCAATGTTACATCTTTATGCGTATTGTCTTGTATCAGTACCTCATGGCTTTAAAGGAGAGGGGAATAAAAAAAAAAAAAATTTAAAAAGTCGCTCAAAGGAATGAAATGAGGAAGGATATACCTCACATCCGCTGTGAGTCTGCAAACTGCGCTACGGTCTAAAAGAAGATAAAACGGACGTGAAACAGAAATGCGTGACTTCATGTGACTTTAAAAAGTTGGGGGAGGCCCTGCTATCTGAACAAACTTCCAACCATGATATATAAACGTACTTGTTTGATGTTAATCTATCATAAAGGCTTTACTCTACCAAGTGCATGAATAAATACCAAATATTGTCGGAGTATTTAACGCGTTCTCGTTAATTTCCTACGCTCAATTTTTTCTTAAAAGCCATTTATTTGGCTCCATACAAGACGGCGACCCTGTCAAATCCAGACATTTCATCACTGTAATGACGTTTTAAACGTAAACAAAGGCGAAAACAGGGATTCTGAACGCGTCTTTGTTTTTCCCCTCCATCGAACTGTAAATATCCAGAAGGATTCTCCGTCTCCCTTTGAGGCGAGAATTGGACCGAGTCAACGTGAAAAACGTCCTGTGTGAACTGTCGCAGCTGTCGTGTGAGAGGAAGTCTAGTAAATATAGCACGCACATCATGTCTACTGTTCGCATCGACTTCCCTATTTGCTCTCCGTCACCCTGACAAGGAAGGAGAGAAAAAAAATAATAAAAAATGAATGGCTACATTTCCAAACACTGTTGGCTCTAATGTGTTCAGGAAACACAAGGCCACTGTTTTCAATTTCACTTTATGTTTATAGAAAAAAAAGCTAGAAAGATTAATAGGGGGTGAAAAAACAAGGAAGAGGAAGAAAACGTGTTAGAACGCACTGCTTTGGAATTTCATTTCTTTTTTTTTTGTTCTCGATTTCACACACTTATATAGACTGTGCTTTCGATGTTCATTCACGAATCCATTTGTGCTCAACCACACACCCCCTCCCCCCCCCCACCCACCCCGCATAAAAAGAAAGTATAACAGTGAAAACCTTTCCTACTACATTACTGTATTAGTCTGCTATCCGGCACCGCTGAAACAGATGGCGAGGTTAATCACATTACTCAGCGTTCAAACATTCCACTCCACGTCTCCAAGTTTAAAACGCAAGAACGAGAGAAAGACATTCAGAACTTAACCAGCCATCGCAAAGCATGATTGATATCCAAAAACAAAACAAAAATTTAAAACCCATCCTCCTCCCATCCAATAAACTGTCTCTCAGGATTTGATTAGCCTTTCTTGTTTAAAACATGATTGACAGGGTACAAGTGCTGCAGTTATTTTTTTTTTCCCCCCAACCATGAAGTGTGGCCTTTCTTTTATAAAGAAATGACACTCTTCATGCAGTTATAACCAGACTGCCTTCATCTAATAGTCACTTCTATAACATGAAGGAAAAAAAAGGAAGATTATGATGTAAAATCAACCCTTAATTCGAACACGTTTGTGAGGCGTCTGGGTTTTTTTTTTTTTTTTGGCAGGGAAGGATTAGTCGTAAATCAGCTTCCCCATGAAGTGTTACCTGTGCATCCATTATCCACTATCTCAGTGTTTTGCTATTTCCTAGAAGCTCTAATGAAGCACTAACACCTGGTTCCTATGATTTCTATATTAATATAACGATAAAATGAAACTGGGCAAACGAAAAGAAATCTGAGAATTCGTTCAGAAGCGGTATGCCAGCGACTGTATCATCGCTCTGCATCCAACTCACAACACTCGACACAACAGCTGCCTTTTGTAAGTACATTTACATTTTTGTGGATTTTTTTTTTCAT
Source organism: Cranoglanis bouderius (assembly GCA_023630585.1). NCBI lineage: Eukaryota > Metazoa > Chordata > Actinopteri > Siluriformes > Cranoglanididae > Cranoglanis > Cranoglanis bouderius. The sequence goes on along the minus strand of CM042556.1, from coordinate 16,419,147 downwards.
TATTTCTTGTTTAAAAAAACAGAAAAAATAAAACAAACAAAAAAAAACAAAAAAACAACTCCTCTCCCTGTGAGTGCCTCTATTCCTGCGCGAGAACACAGCCGTTGCTGCTGATTGGTCAGTTACTCTGAATGTCAGTCATGTCCTTCAGCTCACGCGTTCGCTCACAGGCGTCCTGGACTCAACTGTTTCTTCTCGACTCGGCCTGGGAACGGCGGAAGGAGGAACAATGTCTCTCAGTTCCTTTCCATCCCCCGTCACAGTGCCATGCTGCTGCTGCTGCTGCTGTTGTTGTTGTTGTTGTTGTTGTTGTTGGGTTCGCAACTCCGTTGCTGCCATCTTGCCTGAAGTGTCTCTAACCGTGTGGCTGTCGGTTCGGGCCTCCTCCCTGCAGGCTAGCGGCTCCTGTCTCGACCTGGAAGTGCTCAAGTCCTGGGGCTCGTTCTCCGCTGGGGGTCCTCCGTGCATGGAGTGGCCGAGGGAAAGCTGGTGAGCCTGCGGAGTGAAGATGGACGGCTCCATCAGGGGCAGGTGGTGTTGGTGTTGGTGATGGTGGTGATGATGGTGATGGTGGAGGTGTTTCAGTTGTTGCTCACGCTGATCTCTCTTCTTGTGGACCTTTGGTCCACTGCTGCCGCCGTTACCAGAATCCACTGCTTCCTTATGCTTCCGGCTTGAGTGCTTGTGAAGCTTCTGTCCCGTTTCTGACTCCACTCCAGCAGAGGGCGCCGTTTGACTCACAGGTCGCTTTGCTACGCTGCTCGGTGCCTCGGGGGTAGTCGTAGTGGACCCTTCTGCCTCCTCCATTGTCTCCCGTGTCTTGCGCTTCTTGATGGGAAGCGCCTTCTCTTGCACAGGCTTGGCTGCCAATTCCTTTTGCGCCTTCTTCTTGGCCTCCGATGTCGCGATAGCCGCAGCAGCGTAAGCTGCACTTGAGCCCGTCCCTCCTGCTGCAGACTGAGAAGCGGCTGCCGGCTTCCGACCGCGTTTCTTTGGCGCGCTCGCCTGCTCTTTTTCCGCTTTCCTCTTGCGTCCTGGGCGCTGTTTGATGACGGGGACTTGCCCTGAGGGTGATCCTGCCTCCGTTTTCGGAGCCACGAAGGGCATCTTGACGAGGAGTTTGCCTGGACTCTTTTCTACCACGCGTTTCACCGCTACACCCTCTGTGGCCTGCCGTACTTTGCCACTGCCTTTCGGCCGGCCCCTCCCTCGGCCAGTCGGCTTGGGCACTTTGGGCTTCTTCGGCGGTCTCTTCTCCCTGCGCGATGGGCTCCCACGGCCCGTGACCGTAAAGTCAAAGTCATTTGGGTCTGTGGTGGTGTCACCCACCTTTTGGAAGTACGCCATGAGCTCCACTTTGGAACGGAAGGCTTTCCCTTCTGGGCTGGAAAAATAAACAAACAAAAAAAAAGGTTTGCTACATATTTTAAGACAGATGACAAACACACAAAAGTAGAATTAAAAAAAAATCTAATCATCCTTGCTCATAACCTCCAAAGTCAGGCACTTTCTTTCATGCTGTTATAGATATAGAAAGTAGAAATGATGTGGGAACTGGGAAGCACCGGTCCATGCTGACTCACAAACTCCCACAGGACGTGTATTGTTCAGCTGCCCATCATGTCAGACTGGCCAGTCGAACAATTCACACCACTTCACATTCACACCACTGAATTATTAATCTTGTAACTCAGATCACAGCTCTAGATTAAAACACACATCTCCCAGGCAATAGACCAACACAAGACTCCTTGTTTTTTTGTTAAAAACAAAAAAAACCCCACATTATCAATCTCTGTGCAGGTAATTCGGAGTTGTATTGAATTAGGCGCTGAGCTCTGAGCGCTATAGTGCATGGAGTCACCCAGGCTGTTTGTCTTAGCCACGCCACAGACCAGGCAAGCCTCATCTCACCCATATCACAACATTACACTTCCACTCATCTACTTTACCTCCTCCAGCAGTACATTTTTGGTTTAAAAAAAAAAAAAAAAAAAAAAATAAGTCTGTGGATGACAAATATTATCAGAGATCTTTGCAGAGTTAACCGAATTTGTATGCACGTCTGCCCTTTCAAACGACTATTTAACATCAACCTGTTCTGATTTTTCAACATTTTCCACCAGCGGAATCAGTTACTGGCGATAATTGGCTTGATAATTGCAGTACATCATGTAATCGATTACTCACTTGATCAGGTAGACGTCGAATTTGCCAGCCGATCGTCCCGACTTGCGCTGTTTGAGTTTACGCGTCCAGCCCTGAGGCAGCGAGGGGTCATCGTACAAAGGCCCGCGGTCCCGAATGATGGATCGCCGCTGTTTAGCCGAGGAAGAAGCTTCCGGAGCGCCGAGGGCCGCCGCGGGCTCAGGGGCAGAGGGCTCGGATTGGCCCGCCTCCGCTCGCTGTCCGTCGTCCCCCTCCGCGCCGACAGGCTCGACTCTCTCCACATCCTGTTCCTGCTCTTTTTTGCTTTTCTTCTGTTTCTGAGCTGCATCTTTAGAACCCTCCTGGTCCTCCCCCTTTCCGTCACCTCTGCACACAACACAACACGACACCACAGCAAAGACGCGGAGTTAGACAGAAATCGTACACGGCCAGCACCGTCAGCAAGAAAAGTCTGGTGAGGTGCCCAAGTCTAAAGCAGAAAAAGAATCAGAGACCAAAAATCTGTGACCACAAAAAAAATAAATAAATAAAAAAAATTGAAAACAGAAAAAAGTTTATTAACAAGCAATCTGTGGAACGTTAACACAATGATGACTTTTTCCCCATTATCAAAACCAGAGGCAGTGACACTGCGTTTAGCTGCAATCGGGTGAAGAAGTGCAGGGAAATCACCAGCCGCCTCGTTCCACCTCGCTCGAGTGGAGTGTAAAGATTCCACTGTTGTGTGAGGGCGAGATTACTGCGCCTTCTGATGAGTGAAAGTGCTGCTGGAATCTCCCTCGAAGCCACTGCTGGCCCTTTTGTGGCCATTTTAGTTTAGATGCCTATTTTTTTTTTTTTTTTTCGTTTTGTGCTTGGGGAGGGGAAAAAAACCACAGAGATACAAAAAAACCACAAATGATTTACGCCGGATGCTGAACAAATATGTGGATTACACTTCTTGTTTTCCCTGTAATTCTTTTAATCAAAATCAGCAATCTGTACAAAAGGCTTAAGCCTAAGATCATTTTAAATCCTTTTCAGCCAAGGCGCTGTGTTAATTTCTCCATTCTGGTTGGTCGCAAGGTGTTCCTTAATTAATTTTCTAGAACTAGAGCTTTGTGAGAGTCAGAGTTAGAGCTGTTCGAGAGAGAGAGACAGACAGACAGACAGACAATGAGAGGTGAGAAGGTGAGGGAACGTCTGTTTACAGCTACTATCAAGTAGATGAGAACAGGAAATAACTTGTTTCTTGGAAGTTCCACAACATTAAACGTAACTATAGACACAGAAAAGGTGTGCTTTTCTTCAATAAAATAAATAAACAAATAAACAAACAAACAAACAAATAGATATAAGCATTGGCAAACTGCTGTGGTGTAAAAGGAATAAAACACTTTGCTGGTATTGAAAACGTATTCAACTTCAGGATGGAGGAAGTGACTCCGCTTCTCATCGGGCCACATCGCACCGTCCGGTTGTTGATTATTTTCCGAAAACAGCGTGCTCCAAGTGTTTAATTCCTTGCTAATTACACATTACAATGGAGCACTTAAAAGATGACCATGTGCTTGAGATAAACTTAACTGTTACAATGTACTTTAGTAATTTTAAAAAAAAAAAAAAAAAAGCAGCGATCTTTCGCAGTGATGTTTGTTGGTAAATGAGACCTTTTAGCTGTACTCATGTTCGACGCACGTGAATCGAAGAGGACTTTTGACTGAATGCGTGTCGTGATGACGTCACGTCACGTGTCTTGGCCCAAATCTGTGGAAAATCTGCGGTAATTTTGAAAAACTGCACGCTCCTCCTAATATTGCTGTGTTGTTGTTTTTTTTGCGATCGCAAAATTGCGAAATCATGGAGGGACTGATATAACTGATTGTCGCTCACCGATTGTGTCGTTAGATGCTAAAAGCTTGAGGAATAAATCTCTTCTGGCTTAAAGCTAAACGGCTGAGCCGTGCTGCCAGACAGAGAACGCCAGGGCAAACTGAATATTAATCATTTAATAATGAAGAACACGGCAACCATGATGGTGAGCAGGATAACAACCTTAGAGGCTCAGATGTCTTCCTACTTGGCACAATGAGGCTAACTCTCCTCGAAAAGAAAAGCCCACTCAGGCCTATAATACTCCTGCAATAATCTCATGGCCTGTTCACTCAGTCTGGTTTTGCTCCCACCATCCACGATTAAAAAAAAAAAAAAAAAAAAAGTCTAGTTAAAAAATCATTGGTAAAAAATGTTTTTGTAAAGAAATTAATCAGCACAAGCTATGAGACATAAAGTACTAAAATCAAATCTTCTCATCGTGTTCATGTTCCTGTTCTCTGATTCAGTTTTTAGCTCCATAATACGTCACACAGCAATTTACCAATGAACTTTTTATTACCTAAAGAATGACAGCATACTTTTTATCAGTTTGTATTCATGTTTAATGTTAGTTCTTGTTATCATTTACGTTATAGCAGTTATGAACAGTCATTCCCTCACGAGCTATATATCTCGTTTAAATTTTATTTAAAATTTTTTAAAGATTAAGTATAACATTTCCACATCACATCATCTACTTGCAGTTTGTAATTTTTTACTTTAATGTAATAAAATGATAACAATATCTGCGAAAACTGTATCGTGGCACAATTTATCACAATATCGATATTATATCATCATATCGCCCAGCCTTAGTTTCCACCATACAAGTCCGTGTGAATTAGCTGTTACTATAGAAACAATAACTTATAAGACTGATGCTGAACATTAAGGTATGTTGTAAAGCTGGGCGATGTGATGATATTGATATTGTAGGAGTGTAACGATACATCGCGATGCAAATATGTGACCGTGTATGATTCACATTGTGGGGAATTAGCGTTTTATTAATTATGCATATGATGCAGTTGCACTGTTTGAACACTAGAGGTCCCAATCTGCGCAACCCACAGAGTCAAAACGTACAGAGAGCACGCTGGTCACATGATCGCATTCTTTCACGGAGAGCCTGCGAGATCTGCACTTGTGAACTCCGACAGCTCCAGATTGCGATAACCAACATTCATTATACGTTACGCGGTTGCACGGCCACGTTATAACGGTTACACTGAACTCTTCAGTAGCTTTCAAACATCATCAGAAGCCGCAGAAAACGGCCATTTTAGCCGACTTTGGAGCTCTATTTCTACTACGGAGCTCATTCTGTTTCAGTCGATCGTTTTCCCCGGGCCACTTTGTGTATTCAATCAAAATTTTTGGGAGAGTTTATAAATTAACTTATTAGTTAAGAAGATATGGTGAACCTGTAGTACGTTTTGTTTACAATATGAAACCTCTGTTCGTGGGAATTGTTTTGATTTATTTAGTTTTATACAGACAAAAATGCACTTTTTTGCATTGTTTATGATAATTTTTCTTAACTTTGTTATTATTATTATTATTTTCTTAAAATTATTCATTAAAATTTTGTTCAAAATATTCCGAGAATCGGATCGAATCGAAATTGCGACGCCAGTATCGCGAATTTAACGGAATCGTGACCGTTGTGCATCGTTACACTGTGAGAAGTTATGTTACGAAATGCTTTTGTTCTGTATCACTGACTAACTCCTTCATTACTCACAGAAACAAGTGGCTGATTATCTTCTCCTTCATTTCTTGTTAAATATATTTGTGTTTTTAAACATTAAAAAAAAAAAAAAAAAACCCATGAAAATCTCAAGTGTGAAAGTATGAGGAAGTTGTGCTTTATCTACAGATAAAGGAACGTTTGTCTGTGACCAGAAGCGAAAGCATGAAAAGTAAACGAGGGAAAGCACCTGAATTGAGCAGCACGACGTGAAACTGGTGATTGTTTCGTATCAGACGTTTTTAGAACCTGAAACGTTTCGTTCTGACAGTGTACATGATCAAATTCTCTCAATTCCAAAATGCTAAAAGGATGAAGACAGGTCGTGATAAGGCTGTAATGAAGCGACAGACTTGTCTGTCTCATTAGTAACACAAACATCATGGTTCACTACACACAGCGTGCTGTTATTTATTTTCTTTCTTTCTTTCCTTTCAGCAAGCCCTCGCCGTCTGCTTTGTGATAAATGCATTTACTGAAAGCAGCAAAACCTCCTTGTGGTCGGTGCGTTCGTTGGAGGAACAGCTGTCAGCTAGCAATGCTGATTTGTAAAATAGTTACACAAACGCTTCCTCAGAGGCCCGGGAAACTCAGCAGTGTCGATCGTGTCACGATTTAATAAACCAATTCACGGCTTGTGCGTGTGCGCGAGTAAACATATGAACAGATAAATACTACACGCTGCTATGGCCAACGTGACCAGACGGGCAACCAGAGAACAGCGAGTGCTATGCAAATCAAAGCGAAGGCTCAAAAAGTACTAGGTGTACCATTAAGCGAGGTTTCTTATACACATTAGGGTGTCGTTTGCTTACTTCAAATCAGAGCGAAATCGATACTTTTGGTTGCTGGTTTGGTTTGGTTTCACACTGCATATGATTAAACAAACTAAAAAGCCATTCGCACAACTATCCGGAAAAATGATCAACTTAGAAATCACCAGAGCATGGAAAACACGGATGAATAAATGATTCGATAATAATCCGATAAACATAAATAACTCGTTCAAAAAGTTGCATCTGGTGTTTTGTTTTCCTCTTTTTGTTCGCTGGATCAAATCTCCAGAGCACGTGGTATTTCCACTGCGATACATCTCTGTCCTTTGGCACAGTTTAGCAGCTCATGTCTACACAAAAATAAATAAATAAATAAATAAATTTTGTGCGGGAAACTACTCGAATTGGCGAAACTGCAATCGCATGAAATTGTTTGGCACGGTCTTTGGTAAATGAGACCTTTTAGCTGTACTCGTGTTCGACGTACGTGAATCGAAGAGGGCTTTGGCCGAATGCGCGTCGTGATGACGTCACGTCGCGTCTTGACCCAACTCTGCGGAAGATCTGCGGTAATTTTGAAAAATTGCTTTTGCGTTAATTTCTGCGATCGCAAAATCACAAAATCCTGGAGGGACTGAATGGTTAACTTGAGTGACGAAAACACTTGAATCACGTTGGGGTCCTTGGGATTTCTCTCTCAAACTGGTTGTCTGAGGCTGCATTTAACTAGAGGTCATGACTGGTAATTCCCAGGGGAAGGAGAAAGAAGAAAGAAGGAAAAAAAGAAAAAGAAGAAAACGACCCTCGAATCAGAATTCCTACTCGGGGATGGTCTCCTCAACTCCCGAGTTCCTCAGAGTTCAGCGACGTGACGTCTAATCAAAATGGAGGCTCAGAGCATCAACGGTAAACACGGTAGCACTTCTTACTTTTAAATGAGTTATACTGTTATATACAAGTTTTTTTTGTTTTTGTTTTTTTGATTAATCAACATAGACATTTCTGCTTGTTAAATGTACAACACTGACTGTACAGGACGACTGACTCTCCACTTCCACGGTGAGTCGAACGCAGGAATAAATCGAGCACGATTGCTGTGTTCGCATCGGCACAAAAGAACCACACCGAGGGGGGAAAAAACACACCGGGGTTCAATTCAAACAGACTAAACACGGCACCCTAAAACAAAATACATTCTGTAAACTACAGACATAAACAACACAAACCGGAACAAATATCTACCACAGTGTCAGATGTCTCAGAAGATGTTGATTATTTTTCAATATATGAGCAGCTCTGCTGTCAGGTTTCCATTAACACGCTCATTCTACGTTATCGTTTCTATAGTAACAATCAGTCCTGTTTTAAGGTTTCCGTAAGGAGACGTAGGTTTCGCATTTTTGGGAAGCGGTAGCTCAGTGGTTAGGATGTCGGACTTCTGCCCGGAAGGTCATGAGTTCAAACCCCGACACCGCCAAGCTGCCACTGCTGGGCCCCTGAGCAAGGCCTTTAACCTTCAATTGCTCAGGTGTATAAAAATTGAGATAATTGTAAGTCGCCCTGGATAAGGGCGTCTGCCAGATGCCGTAAATGTAAGGAGTCTCCAGTGTTAGCACTTTGTACCATTCAGAGGTAAAGCTGTAACTTTAAGGCTACGTCCACATTAATCCGGATAGATCCGAATACTGGGTTTTCGTTTTAAAAACGCTCGCCGTCTATCAAAAAAAAGAGACACTCGTCCACACTGAAACATCTGAAAGCGCTTACATCCCTATACCGCGCGCGTGTAAAAACCGAAGAAGCTTTACAGCTGCGACATTTCCGTCAGCCGTTTATTTCCTTCCAGTCTCTTTGAATTGATGCGGCAATGCCGAGGAAAAGCATTTTTAAATGGACAGACGAAGAGGTGGAGCTGTTGCTCCGGGTTACCCATGACTACACAGTTGAGCTGAATGGGTCACATGACTAAAAATACATCATTGTTTTTGAATATCTCCGTTTTCTCAGTCCACACTACAACACGAAAACGGTGTGGACGGAAGACCAAAACGTGGAGCAAAAAGATTAATGTGGACGTAGCCGACACGGTTTCCAACACGGGAACGTCTAAGAACAGGACTGTATATAGCGGAGAACTAACTTACTTGTTTCGTGAAATGTAACTATAAATGGATAAAAAGTATGATGAGTAGTTCTTTAATTAATTTTAAAAAATTATGCTCATCGGCAAATCACTGTGGTATAAGAGGAATAAAGCACTCCAGGACATGCATTTATTGGGAAATAATCAACGTCCGGGTGGTAACAGGGCGGGAACACTGTAGGTCAAATTTGCGGTTCCTTTGTCCGATCCACTGACGTAAAACCAGTCGCAATCACGCCTGTAATGTGCTTAATAACTCAGCAAAAGAAGCTCACAGTGAGTCCAAAATGTTTTATTCCTTACGCAGGCAACCTCCAACCCCACCCCCGACACTCTGGAGTAATATTAGATCGCATTTGCATTTTTTTTCTCGTCCGATCCACCGAAGCATTTTGCGTACTTGTCTAAAAGTGTGTAATGTTCTTTATAAGTTAGCAAAAAAAAAAAAAAGAAAAAGAAAAAGAAAAGAAAGAAAAGCCGATAGAGAGTCGTCCCGGATACATCAGAGCTCTGATACTGTTATTGAATTAAGAGCACGGGATCTTTAGTCTATCAACGTTTGTACGATTACACGACTTGCACGTTTAAGTGCAGGAGCTGTGAAAGAAAAGTTAGTCCAGTGTGCAGGAAGGGCAAGTTTGTAAAGAGCAGACAGAGAGAGAGAGAGAGAGAGAGACCAGTGCAACATCTTCTAACTCTGATGATGATGATGATGATGATGTGGTACAATACCAACCGCAACTTTAACCCGGGTGGAAAAAGTCCTGCGTGTCCTTTCTGCCTCGTTTTGGTCACACTGCACATAAAGCAAACGTAGCCAGCCATTACACTCAGGAAGGGAAAGGAAGGGACGCAGCGGCACTGTGTGCGCACGTGTGTGTGTGTGTGTGTGCGTGAGAGAGAGAGAGAGAGAGTGTGTGTGAGTGAGTGCATCACACAGGTCACATCAGGTCAGCCTGATTGCACTCTCCTCCTCACTCTTCCTATTTTAATGCTCTCTGAAAGAAAATCTCTCGCGTGCGTTCACATATGTGCGTTACGGGAGGTTTTGGAAATCCCAAATGCATTGCACTTACAAACTGGATGATTTCATTTCATGTAGTTTGGGTAAATCCCCAGCAATGTCTCTCTCACACACACACACACACACACACATACACGCACACGCTGCTTAAATGTTAGCTACGAACAGGAAGCCAGCTCAAGCTTAAATCTAAAAATCTGTCTAATACGTCAAGTCTGTTTAACATGGTGGTGCTACGTGCTGTTACACACACTCACACACTCACACACACACACACGCAGATCCTGGTCTCTGAAATGACTTTGTTTCGATTTCGCTTGTTGACGTATTTACTTTAGAAGCGAGACATCAGACCGATGGCGAAACGCTCGACTGTTTTGCACAACAACGGCCAATACCGTGTAAGATACGCCACACCCTAAAGTCCAAACAAAGTGTCAACAAACTCGAACGCAGCTTTTTTGTGAACTAGCTAACTATGAGAAACAACGAGAGCGGGTTTTTTTTTTTTCCCAGGCGTGGAGGATTTTTACCGCCGTCTTCCCCTCCGCGCCCGTCCGATTCGAACACCGCGATACCCTAAACGACGAGATGCCGTGTCTTTGTGTTTTTAGAGTCGCGCTGTCAATTTGACCATTTCTTTGAAATATTACGCTTCTCGATAACACGATATTACTGACTCATACTGATGGAGAAGCCGCGACGGCGTATACGGACGTTCCGAGGCGTTCTCGATCTGTCTGAGTGCTCTTCTGAAAGAAAGAGAAAAAAAAGAGAGAGAGAGAGAGAGAGAGAGAGAAAGAACAGCACGCGGGAAGAAACAGCACACAGGGAGGGACGTAACGTTACGACGTGATACGATACGAGGCTCTCGAGTCGATATTTCTCCGCCTCGAACATGTGCAACAGAATCCTATGTGTCATAAAAACAGTGCTTATATTATGTGACGTACAGTATAATAAACCTTTAAAAATAAGTAGCTTCCTCTTTTGTCTTCGCATTAGGTACGATTAGTCTTTTCTTCTAACGGAGAGGTGAATTCGACATGTTGAATGATATTTGTCTTCCCCGCCCATGTTCATGAAGCTCCGCCCCTGGATCTTAGGTGGCCTGTAGAGTAAAGTGTCTATATAATGACTGACAGGAGGCGCATCCAAACACAAACACTAAATCAGTTTTCCAAACGCGTTTTCTCTGCGACTTTATAAACGGCTTAATCCATTTCTTTTTGTTTTAAATTAAACATGATGGTTATTTATTTTCATTTTTTTAAAATTAAACAGTAGGAAAACTTTCCTCGCCGAATCAATCCAGGGCTAAAGAAACCGACTCGGCGATTAGGGAGTGAAGAACGCAGGATCCGAAAACACGCCTTGCGCTTCAGGGAGCCGCGTGACTCCGAGGCCACGTCCACGTCAATCCGGAAAGATCTGAAATCTGCATTTCCGTTTTTTGTTTTTTTAAAAACGCTCTCCGTCTACACTGGTGTTTTCAAAATCGCCCGTCCACACCGAAAAGTCTGAAAACATCCTGCTTACGTCCCTGTACGGCGCACGCGTAAAAACCCAAGACGTTTCATTTCCGTCAGGCGTTTATTTATAAACGCAGTCTGAAGGTTGTACAAAGTGACGTTAATCTTTAACGACGCTATCAAACCGGATATCACGCACAACAACTGCAGTACAACACCGTCCACTTTTCAAAAAGCGCCGTCTACGCCGGACAAGAGCGCCGTCTCGGTGTGGACGGGAGAAGAAGATAAAACGTAGAGGAAAAGATGCGCTTACAGATTTATCCGGATTAACGTGGACGTAGCCATGAGGCAGCATAAGAAAAGCCCGGCGCTTTAGACACGCCCACCGTGTCGCGATTCACGCCTTTCGCCTCGTTACACCACACGGAACGTTTCGTCACGCGATGCCAAGAGTCAGGACGGATCACGTAAAGGGATCACGAGTTTAAAGTGTTGTACTTTTATCGGGTCGAAATGGAAACCTCATTTCGTGGTGCCGTGTCGAAAACGTATCGTATCGCTGCTAATGAAGAGCAAGACACACCCCCTTCTCCCCAGGGGCGGGACATAAACATTCTAGGGATGATTCAATTGGACGGACACGAGACAAGTACAGGATGAATCATCAAAAAAAAAAAAAAAAACAGAAATACATTTCCCAGAAGTGATGGACGTATAAATTTGTATCTCCAAAAGTATTTCCTTTTAAAAATATATATCATCATATTGATGTCCATAACACCAAGCTGTTCTGAAACACCTTTTTTTTTCCTTCTCTTTCTCAGGGGTACTCGAGACAAACAAGACCACCTCAGAAACACAGCTGAAATTGCTAGGAATATCAATATAGTGCTGTGCATTTTAGAAACCACACAAACTAACTTGCATGCATGTGCAAACTTGGACGTGCAGCCACATAAACAAACCTGCACATACATGAGGATTTATATTACTAATATCACAGCACGTGAGCTAAACTGTTTTTTTTTTGGGGGGGGGGGGATTGGGGACAACATGTAATTTTCCAGCATGCAGCTGTGCACTAGCTTCTTAGCCAGCTAACTTCTAACTGGCTGGTGTTTTGACAGCCATTAAAAATGAGCTGCACTTCTTTTAAAAAAAACCGTGCAGAGTTTAGGATGTAAACATGCTTTCAAATATCAGATAAGCGGCAGGAAGCTGCTGAAGTGTTGCACGTTAAATGTGATATTAGCTTAGCTAAGAGTTCAGAGTAACGTCAGGAAAATGACACACACATACACATACATACACACACACACATACACACACACACATACACACACACACACACCTCCTCCTAGTAGGTAGCTAGCTTGCTAGCTAGCTGGTTAGCAAGTAAGCTAAAAGTGTTCATCCATGATCTGGGAAAAGCAATGGGGGGAAATACAAGTGACGTTATTCCAAGCTAACGCTAAAGCTAAAGCTAACGGACTTAGCAAGCTAACGTTTTTCACCACACACAATAATGGTTAGCTGCGATAAATACGCAATAGCGATTTGCGGCGCCCGCCGTTTGAATTCGCCACAACATTACAACATGAACATAGCCATTCACACTTACAGTCTCTCCTCTCCGCTCTCTGCGGCGGCCATTTTTTTTATTTAAATAAATAAATTTCCAAAAAAATCACGCAACATCTTTGTGAGTACCCCCTCCTCTCACCCTCTCTCCCACTCCCTCCTCTACTACACCATAGAAGCGGCCCCAATTCTCGCGAGATTTCGACTCGCGCTTAACGGCGGGTCTCAGATCCTCTCGCGAGAACCAGCGGAAGGTAAAGATCATCAGAGAAGAATGTCTAGGCCTCGCAAGGGACACTGCGGTGCACATCAGAATGAACTGTTCAGCGCGGTGTTAGTGCTCTCCTAGTTATTTATTTATTTTATTTATTTATTTTATTTATTTAATTTTGTTTACCTCCTAATTTACTTCCATTCGCGTTTCTCTCAAAACAAAGTTACACAACGTGTGTTTCAATATTATGGTAAACATATGGCAGTCCTTAATGATAGTGATTAGTGATGCTTTTTTTCCCCCCATAGTGTTGATATCACAATTAAGAAAAGTCTTAAAATAGGACCACTAAACTAATGACAGACACATCATTGACTCAGTCTCACTGACTCAGACCTGACTTACTCAGTCGAGTCGACAAACCTTTACGCCTTGTGTGGTTAACCATTTAAAACTCATTTATTCATATTCATTTATCTTCAGTAAGAGCTTTATCCTGGTCAGGGTCACGATGGAACCCAGGAATACTGGGTGGGAGGTGGAAATACACCCTGTATGCGATGACAGTCCTTCGCAGGACACATTCACACACACACACACACACACACCTACTGGCATGTTTGTGGGAGGTGGGATGAAACCAGAGAATGAGGAGGAAACTCAGAGAGACACAGGGAGAACATGCAAAACTCGAGTAAACCGGGAACCTGGAGCTGTATTAAACAGCTGTATTTAAACAGGTACACCCTATGTCTTTGTGGAGAGCAAGGGAATAGCAAATTAAATACATGAAAAGTAGGCCTATTTAGTGTCGGGTGAATTCAGGTAATGTGTGGTGTATTGGTGTTTAAGTAAGGGATAAAACATGACGGTTGATTCTTTTCCTATTCAGTCTGAAGAGTTTTATTCCACTTATTCCATAGCAATTTGCCAAATAACTTTTTTTTTTATCTATTATCCACTTATAGTTCAGTTTAATTTTGTGGAACGTCTGTGAAACAAGTCTGCTCGTGTTATCACGTACATTATAACAGTCATAAACAGTTGTGGGGGGGCACGGTAGCTTAGTTTGCCTCGCACCTCTGGATTTGGTGGTTCGAATCCCGCCTCTGTCCTGTGTGTATGGAGTTTGCATGTTCTCCCCGTGCTTTGGGGGTTTCCTCCGGGTACTCCGGTTTCCTCCCCCAGTCCAAGGACATGTGTTCAAGATTAAAGATTTTATTTGTTACATACACAACGTTGTAGGCTGATTGGCATTTCCAAATTGCCTGTAGTGTGCAGTTGTGCCCTGCGATGGGCTGGCACCCCGTCCAGGGTGTCCCCGAGTTCCCTGGGATAGGCGCCAGGCTCCCCCACGACCCTCTGTAGGATAAGCAGTATAGAAAATGGATGGATGGATGGATAAACAGTCATTCACTCACCAGCCTCTCTTTTTTCTTTCTCTTGAAATGAATAACTGAGAAATCGGTTTACCGATAAACCAAGAAAATCACAGAAATCGCGAACTCCTCTGGACCGAAGACTTTCGCATGATGGAACATCATTACAGCTTTACCTCTGAATGTTATAAAATGCTCACACTGGAGACTCCTTCCAAAAATGCTAAATAGACGTCTCCTGACAGAAAACGTCACCATATTAACAATTACACAGTTTTAAAATCTGTTTATATGTAGCATCCACCATACTACAGTTCCTGTGTGTGTTGTTACTATATAGAAACCATACCGTATTAGAACAAGCGCATTAATATAATCCTGAGATTTGCCTTGTGGTCGGAAATACTGTCTGACTGTGCTATTATGGAAAATCAATCAGCACCTTCTGACCAATTTAACAGGGCTGTGGAATACATTTATTTGACCTCGAGAAGCCAACACTACACACGAAAAACATAAATAGTACTAACATACTGTAAGTGAGGAGCAAATATCATTAGGGGGCAAAATATCTGTCATTTTTTTCCATGTGATATTTTGGGAGTTTTAGAAATCTATAACGAGTCATTCTAAGATATTGACTGGAGGACAGAAAATATTAGAGAAGTCAATTTTGTAAAGAATTGTCCCAGATTACTTGAGTTCACCCTCCCTTTAAAACAGCCCTCTGCTTGGTAAAGAACTGATCAAATCCATTTCTCAGATATAGCCACAGAATCTAGGGTGATTTCATGGACACAGAGGATTTCTGTGATAAATGCTGAATTCTGTAATGTTTCTGCACTTCAAGTTGCCTGTAAGGAAACAGGGGGAAAAAAAAAAAGTGGTATATCGAGTTTATAGTGATCTAGATCAAACTGGTCAATGCTCCATTCAGATACAATTGAGTTATTTACACTGATTCAGTCATTAAAATCATTACATTCTGATACGAAAATGTTTTAATAAAAGTCATTCCAATTAGCATGTTTTATTCCCATGTGAGACAGTATTTCTATTTTTTTTTTTTAGCTGTAGAGGTAAACTGTTTTCTCTTAAATGTCTGTTATAAACCTGAACAGAATTACCGTATGTATTGCATGTTTCCTCCAAATTTTACATGGACGGTGGCTTATTATAAGCTAATGATTATAATGAGTACCTTTTATACTTTACTTACTCTTACAGTCATCCATTTACAATTCTTCTGGTCCAACAAAGCAATCGTTAAACTTTCCATGTTGCTATTTGTATTCCCTTAAGCGGCATCAGAAATAGCCTACTCGCTATTTGTACAATCCACTCCTCGCTTCGCATTCAATGACTCTAATATCTCCCTCAGGCGCATTACACGATTTTATGTTTACCTTCACACACACATTTGCAATTACAGGATACATGCTCCTTGACTTGATGTCATCATTTTAATTGTTCATAGTTAAATTTGAATGATGTTGAACATCCACGAAACAAAGTAGTTCCTATTATCACTTATGTTATAGCGGCTATAAAGAGTCACTGCCTCACCAGATTTTCGCTTTCGTTCAAAGGTAACAAAGTAAAACAACATACCACGTCATGTTACAGAGAAACAGCAAAACATAAACTCGTAAGTTACAGCAGCAGTGACCCTGGAGACTCCTTTAATAAATTTTGAATAAACGTTTCACTATATCGAAGATGATCCGATTTCCCCCCTTTTTTAAGTAACAACATTTTTTGAAATTATTATTACCCTCAAATTGTTGTGAAGCGTCCAGCATACAAGTTCCCATGTAAGCTGTTACCATAGAAACAATAACATATTAGAATGAGCACATTAATATAAACATTGATCAACACCTTCTGACCAATCAGAGTCGAAGATTCATCAGTGGTGTGGTATAAATTGATTTATGATATGCATGAATATAACCAAGCATTTTTTTTTTTTTAAACTGGGAAATATCATAGTGGTCATTAAGTACTTCATGATTACATCCCCTATTGTATTAATATGTTAATCTCACTTCCATTTCCATCTGAGCCAAAATGATTGGGCAGAGGTTTTCCAAAGCATCGTATCTCATTGATCAAGTGTAAACCGATACACAGCTTGCATCGTCCGAACACCACAATGCTTATGGGAAAAAGAATCAGCCCACATGATCATTTAAGCTCCATTTCATTATTGTTTTTGACTTCCTCTGATGGCAGATGCACCCACATCACACGACTGGTGTGCTTTAGAACCAACAGAAAGTGGTACAATGGAGTCTTATTTTTCACAGAGTTTCCAAATAAAGTGATCTGCCTTGTAATTCCCTCTGAACGATCTGTCATACCAAGACAGGGCCATTTGCTAGACAAATAAGTAACAAACAATATATGACAGGGTGTGCTGTTATAGAAAAGTAATCGACAAAACACAAAGCAGAGTTACTGTTCCAACCCAGAAGTTGATTCTTTTATTACAGAAGCACAGCCGCAGGTTTTTTTTTTAAATTCTAATTATACCCCAGCAATTTGCAAATGATTACACTTTTTGTATGTATTAATTAAAGAAAGACACGGCATACTTTTTATCCATTTATAGTTACATTTAATTTTTGTACAACATCCACAAGACAAGGGTCAGTGGTAGCTCAGTGGTTAAGACACTGGGCTACTGATCAGCAGGTTGTGAGTTCAAACCCCAGCACTGCCAAGCTACTGTTGTTGGGCCCTTGAGCAAGGCCCTTAACCCTCAACTGGTCAGATGTACAAAAAAAGATGTAAGTTGCTCTGGATAAGAGTATCTGCCAAATGCCATAAATGTAAGTTAGTTCCGTTATCACTTATGTTATAGCAGCTATACACAGTCGTTCCCTCACCAGCCTCTCTTTTTACTTAATAAGCCAAAAAACATATTTTATCATGTTACTGACAATCTGCAAACCACAAAGCACAAAGTCATCTATCCTCAAGATTTTCCTGTGTCTGAATACTGACTCTGTAAACTATAGAAGCCTGTTTTCGCCATGGAGAGGAAAATAAAAAAAGGTAATTGCAAGTTCATATCTCACAATTTTCACTTTATTTCTCGCAATTACGAGCTTACTTTTCACAATTCTGTCTTTTTTTTCTCGCAATTTAGACGTCCACTTGACGCAGTACCTGAAATGTGACTAACTTCAAGTAACGAGCGCACGCTAGTGTCTGGTGTTCCTAGTCTCGACTAGCCGATGTGTTTTTTTAATATGACCTATTTATAGTGGATGCTAGATGCTTTGTCGGTGCATTTTTTGTAACTAACTAAATGTCAAGTGGATGTCTAAATTGCAAGAAAAAAGTCAGAATTGCAAGATGTTAACTCACAATTGCGAGAAATGCAGTTAGAATTACGAGAGTTAAACTCGCAATTCTGAGAAAAAAAGTCTGGTTGTTAAGATGTTAACTTGCAATTGTGGGAAATAAAGTCGCAATGACCATTTTCATTCTTTTTTCTCCGTGGTAGAAACGGGCTTTGATAGTAAACTCCTCCCATAAAAGTAAAATAAACATCTCCTTACAAATCCATGATTATACGTTTTTCGTTGCTAAATAAATTTTTTTTTTTTTAATCTGTTTATTATTAGTCTTATATTATGTGGAACTACAGCTGGAATTACAGCTGGAAGTACTGTCAGAGTTGACAATACAACAGACAGAAACTTGAACTCAGGATCAAATCTCTGACCCAGTGCTTCAATGTCCCATGTGCAACACTTGACTTATTTTTGAACAAGCAAGCTCAAAACTAACTACAAAAAAATAAAAGAAATAAATTCTTGAAACTTAAAATGTTTTTTTTTTTTTTCCAGGGATTGTAGCTGGGAATGGTTGGGAATAAAGTGTTGATGCTATTTACCTTTTCAATAACTATTTAGCATTAACTGATAATTTATTTTCATTAACTGTCTTATGCACATGTGAACAACTTTTTCTAATTTGTTTGTTACAAGTTTAAAAGGGAAATTGTTTCAGATCAGAGTGCCTTCTTGGTCATTTTTGTTCCTGAAGTCTATAGCTTGCTATAAGTCTACGTTTACTTGATCCCTGAATCTTTCAAAATCTCATGTAAGCACTATATTTTATAATTGTGACACTTTATTTTTTGACACATAAGTGTTTATGAAGTGGTAAGCACCACAGTCCTTAAGATGGCTGTTGGGATTCCCCTGAAAGCAAATGGCAGAAGCAAAGTTGACAGTATCAGAGCCCTAAAATAAGAGTGCTAACTAAATGCAGAGTTAATTAATTTATGTCAGCTATAAATGGTGCAGTTGGCTAAATAAAACGCAATTTTTAGTGGACAGAGTATGTTATATTTTATTTGAAATATTATTCCTTCTTACAAAGAGCTTTGACATTTGTTACTGGTTTGAAAATGAGACTGCAAGGACTCCTGGGTAATTTTTGCTCCTGAAGTTTATCATGCCTCTGTGCGAAAATGACACCCATTTTATAAAAGCATTATGAATAATACTCAGTTCACTGAATCCCACAATGCACTGTAATAGTTTCGTGTACAAAAGCTGCTGGTACAAAACAGTGCTGCCAATGTTCAGTCAACTCACCAAAAACGTGTAAAGCGTGAGTTGTGCTTGTGCCAACGACCAATCATTGATAACCATCGTTTCTAATGACCAATCACTGATCACCATTTTCCCCAATGACCAATCACTGATCACCGTTGTCCACAACGACCAGTCACCGATAACCATTGCTTCTAATGACCAATCACCGATCATCATTGCTTCTAATGACCAATCACTGATCACCATTGTTCCTAATGACCAATCACTGATCACCATTGTCCCCAATCACCAATCACTGATCACCATTGTCCCCAATCACCAATCACTGATCACCATTGTCCCCAATCACCAATCACTGATCACCATTGTTTGTCCCACCTACACACTTCATTTTTCTTCGCTTTAAACTCGCTTCTTGGCTATATCTACAAGTAATAAAGGCAAGTTATTCAATCTGTAATCATTTCCTTCATGTCTATTTCTTGAACTCCTTACTACCATTTCTGTCTTCTTAGATTACGTTATAATCGATTATTTTCCATTCTGATCAAATTCAATTCTATTCTGTTCTAGTCTACAGAAACGATCCCTTCTTCATTTAGAACGTTTTGATATGCAAATTGTCATGACGAATCAATCAATATGCACACTAGCCCGTGACGTCATCCAGCGAGTTTTTGAGCATGCTTTAGCTACTTTCCCCTGAAAGGAATTGGCAACGCTAGGTACAAAAACAAAACAAAACACATTAATGCACATTTGTAGGGAATATGGGTAGAAATAGGCACCCTTTCAGACACAGGATATATTCTTTCAGCTCTCAGTCCTACAAAGTCTTACAAGTAACACGATTTTTAACGTGACAAACACTGTATTTTTATGCACACGTTTTAATAAAGTGATCAGCACCTCAGTAACTGGTCAGGTAGGCGACTGTAATGACGTTAAAATGGCGGCGTGTTTTCCTCAGGGGACGTTGGCTACGTCGCTTTACGTCTGTAATGAAACAGGACCCTGATGTCAATTTATTTCGCCACTTGATAGGTTTACTTCAATATGAAATACATCGAAAAGTAACTTTTTGTGCCGTGTGCCAATCATTTGCATACTATACTAGTCTTCGACCGGAAGTGCCTACATGTTGGCCTTGTGCACGCGCTGAGGTCGAGTTCACTTTGTAGTGCATACGTTTTGTATATATCTTATATTATACTCGTTTTTAATTTCACGAAACGGGCGATGGGCACGATTCTGATACTTTACGTTGCGTTTAATCTCCTCGTCACTACGGCTGCGGATAAAGCTTTAGCAGAGAAAGGGCGCGTGGAGTTACAGAAGCTGCGGGAGTTTACGGGTCACACGCCGTATGGCGCGTGCTGGTCCAGGGCGCTGGAGAAAGTCCATGCAAACTGTGGGGATTTCTCCGACGACACGCAGAGTATGATGGCTCTGGCCTTCACTCACTGTCACCTGAGAAGGTCAGAATGATTACACACACACACACACAGTCATGCATCCATGCGTGCAGTAGTGTTCTCCCAGTGTTTTGGATGGATCTGTTGCTGCTGATATGAACCTGACTCTACTGATTTGTGTCTTAACTGGTGTGATTTTAACTTGAATGTAGGCTCTTATTACTTTGGATCAGTTTAATGCATTGCAAGCTTCAGTTAAGCCCAGAGTTATGTCCTAACCACTGAGCTCTAACCCAAGAATCTAGCCTAATCCTCTTTCTATGGAGGAAGGAAACGTTCAGCTGCGTTTTAATTCAAATACTGGCTTTTGCAGTCCTGATGTCACATCTCAGAAGCCTTCAACAGCAAATAAGCAATATATTGCATGCCTTATCTTTAAACGTGGGTTGGCAAAGGAAGACACTGGTGACACCACCTTTATATCCCAAGAAAAATCCAGGGTGTAACCACAGGGTACTTAAGTATTGTAGATATGGCAAAAGTTAAGCAAAGTAGTACAAAACGTTATCTAGAGAAACAGGAAGTATCAGAAAAGTCCTTCATCAGCTGTGGAAGGCGAAACCAGTAGATCAAATGGTTGATGACGTAATAGCTGATGTCAAAACATGATATTCATTACATGGGGTTCTAAAGCTGCGAGAGTGTGAGCTCTTTTTTTTCATACGTTTTCTCACACCATTGCTTCAGTAACAAGTAGCAATGCAAATAGAGATGTCATGAATGTTCTATCCATTACTGCTGAAGAGTCTCGCCACTGGAAAGGACAAATCCTTCATACGGATGGCGCGAAGGTGCTCGACAAAAACGATCGACGGGTCTCCTTTTGGTTTCTAAGATGCACAGAGATCCCGGTTTTTTAAGCATTTGCTCTAAACAGCACTAATTTGATTATTTTAATGGACGTGAGCTAAATATGACTCGTCATAAGCCTGCATGAACTGTATAATAGCAGTGGTTCTCAAATAGGGGTCCAGGGACCCTCAGGCTTCTGTGAATATTTTTTTTAATTGTATTACAGTGAAATACACAAATCACAACCCACCATTATCAAAGTTGCTATATTCGTTATTGATGTTTTATAGTTATTAGCCTGTCATGTGAACTGAATAGGCTTAATGCGAAACATCAGCAACTCAAAAACAAGTCAGCCTATAAATAATGCTGAGTTTGACTTAATGCTTTCTGTTGGTGGAATGTTCAGGAATAAAAGCTCTACGGCTCTAATGAATAGCCAGAATAGTATTGTACACGTTTAAACAATGAGCCTAATGTTTGAACTGTTGGATTATGTTCATAAAATAAATATGTGCTGAGGGAGTGTGTGGAATTTATTTCACAGTTAAAACGTTCGCGTTTGAGAACTGCTGCATTGCAGTAATGTTTTTGTTAAGTTGTGGCATTGGAATGATCATAAATGAATTTATTGTGACATTGGAGTGATCAGAAATGACTGTCAAATTCAGGCAAGCACATTTTTAAATTGTGAAACATCACAAGTTTACAACTCTGTTTCAGTGCAACGGGTAATTGCTTTAGGAGCAAAATATTTCCAGTACGCTATTGTAAAACCCCCAGTTACTGTATAGTGTATACACTTTGTGGCTATATCCCAATTGGCTCTCCACTGCCTATTATAATTACACTCCATAAATCATCTACAGTCTGTGTAGTGTCCATTTAAAAAATAAAAAATAAGCCAGCTTGGTTCATTACAGGTCTGGACGGAGTTTTCCGGAGTGTCCCGATGGCAGCGACGTTAAAACGTGCACCCGTGACATGGACCCCGTCGCGTTTAACACCTACACAGAGTTCTTCACCCATGCCCACAGCATTTGCCACTACCTCCAGAGTGAGCAGTGGCAGCATCGGGCAGAAAACACCATCCACAGGTTCTCCAACAGCCTGAGTGCTGCAGACCCTTTTATATTAATTACAGTCTTAAGAACACATCAAAGTTTAATGTAGTGCAGAGGTGGACAATCTTATGAAGATTGCATAACACCTATGTGGGGGGGGGGGGTGGGTCCTGCATTTGTTACAGTCAACTCCATAATGATTGGCACCCTTGGTCAAGGAGGGTGAGGAAACTGAAGTAAAATACGAGACCTATCCTTGAATTTAAATAAATTTAATCTAAGAAAATAAAAGCCGTTATCAATTATAAAAAAAAAAAAAAAAATACGTATCCTTTTTTACCAATAATTCTGGAGCTGTTTGTAGTATAGCATATAAAGTACGCCAGTCTGATATCGTTTTAATAATTATACCAGTTATATATCCGTTGTCTTTTGTAGTAAGTTTTCTGCATGTTCAAAATATTCAGCTGTTTTTCTCACTACGTGTGTCTGTACGTCTCAGGCTGACGGAGAGTTCAGCCGGTGTGGCCGAGCAGCTTGCGTCCACCCAGAGGATGGCTGAGGATCTAGTAGAGGCCCAAAGTGTAGCCCTCAAATCTCAGGAAACCATCCTGCGCAACGGAGAAGAGCTCAAGACCACACTGCAGCACTCCACAAAGGGTAACCGGGTGGCTTTAAACCAGAATGAAACTGTGGTCTGCTCTCACATACTGCAAGCACAATAACAGTGTACAACACATCCCTGAGGGTCTGTTCTCTTAGAAAGCAGACCTTTTGTGTATGAAGGTCCGTCAGTGGAAATAACCATTTCTGACCTTCGTGCATCCTTATTGTAATTCCACATATCTTTAAATATTTTTCTACACCTATTTTAGCGTATTTTTCTCTCCGTGTCTCTGATCACATTCTGAAATACAGGTCTGGGGTCCGTTCATGCCCGTAAAATTTTCAGCCTCATTTCCATGGTTTTTTTTTTTGTTTCTTTTCCCCCATTTAATTATGGTTGGTGTTTTTGGACCATTTTGGCCTAATGACTTGACAAACCAGGTGTTTATTGCTGTAAAACTTAATGCAACTCAGCATCGATTTTTATTTGGTGTTTAAAAATGGCATTAAGACATATTTCTTTACGATCTTTTGTCATATTTTGTCTTTAATATTGTTTATCTATTTCTATACCACAGCACTGTTGAATTCTTGAGTCTGAATTGATTGGTCTGAAGGTGTTGATTCATTTTCTATAACGGCAGATCTGACAGTTGTTCCTGTTTGGCTGTAAAGCAAGTGACAGGTTTATGTTAATGTACACGTTATAATACTTCATCGTTTCTAACTCATAACTCATTCACAGGGACGTGTGTGTGGAAACAATCTACATAATCTAAGGCTAATAGTAGACAGAAAAATATATTTGTTATTTAACAAAGGTGTATAATCCTTGATGCAGTGAAGTTTTCCGTAAGGAGGCGTTTGTGGAAGGAGTCTCCAGTGTCAGTGCTTTGTAACAAGCAAAAGCAAAAAAAGAGAGATTGATAATCATAATTGTTGACAAATTGATGCAGTATAAGCACAATAAAACACTTCGGGACGTGCTGTTATTGGAAAGTAATTAACTTCGGGATGACATCGTTTGATTCACATCAGGCTGCATCATACATGCGTTGATTTATTTTTCTTTAACCACACGCCTTGTCGTGTTTTATTCCTTACTTAACGTTTCTGTTGTAGGTCTGAGGGATGTGTTTGCTGAGATGAAGCATTCTGTCCAGGAACAGCAGGTGGCGTTTGCCGAGATCTTTAACCGCGTCGCTTTCCTTCAGAGCTTCATCATGTCCGAGTCACACACCCTCAGCTCTCTGCTGTACAACGCGCTGGGGTTCTGTGCATCCTTCCTGCTCACCTCTACACGCCGCACCTCAGGAGCGAGGTGAGTGAATACCACCATGTATTTACACGCAGTTTTCCATCCAGGGCTGTTAGTACTGTAGACCGTAATATCGCAAGCAAAATTGCAGTAGTTTTATCTGAAATCCTTTCTTCTGGCTTGCAAAAGACAATTTGCAAGCTTGAGAGTATTTTTCACACTTGTCTGAAAGGGGACAATGTCCTCTTGCTCTTTGATTACGATTAAGCAGATAAGCGATTTCAATGCTTCTGTAATAGCAGACTCCTTGATTAAGCTCATCTAGGGCTTGATAATTAGCTGATAAGCTACATCTGGAGGGTTGGAGCAGGATTAGAGTTGCCCATACCCTCTGTCTCACATGTGATCATGTTGCATTGTTTTATCCTGCTGATGTTGGAATATATTTCAAAGGCATTAACCATATAATATGTGCATATGTTACATTTTGTAAAATCTTGTCTTGAAGGCTTTTTCTGTTCGGGCTGGTGGCTCTGAATGTGTACCTGGAGCGTTTGATTTGTAGGATGGTGCTGGAAGATGATAATCCTGGATATCAGCAGATGGTGGGTTTTTAACATATGTGGCAATAATTAGTTATACATCATGTAAGAGAGAGAGCACCCAAAAAAAACATTTCAGTATGTGAGGAGATGTATTGGTATGTGTCTCCATGATATTGTATACATCGTATACAAAACGTGCAGTGGTATGTGGTATGTACTGATGTTGGTAAGTGTGTCCATGGAAGGATTTTTTTAGTTTTATATATATTTGTGCATTTGAGTCCAGTGAATAAGTGTTCAAGTCCTTGTGTTTGGGGTTATTAACAGTTTAGTAACCTGATGGTCTGAGGGGGAAAAAGGTGTTATATATAAACTATTAATAAATATTAAAGTAATTAAAATATATACATCCAAACTGAACCAAAAAGTAACACTCCAAATGACAATAAAAAAAAGACACTTCAAATAACACAACAAAATTTGTCAGTGATACTTTTTATTTCGCCTCTAGAGGCCACTCTTGTACTGTATAATGACAGCGGACCCTTCTCAGCTGCTCTCGCAACCGGGAAAAACTATCGGTGTGGATTTTTGTCAATAAACGAAAGTTCCAGCAATCGGTTATCAGTGGCGATTAATCTGCAAAACAGATCAATTGGTCGACCTCTAATTATATGTTTTTATTTGTTATAGCATTCAAAAAATCTGTCTATTATTAGTCTTAGATTATCTGGATTGTGCAACATACAAGTCCCTGTGAATGAGCTATTACTAGAGAAAATATAATGTATTAAAACATTAAAGTATTAATAGCCCAATCAGAATCAGGAATAAGCAGTCATCATGATATGAACACATAATGACACATAACTAGTTGAATGAATGAATTGTTCTTAATGGTTTTATTGACACTCCTTATGTAAGTCAGTTATTGCTGCTGTTGTATAGGAGCGGATCGCCTTTTTGGTTGGGCTTCTCAGAAAGTCCATGGTGATGATCGCCTGCGTCGTTCTGCTATACTTTGCCACCCGGTTCCGCAACGTGAACAGGGAAAGTCTGGAGATCCTGAGGGAGCTGAAAGAGACTCACACTAACCTTCAGCAAACCTTAAGGAAAGCAGGTAAGGGACTGACTACAGCCAGGATTCTGCTTAAATTTATCTGTAAACAGGAGTTAACAATTGGTGTGTACCTGAGTTTTGTTTTGTTTTCCCCTAGAACTTCTTTCAGGGTCTTTAAATGACTGGACGAAACCCAGACAGAAGCAATGGGGTGGAAAGTGGGATGAGGAAGAGAAGAGCAGTACGGTCATTCTGCATCCTTCTGGTGCCATAGAGGCCACCTTGCCGTCATTTTCTTCCCTTCAAAGGAGTAAGCATATGTATATTTTCATGGCATCTGTCCTTGAAGGAAACAAAAACAAAAATAAGATGCTATTTTTGACATGCATATCGTGTTAATATATTTATTAAATAAGTGGATTATTTTTGTTACTTAGTTGTAAGGTAAACCACACAGAATGGTATGAAGAAGCAAGGCTGAGGCTGATTTCTTTCCAGCCCAGACTGAGGATTCATGCAGCCTATCAGTGACAGTCGTGTCAGCTGATTACACAGAGTGAAATGTACCGGGGGCTAATTTATTTAATCCCGCTTCACTGACACATCTGGAACACAGCATCATCAGTGATTGTGAAAGTACAAATGAGATAAAATAACAGAGAAATAAACGCTGACAAGATGTAATTGATTTTTTAAAATTCTTTTGGTGGACACCTTAGAAGGAAGTAGACTAAGTAGACGTTGTGCAATCAAACTACAGTTAAACAAAGGTACGACAGTTTTGTTGTTTGAACAAAAGCGCTGGTTTGAAAGAGACGTGGCATGAGTACAGAATTGAAACACGAATGGTGTAGCCTATCTGTATTTCAGATGAGTTGTGTTCCTGTGTGTATATGAAACTCAAACCTAATGGATTCATAATAGTAATGTTGACTTATTGATCAGTAGTATTTTTCTGTACCAGGCTGTAGAACCTGGTGTGTGTATGTGTGTGTGTGTCTGTGTGTGAAGGAGGACTCAGGAAGGAGGCAGGTGAATTTTCCTCGGAGCTTCAGGCTCCCTTTATGTTTTCGGCTGCGTTTTTCAGTGTGCTTTTCGGTCACTCAAAACAAGACCGAACAAAAATAACTGGTTCATGGCTTCCGCCTTGTTCAAGTTCACTAGATCAGCCTCTGTGTGTGTATGTGTTGCAAGCCAACAGATCGGTCACATGAAAAAAGTAAGTACACCCCTACATTTATCACACCTTCAAATCCATAAAATTAGAGTCAGGTGTTCAAGATTGGGTGCCAGTGATTAGAACCTACTTAGAGAGTGCAGGTGGAACCTGTTTCATTTATACCCCTCTCATATCTAAGTCTGGTGTTCCCTTTGCTATTGAGATGTGTGGTGTCATCATGCCAAGGTCTAAAGAGTTCTGTAAGGCCTTCAGAAAAAAAGGTTGTGGATGCCTATGAGTCTGGCAAGGGATTTAAAAAGATCTCCAAATTATTTGAAGTACATCATTCCACTGTGAGGAAAATAATCTACAAATGATGCAGATTTCAAACAACCGGCCTGTCCAGGACTGGCCTTCCCAGAAAATTCAGCCCAAAAGCAGACCTTCTGATGCAAAAAGAAGTCTCCAAGAACCCAAACATTGCCAGGAAATAGCCTTTGCAAGACTACAGTTTTGCAATGGGCATATAGGCAAGGACCAGGCCTGTTAGAATAATGTGCTCTGGACAGACGAATCAAAGATAGACCTGTTTGGCCACAGTAACAGGTTTGGCGCAGACCAAAGACAGCTTTTCAAGAGAAGCACCTCATACCAACTGTGAAGCATGGTGGTGGAAATGTTATGGTTTGGGGTTGCTTGGACAGCTTGCATGCATTGATTCAACTATGAATTCTGCATCATATCAAAGAGTGCTTGAAGATAATGTGAGGCCATCTGTCCGAAAGTTGAAGTTGAATCGAAAGTGGACCTTTCAATGGCATAATGATCCTACGCACTCTAGCAAATCAACCAAGGTATGGCTCTAAAAGAAGAAATGGAGGGTTATGGAATGGCCTAGTCAAAGCCCGGGCAGTACATGCAAGAAAACCCTCAAACATCTTGCAACTGAAAGAAAAACCTGGTGGACAGTTATGCAAAAACGCTTACAAGAAGTTATTTCTACTAAAGGGGGCAATACTAATATCGCATCTATTGATATTTCTGTTGAACAAACGATTGAAAAACTTTATTAATACACTGTTTCAAAGAGGATCAAATGTCTGCTTGTTCAAATATGTCAGAAAAGCCAACAATTTCCATGGGGTGTACTTATTTTTTTTTACATGACTGGACTGTATGATTAAATTGAAAAACATCATACGTTACCTACCGGTTCAACCCGTCTTCTCTCCATACACAGCCACGTTACCATTTTGTCTTTGTGCTTATTAGGCCGACAATGTGAGAGCTTTGTTCCACCACTGGAGGCTCCGAGTACCTCAGTGGTCCCAAAAAGACGGCAGCGTCGTTCCTCAGGCTCCCGTGTGCGTAACTCTTCAGCAGTCGTCTACAGCGTGATAGTGGAGGACAGCCACAACCAGGTACGAATGCTGACTCGCAAATACAAAAGAAAACCTTATAACCGTGGTTTCATCTCATCCTGTGATTTTAAGACTTCTCATTTAACGTAGAGACGCATTACAATAAAAAATAAAGTGTGGAAAAGAAGTAACAGAGATCATTGGTGTCTCTGGTGAGTGTGTGTAGCTAGTACAGTTAGCTTGCTTTGCTAATCTGGCACCGAAGCTAGTACAAAGTCGAGCAGCTAACATGTAATCACACTGATTAGTACAGTGTTCAATTTGTTTACGCCCACACGATGCTAGCAGTAGCTACACGCCCACAAGAGACAAACTGCTCATCTCTTGTTAGTGTGAACGTATGGTAATTTATTCCAGTGTGCATCAGCGGTAATAAACACTATGTGCAAGGCTGTCTCACTGTTCATCCCATCATACTGTTTTTAATGATATGGTGTTGGTTGTTTTATGTCTAGGGGTGCTTTCCCACCTATTAATCCGGTTCCTGAGACCGAATCGGTGTGAAATTGATACTTTTGGTTCGTTTGCCATTTAGTTTGGAATGTTGGACTACTGATCAGAAGGTCGTGAGTTCAAATCCCAGCACTGCCAAGATGCCACTGCTGGGCCCTTGAGCAAGGCCTTAACCCTTCCAAATGCCGTAAATGTAAATGTAAATTTAAACTAATAAAAGCAAAAAAAAAAAAAAAAAAAAACACCTGAGGGGATTGAAAACACAAAGTCAAAACACTGACTTGAAAACACTATTGTAAAACTCTTTCATTCATTGGTCAGAAATACAGCCAGGTGTGCATAGAACACGGCCCCGCACTCAGTGTATTACTAGATCATTATAAAAATGACTGGTTTAAAACATTTCAGTGCGTAACATCCACCGTTTATTTGCTCTTTTTGTATGGTGCTGGTTGTTTTTACGTCTAAGGAAGGACATACAGTATGTTTTCCCATAAAGAAGCTTTGTTTTCTCAGTTCTCAACATTCACTCCAATTTCACCACATTTTTTCCAGGAATTGGCCCAAAATCCCAACATTTTGATGCGTACTTACCACAAAAAAACAAAAAAAAAAAAGAAAACATTATGTTTAAGAAAAAGTCACTGACTATGTTTACATGCACATCAAATTCTGTTTAAGGTTTATATTCCGAATACGATGTTTATATGCGTACAGGCATCGGAATATTCCTGTATACGTGGTTGTTGTTTGTATGCCTGAGTTGCCATTCCTAAATACCTAGCCTACAGCTAAAGCATTTGTTAGCACCCACAATTCCTTGCGCACTGAGCATGTGCATATATCTCCTTTCAGTGGATTTTCTGAATAATGCGTTTATATGCAACACGTTTCCGATTAAATGTCGTCTTAATCTGAATCAGGCAATCGGACTGTGGCGTTTACATGACTCAATACTAATTATAATATTGCCAAATTCCGATCAATATCGGAATATTGATGTGCCCGTAAATTCCGATCGATATCGTGCATGTAAAAGTAGTCATTGTCATTGACACCTGCTTGTTTGAGGATCGGGATTATATACGAGTTATCCACATCAGCATGGAGGCATGAACGCAAACAGTAGGCGTTTAAAACGGCTTGAAATCTGATCCCTCAAACCACGTCTTGAGGTCTGAGATGCATTTTGCAAAAAATGTGTAAATCCGTCCATCCAAGCCACATCTGATGAACACCGTGCCTCAGAATGCATGATATCATAACCTCAACAGAAAAAATGATCAGTTTATCAGGAAGTCTGGCCACCACAGTGCATAAAAACGTGCACGCTACGTACAGAAACAGAGGCCCATCTTCAGAAATGTACCTGTGGGACCATTATAGTGTTTGCTGTTGAATTAACCAGTAGAAACGGCATCATCTTTTATATATGATATGCTTTAGAGCCACCAGATTTTAATCCAGAGATGCAAGTGTAAATGTCAGTGGTAAATAAAGATAACAACCAGATATGCAACCAGATACGCAACCCAAAAAAAAGACCTTCGTCCTTTTCGCGGAGTAGATTCACCTTGGTCCGTCGGCACGTTCTAAAAATTCCTTCCTAATTCCCAGGCATGTCAGGAATTCCTCAAGGCAGCCCTTTTAAATTCCATTCCTTCCAATCCTGCCTATTCGAACAGATCTTAGTTTAGAGATTGATCATTCGTCCGTATGATGGTATAATACTTGGGCTTTGTTTTTTGTCTTGGTTTTTACGTTGCAGATGCATTTGTTTGCTAATATGGATTAATTTCTCGTCCACAGCCGAGGTACAGCCTGAGGAGCAGGAAATCCTTATGCGCCCTGGAGCCAAAAGGCAACAGAGACTGATAATGATCTGTTCAGGAGTGTGTGTGTGTGTGGGGGTGTGTGTGTGTGTGTGTGTGTGTGTGTGGGGGGGGGGGGGGGGGGTGACGAGTGCAATATGGATGTCTCTTAGCTGTTATGATCACATGTTCATGGATTTCTTGTGGATTCTTTTAATAAATATGGTTTTAATAATCAGGACTGTTATGAATGTGGTTAATAAATTCATCTTCAGGTGTCTTGTCGATATCATGGAGCCCTTTTGAACTGTGTAATCCAACTCCTTCAGCAAGACTACCACCTTCTGGAGAAATGCTTTCATTGCTTTTTTTTCCCCCTTTTTGCTTAACTTTTTTTTAAATTTTATTTATTTATTTATTTTTTTACCAAAGGCCAAAAAAGGCCTGTTTTGGGGGTACCCCATGTTCAGCATTTAATTTATTTCTGATGTCACACTCCAGAGTAGTGGTTAATGGCTCATACAAACACTCGGAGCGTTAAGAATTAGCAGTTTTTATGTTATAAAAACTGGTTTAAATGTTATCATTTTGTTGTGTCAGTTGTATACAGTGTTTCACTATCAAAAAAGCTCAAGTTTCTGTTTTATCTCTGTACCAGTGTGAACTGGTTGCCCAGCAGGGGGCTCACACCCCTCCCCTTTTCCATCGACCTGCTCACCAGCAGCTAAACACAGAGTCACGATACTCTACACACAGAAACCCAACAGCGTCCTGACTAACCTTATAACAGACTTGAACTAATAAAATTATTCATTTGTTTATACTGACTGAAAATGTCCGATAAGCCGATTTCCATTTCCGCCGGCAGAGTGGAACGCCAATGTACTGCGAGAAAGGGTTCAATTCGAAGGAAACCACGCTATAGTATAGCATTAGCATTGAAACTCTATCTGTGAGTCATAATGTACTGATTTGGTCCAGGATAGTTAGATTTCTTTCCACACTTCCCTTTCAGTCAGCCTCAGCTGTATGAAATACAGCTTTTTTTTCCAGACACAGTGATCTTTACACTTTATCTACTGACGTTACATATTCTAGCTACTGAATAAAGCTACATTGTGACTGAAAGTACATTTTCAGTGGAGTCTCCATTCAGAGTTTTAATTTAGTCTGAAATTAAACTTAAAAAAAAAAATCCACTGTGGGCGATTTATATATTCATCTTTATAATTAACATGTGAGCTTCAATGGTGTCCAAGATTTGACACTTTTTTCATTGACACTTTAGTTAATATTACCCACAATCCAGTTCCACGACCTGCTGATAGTGGTGCAGTGCGAGTTCATCTCTAAACGAAGAGATCGATGCAGCGGCACTTTTAGTCCTTTAGTTTGTCCAGCTCTCTCATCTCCTCTTCTTTATAACTTCTCAAACAGATCAGCTTCCAAACCTTCATGCGAATATCCGAGTCTCTGCTGTATACTCGTATGGCCGCGTTGCATTCTGGGAATCTGAGTCCAGTGTTTGCACCAATAACACCACTGCTTCTGTGTTGGATTTTTCATAAATATGATGTTGAACATCACTGGAAGATAGTGAGTGAGAAAAGAAGCTTGTGCTCTCTTGTTTTTCGGAGCTGACAGCAAAACATATCCTAATAAACCTAATAAACACCATTGTAACTGTGTTAGTAATAACAGTGTCAGCCTGTGACATCAGCACATCACACAACTGCTAACGTCTCACAGGAATAATGAGGAAACAACAGCAACCAACAAATTAGCTCCAGAAATCCTAAACACATCACAAATATTTCACTATAAACAGAGTTCATGTGCTTCAGGGTGGAGTTTTCCTTTGAGGCAGATCTGGAACAGCAGCCACGCTCTCTGCTCTCTCTTCACTCTGACCTTCGTGACCTCCCACACACATATCAAGGCCGTGCAGTCATATACGACTCCCATGGTGTTCTTTTGAAGCTGATGCACTACATGCTGTGACTATGAGCTACTTATTCGAGCTGTATGAATCAAACTCAATATAAACATTTACAGGAAATACCTCTGAGGTTGGGTAGTCTGGCTCTCATCACTCTGAGTTATGGAAGAAGTAGGATTTTGCTATTAAGTTTTTTTAATGTCCGGTAGTTTCCATTTTTTTTTACTTTTATTATCAGACCTTCTAAATGGCACTGTAGAATTGTCTGATTATTATTTTATTGCTTAAGCTGTACTTACTTACTGTACTTAAGGCTTACTCTTTTACAGCCCCAATTCCGAAAAAGTTGGGACAGTATGGAAAATGCTAATAAAAACAAAGAGGAGTGATTTGTAAATGTACTTTGACTTGTATTTAAACAAAAAAACGTATAAAGACAAGGTATTTGATGTTTTACGTAATCAACTGCATAGTTTTCTTGAAGATAAAAGTTTATTTTGAAATTGATGCATGCCACACGTTCCAAAAAAAGTTGGGACAGGGGCAATTTAGGACTAATAGCGATATGACAAGTTGAAATAAGAAGGTGATGTGAAACAGGTGAGGCAATCGTCTAATCATAGTATATAAGGAGCCTCCAAAAAAGGCCTAGTCCTTCAAGAGCAAGGATGGGTCGAGGCTTGCCAATCTGCCAACAGAATAATCCAACACTTTGACAAAAAAATAATCCAACATTCCCCAAAGACAAATCGGTAGGATTTTGGGCATTTCACCTTCTACAGTGCACAGTATAATTAAAAGATTCAAGGTATCCGGTCAAATCTCGGTGCGTAAAGGACAAGGCCGAAAAACACTTCTGAATGCGCGTGATCGCTGATCCCTCAGACGTCACTGTCTTAAAAACCGTCATGAGTCTGTAATGGATATCCTGACATGGGCTCAGGAATACTTTGGTAAACCTTTGTCAGTCAACACCATTCGCCGCTGCATCCACAGATGCAAGTTAAGGCTTTACTATGCAAAGCAGAAGCCATACAGCAACACTGTCCAGAAGCACCGCTGACTTCTCTGGGCTCGGTCTCACCTGAGATGGACAGTAGTGTTTTGTGGTCCGACGAGTCGACATTTCAAATAGTTTTTGGACAAAACAGCCGTGGTGTTCTCTGGGCCAAAGAGGAAAAGGACCATCCAAGCTGTTATCAGTGTCAGGTCCAAAAGATAGCATCTGTCATGGTATGGGGGTGTGTCAGTGCCCATGGCATGGGTAACTTGCACATCTGTGAGGGCACCATTAATGCAGAAAGATATGTACACATTTTGGAGCAACATATGCTGCCATCCAGAGCAGGACAACACAAAACCACATTCTGCCCGGATGGTTGTGTAAGCAGAGAGAATGTGAATGAGCACAAATAGACCTGCCTTTATCCATTTATTTGAATCAATAAATTAAATGATGGAATTATTTTTACATTCTACTATTTTTTTTACTTTATCTTGTTAGCTGAGTTTGGCTGTGCCTCAGCCAATTTTATTCCTCCTACACAGTTGTTTCTGTTTCAGTTAATGATTGTGTTTCAAGCTACATATTGAATTGATGATCATTAGCACCTGTTTGGTATAATTGTTTAATCACACACCTGACTATATGCCTACAAAATCCCTGACTTTGTGCAAGTGTGATGCTGTTTTGAAGGCAAATGGTTTTCACACCAAATATTGATTTGATGTATTTTTCTTCTGTTCACTCACTTTGCATTTTGTTAATTGATAAATATAAACTATTAGCATGTCTATTTTTGAAAGCATTCTGACCTTACAGCATTTTTTAACACCTGCCTAAAACTTTTGCACAGTACTGTATATAATTTAATAATAGCCCAAATAATCTCTGCTCTTTTGTTTTTGGTCTTTTTCCGGTTTGACGTCCTGGAGCTCAACTCAGAGTCACATCAGAAGAGGTCATGACCTCTGTTGGCTTCTGTTTCCATTCTTCTCACTTCCTTCCATTTAGAGTTTTTTATTCCCAGTAAATAGTCCATGCAGGGAATATAACCCATCACCCCGTCTATTAGGACACATCAGGCTATAAAATAAGTAAAATCAAAAAAAGATTTTTTTCCAACACAGTGAGAGACACACACAGAGAGAGAGAGAGAGAGAGAGAGAGAGAGAGAGAGAGAGAGAGATTCTTTCAAATCCTCTCAGAGTTTTTCTTTGCATCATATTTCAAGCCCAAAACCCATAGACTGGGGGGGGAGGGAAAAAAAAAAACAAATGAGAAACAGACGTTGGGAAAAGCAGAGACTGAGGAGGAGGAGGAGGAGGAGGATGAGAGGTGGAGGAGGAGGGTTTGGCTTCTGGTTTCGTATGTCAGTAAGAGGCTGTGTCCCAAACTGCATTCTAGAGTACTAAGTAGTTACTGTGGAAAAAAAAGTATAAGTATTATCATCTAGATTCATATCATATATGTCATATAGATGCGATAATATGAGGATTTGGACGTGTATTGATGCACATTATGACTCACTTTTACTGATTCGATTCTTTCAAACGAACAGCATAAGTGAATTAAACAGTGTGAGCTTTGATTCATTTGAATTACCACCACTGAATCAGCAGTGACAGCCTGCAGAAAATTTTCCATTTCCAGTAACGTTTTACAGGAACCCAATTTTACTTAGCCAACTTTCAAATAAAAACATATTATTTTACTTGCATTTAATTTTCGATTTTATTTCCATTTTTTTAATTTCCATCCACAAGTCAATCAAAAAAATAAATAAATAAATAAAAAGCAGCTTACATAGAACCATTTCAACAATTCACTGTTAGTGCTTGTGAATCGATTCGCGTGATCGATTCAATCAAAAGAATCATTCATTGAAGTGGTAGAGTGAGTCCCAAACTGCATACTCCTGAGTGATGTCGGAAAATAATGCAGTTTTCTTATCCAGTTTAATACGGCAGAATTCAGTTCCTGATGTGTTTTACTGATACAATTCTTTTGAATAAACCAGTTTATGTGAGTCGAACTATTCAACGACCTGCAATAAAATAAAATAAAAATAGTGGTAATAGTTACTAGTAGTTGTGACACATTTCCACATTTCTGATTCACTTTATTCATCCATTTTCTGCACTGTTTATCCTACACGGGGTCGTGCGGAGCCTGGAACCTATCCCAGGGAACTCATGGCACAAGGCGGGGGACACCCTGGACAGGGCCCCATCCCATCATATCAGTTGCGAATGATAATCAGCCTACAACGCATATCTTTGGACTGGGGGAGGAAACCAGAGTACCCGGAGGAAACCCCCAAAGCATGGGGAGAACATGCTAGCCATTAGCTTGATATGCTGACCATATTATACTTACTTTAATATACTGACTTGACAATGGGACACATCATGTAAGAAACAAACAAACAAATATGGACGAAAACATCACAGAATTCATCGCATGATTCATTGCTACTGCTGAACCGATTCTTTTGAACGAGTCGATCTTGAATCGCACATCACCTCGCAGTAAAGCGCACAGGACGGAGCAGGAGGGAAAAGGATCCAGAAAGAAGGAGCTGGGAACTCGGAGGGCACTTTGGAGTCGGGGTCTGACTGTATGCAAAACGGAGGACACCGCAAGTAAAAAAAAATATATAGTAGTAGTAATAATAATAATAATAATAATAATAATGCACCTGGATTTTATTCCGCGACTCACGAGCTTCACAGCTTCTTTGTGGCCATAAAAACGCGTTCAGGAGACGCTCATCATGTGGATTGGAGCGGTTTAGAGGTTTAGAGGTTTGAATTCGAGGTGAAGCAGCTGAGTGTGCACATTTCCCGGAGAGAAAACTGAGCGGACCGGATCGTCGGCTATATATGCGGTGTGTGGAGACGTTAATAACGGCCTCACGAGCCGGACCGGGCCGCCAACTTCTCCGTGAACGTCCGCGTGAACGGGAAACAACTTTTGACATGGCTATTGTTCTGTTTTTGGCACTTTGTAGTCGGTGATATATTACTTACAGGCCTGCGTTTTGAACAAAGACGTGGCAGGAAGATGGATTAAGAAACTTTTTCTGTATTGTTTGCGGTAATTGTTCCAAGTCTTCTTTTCTTTTCTTTTCTTTTCTTTTTTTTCTTCTTTTTGACACGATGGCAACAAAAAGGAGTCTTGTAGTCTTGTGTTATTGTAAGAGAAGATCAAACGTGTAGTGTAACGACTCTTATTGAACAAAAAAAAACCCCAAAACAAACAAACACCACACGCTTTTTATTTATTTGTTTTTTTTAAATGGGCATTTTATTTTTTGGGTAGGATTATTTTCCTAGAATAAATAAACACGCAGCATTGAGACGTAATGACATGTCATTGGTGTATGGTTTAAGGAAAGCACCGGGATTGAACCGCTCTCTTTGATGGAGTTTTACGCCGTTCAGAGGGCCTTGGATGGGATTTTTACTCCGCAGCTGGATGGCACACCAGTAGCGGATCGCTACCGTTTGACCGGGACTCCGTTCAGCTTCCAGATCGCGGGACGATCCGGTCTGGACGCGAAGCTCGGAAAGGCACCTGGAGGCAGAAGCGCACCTCGTTGAGGACTGTGATTCTTTATTGTTTGCTTGTTTGTGTGAGTGTGTGTGGATTGTATCACCTATAGGAAGTGTTAAACCCGACTCCCTGCCCTGCAAACGTGATTGCAGGCAGGCATGCAGCTGAACCGGCCCAGGAGCGCGCTGATCGGCTTCAGCCCGCCGCCACCGCCGCCACCGGCGCCGCCGTCCGACCCGCACCCGACCTTCTCCAGCCAGTTCAAGACGATGCGCTTTTCCTACCACCTCAGCCCACAGCCCGGATCCCGCAGAACCGGTGAGTGCCTGTCTGATGCTCTGCTTGGATTATGCATTCATACGTACGCTCTCGCTATAATCTAACTGAAGCGCTATTATATATGCAACACATTGGAGGGTAAAATGTCATCGCGCGCGTCCTTCTGTAGGCTACACTGAATCCACTGTACAACCAACGTTGCTTATTGAGGCATTTAAGGTATTCCGAGCTTGTCTCAAGGACACACGCTGTGCATGTGGACACACTTTTAGTGCTTCTCTTGACACAGTGTTTTTCACCCCAGCTATGACTCACCTGCAGGAAGACGCAGTTTGATGAACATAGATGCCCTCTCCAGTGCTTCCTTTAACAGACAGGAGAAATCTTTTTTTTTTTTTTTTTTGCATGATTTCACACAGAACCTTTAAGGGTTCCTCCAGATCTGCAAAAACTGAAGAATGCTCAGGATGCAAGACGTACCTGCATTATGCAGTACGCACAGAGCCAGTGCACGTGCATTCAAATGTGCCTTGTATTTGTTATAATCTTTGTGCGCATGTCTTCGTGAAGGTCGTTAAAAAAAGACATGAAAAGTCATCAGCTGTTAATGCAAATGGTTTAGTCTAGGGACAACGCAGGGTTTTGAAGCAGAGCTATCTTAAGCGATATTGATGCAATTTGTAAATCGAATCACAGAGAACCCAGAAGATGCAGCATGGTTATGATGGCATTCACGTGGCTCCCTTCCCATGAACGAGGGAGAGAGAGAGAGAGAGAGAGAGAGAGAGAGAAAACATGAGACGTTGCATGCACACACAGCTGGTACCGCACTGCCATGTTTGTGCTTGTGAGCGCGTGTCACTTTCGGCTATTTGCGCGAGCACTGCGCTGTAAAATCCAATTAAGCTCCTGGGAACGGAGCATGCGTCCGGAGCGCATCTCTCTCTCTCTCTCTCTCTCTCTCTCTCTCTCTCTGTGCTGACCAGCAGATATATACATTGTGTTGTATGATGAGGAGGTTGGGGGGAGAGATGGAGGCATTTCCTGCATGCAGAGCTTTTCTTTAAATTGGCCATAGAAATGTATTGCTTATTGATATGCGGTTATGAGAATGTGTGCGCGCGCGCATGTGAGCAGATGTAAAACGAGGCGTTATGTTTTCAGCCCAAGGCGGCGCACTTAATTATATGTGAATCAGAATTGTGATTTTGTGGCCTGTAATTGTTTAATCACAACATGCTGAATCCAAACGAAGCTATTATGTTTGCTAGTATAGGAGGCGTCACATTCAAAACAACGCCGCTCATATGAAATATGAAATTCTCACATTCTCACAACTCCGTAACTTTTCAGTCTGCTTCAGTATAATGTTGTAGTATTGTTTAGAAGAGAATGGTCATTATGCTTTGTGTCCGATTTTATCTCGAGAGCAGGAATGAATTCATGAAAACAGTCATACTGATAATACGGTGTGGACACCTGTCCATCACACCCATATGTACTCCTTCCCCAAACTATTGCCACAAAGTCAGAGGCACACAGAATGTACAGAATGTCTTTGTATGCTGTAGCGTTACAATTTCCCTTCACTACTAAGAGGCCCAAACCTGTTCCAGCATGACAATGCCCCTGTGCACAAAGCACGTGGTTTGCCAAGGTCGGAGTAGAAGAACTCAATTGTCCTGCACAGAGCCCTGACCTCAGCCCCACTTAACACCTTTGGGAAGAACTGGACCTGGAGCCTCCTCTCCCAACATCAGTACCCGAGCTCACTAATGCGCTTGTAGCTGAATGAACACAAATCCCCACAGTCACGCTCCAAAATCTAGTGGAAAGCCTTCCCGGAAGAGTGGAGGTTATTATAAAAGCAAATAGTTAGATGTAGTTGAGATTTGGGTTATACTGTGAGGGTTGGGGTGTGTTTGTGTGATATTTGAAGGTACTAGCTAGTAACATAACTTATAGAGTAATTAACATCATATTAGGAGGGAAGGAGGAGCTTTACAATATCCATCAGTTTCTTTTTCTCTCCTTGCTGGTTTCTGTTAGGTTACTGTTACTGTCCATTCTTTCCTCTCCATCTTGCTCCGTCCCCATACCCTGACCCCGAACTTCATAACAGGAATGTTTAAAATGGGACAAAATACACTTGTTTATATACCTGCGAGGCCCAGAAGTCTAACCTATGTGTGCGAAACACTAAGTAAAACCTTTAAGATTGTTACATTATATGCTAGCAGCATTGCAGAGATGGCTAATTTATTCTTTTTATGTCAGCTCGGGCAGCGTGTTTTCATCATCCGTGCTCTTTTAAACAGAGGCTTTGGGAAATTTGCTTTGCTTCTGAGACTCCCAATATAGCACAGCCTTCCCATGACCTTCCCACCCGCCACACACAGACTCCTCAGCTCAATTTGAAGTGCATACTTTTCTGTTTTTTTCCTCAGTGTGCTAGCTAGTGGGGGTGGTGGACTGGGGATGAAACCAGAAGCAGATTTCAAACTCATGATCTCTGGCAGTGTAGGATAATAATAATAATAATAATAATAATAATAATAATCCTTGCAGTTGGACATATATCATAATGGAAAATGATTCCAAATCACATTGGAAGTGATTGGTGTTATGATCATGAGAGCTTAATTAGATGAAGGCTTCAATGGAAGGTTTTGGACCACACTGAATTATCACCACCACAGATCACTGTAGCATTGCAGAAATAGTTGAAAAGACTCCATTCTCCAGCATGCTTTCTGTTATGCTTGGGTGAAGGAATCTTTCCGGAATGCGTCGGAGTGTGAGGGATTTTTGGTGCATTTGTAATGTTTTGCAAAAAAAACAAAACAAAAAAAAAACAACTTGCATCTGTCTTGGATGGGAGTGTACTGGTGTTCCACAAAAACTCCTCTGATCATTCTCACATGGCGTTCGGAGTTCCTCTGCCAACTGTAAAACAAGCTTATCTCCTCCCCTGATGGAGATCATGAACATCTCGCCAATAAAAAAAAAAAAAAAAAAAAAAAAAAAGAAGCACAACACAACTCGTTCAGCTGCATTCACACAGCGGCTTGCTGAGTGTTTTAACGGGCAGCTGTTATGACAGCGCGGGAACCAGGTCGGGTCTTGGACGAACAGGAAGTGAGTCTGGCAGCTCGTCTGTGCTTTTGAGGAGAATAACACTTGTGCGAATGAGTCCGGCTCTCTGGAGATCTCCAGAGTGCTGTTATGCCCAGAGTTTAAGCTGAGTGTCCATATATAGGGTGGGAATAAGAGCAGCCGTCTCTGGATGGACTAGCGAGCTCTAAAACTAAATCTTAAGTCACACTATGATTGTCTCTCTTGTAAATATTTTTAAACAGAGCCTGGCAGATGGAGAACAGTAACTGTAGGCTTTACTTTATCCCACCCAAATCATAAATTTATTAGGAAGCCCACCGGAGAAGTGGAGGCTTCAGGGTGCTGCCCAGTCCTATGTTTTGACAGCTTAGAAACCTACTTGATTAAGCTAAAAAGTGGTAACTAACATAAAGTGATAACATAAGGCGAGCTAGTTAGCTAGTTAAGTGCATTAATACAGATTAAGTGAAACAAATAAGGTTGTGTGATCGTGTTTGCTCCTTCGACAAAGATATTAACACTGTGGCTATAAGTTGTTGTGTTCACGTCAAGACATTATTTGAGTTTGTCTTTATTTCCTTTTTATATGCTCTAGCATGAGGTGGCCATGCCTTCCTGGTTCGGAAAAAATCGTCTGTTATCATTGTGCACAGTAATTAATCCGTCTCGTACAAATCGTTCTACCGTCAACCTGATCGTGCCTCAGTTGATGTGTGTAGTGCAGCGGGCTTCAGGATT
Organism: Cranoglanis bouderius; assembly: GCA_023630585.1. Classification (NCBI taxonomy): domain Eukaryota; kingdom Metazoa; phylum Chordata; class Actinopteri; order Siluriformes; family Cranoglanididae; genus Cranoglanis; species Cranoglanis bouderius. The sequence goes on along the minus strand of CM042556.1, from coordinate 16,377,930 downwards.
CGGAGCGAGTATCGCACGTATCCACATACCAAATAAAAAAAAAGTTTTGTGAAACTGTATAAGAACTAGGATTTTCCCCTTTTTTCTGGTTGCTGAAAACACTTGTGGCAAAGTCGCCAAAACTAATGATATCTTGGCATTTTGTTTGCATAACTTCTCTAACTGTGTAGCTAGCTAGGTATGCATAGCTAGAGTAAAGCAGCACAATGTTTTGGTAACAATGCCAATGTTAGCTAGCTATAATATTATAGTTTGGAAGCATGACAGATTTTTATTTTTATTTTTTTGGAAGAATAACACATTACACCAGAATGTACCAAGTGAAAATAATTACGTTTCCAGGAAAGGAAAGAAACTAAATAACTGACAAATAAACTACATTCTTGTCATGTTCCTTATGGAGGCTTTCTTTTTTATATATAGTTTCGTATTGTAAGCCAATGTCATCAAAGTTGGAACCAGAAATTGCCATTTCTTCCATAAGAGATATCAATAACTCCACTATAATCTCTTACACCGTCAATCTAGCACATTTGTATACACGTTAAATAATTCTCAAGCGTGGTGGAGTTTACTTTTTGGTCAGTATATAGCGAATATAGTCTAGGCCGTCCCAGAGACACTTTCTCTCAAAGTATATCTATGAGAATATGAAAGGCAGGTTAGCTGAAATGTTCTTAAAAAGATGCTTACTGCGGCTTTAATTCCTGCAGCCATGCAGGAAACTGTGCTGACCTGGGACAAGGAGCTTGATCTTTGCCTTTAATTTGGCAAACATACCTTTTAAGGAGTTTATTTATGCCCCATAGTTATATAAAAGCCATCTGGCCTAGAGATTAGATTACACGGACGAGTCCTTTTCTTTTCTGCGTGTGCAAAAGGAAGTTTATAGGTCATTGGTGAGCCACTGAGGTTCGGCAACCTTTCTTGAGCTTTAATGTCAAAAATAAATATGTCCATTGTGCTGTTTTTGTTATTATTGTACTGTATAATGAAGTTAAAAGGAACTGTGATCAAAGAGGCTTATGGCTGGCCTAAAGTGCTTACACGGAAACTCGTGTGTACAAACTGTGTGTCGTATGTGTGATTGCATTTGTACAAGTTCATATATAAATGGCTTCAGGTGAGAAAACAACAGTCTTCCGTGCTCAGCACTTTAAAATCAGGCGAAAACACTGTTATGTTTTTTAAAAATGCGAGAAAAGGCCACATTTCATTAAACCTCCATGTTAAGCATGTTGATTTAGCAAATCTGCATAGCGTTCATACACGCTTCATGCTCCATTACTGTGTAATGTAAGTAATATGCTTTTTTCTTGACAGGGCAAATAAACCAACCAGCAGGGAGGTTCAACGTGTGCTTATGAGACTTAACTGTACTGTTTCTGTTGAAAATTGTAGAAAGTTATGCTTATTACCGCCTCGCAGCTTCTTTTTATTTTGATAAGAATGAGTCGTGAGGCGGTAATAAGCATGGCCTGGCAAGCTTTTAAGGAGAAATGATACAGTTAAGTCTCTACAGTATGTGCCATTAAAATAATGTTGTGTATATTAAGGGTGTAACACAATGTCACTGTCTGTATCTGTATCTGTTTAGTCCAGAAAATGTTTTTCCTATCTTCAGCTGTCCAGGTTCAGTGATCCTGTGCCCATGGTAGCCTCACATTCCTGTTCTTGGCTCACAGGAGCAGAATCCGGTGTAGTCTTTTGTTGTTGTAGCCCATCCATGTAGACAGTTTTGTGCGTCCTGAGATGCTTTTCTGCTCAGCACGGTTGTCAAGAGTGGATATTTGAATGGATATTACAGTAGCTTTAGTGTTAGCTCAAACCAGTTTGGCCGTTCTCCACCAACAAGCCGTTTCCACCAACAGAACTCCTGTTTACTGGATGTTTTTTTTTTTTTTTTGTAACTGTAAATCTGTAAACACTACAGATTGTTGTGCGTGAAAATCCCAGATCATCACTTTCTGAAATATACTCTTTTGTTATTGATAAATATTTTGTCAGCGTATTGCAGTATATTCCATTTTCACATGGGAAATCATGCTAGGGATCTACTGACTCGACATTCTCAGTCGGATATACAGCACACATCTGTCTCAGAGACTGAAGATGACAACATCAGAGCACCGTGCTACATTTACAGGGTTTTCATTCATGTGAACCGCCATAATCAGAGGAGAAAGGTGTGATGTATAAGGGCCTGGGAAAGAGAATGGTTCCTATGTCCTTTCCTCGCGATGAGAAATCAGCTAATTACATCCTCGGAGACCTCCAGCTCCAGACAGTATGTGGCCCATTTGGGATTCAGAGCTGAAATGCAGCTGCAGGGCACTTTTCCTCACTCCTGAGCAGCTGCTTTAAGCAGAGGGGGATGGTGCGTTCAGAGTTAATGGCTATCAGATAGAACTGACAGCAGATTCACTCACACTCACACCAGCTGCTGGTATAAATAGCAGCCGAACCTGGCAGGCCGAGCTGGGGCACGGTGAACCGCATGGAGGAATAAAGAACCTGGCAGTGATGTCGCAAAGAAGACAGCAGAATCCCAAACAATGCTAATGGAATTATGACTCCATTAGGAGTTCATTCCATATCTATGCTAGAACAAGAAAGTTAATTCTGTTCTGAATCTGCAGTGGAAACCAAGAGCTGTATTTATGCTCAATCTATGGTGGAAAAAGAGAGTTAATTCTATTCCTGATCTATAGAGGAACCCAACACTTGTTTTTATTCTGAATCTAGTGCAGCAAGAGAGTTCGTTTTGTTCTCATTCTACTGGGGAATTCTGATCTATGATGGAACCAGAAGGTTTCTTATGTGTTGAGTTCATGATGGAACCAGTGATTTAAATTTTATTTTGAATTCATTGTTGAACCAGAGAGTTCTGAATCTATAGTGGAACCAAAGAGTTGCTTGTTACGATGGAACTGGACAGTTCACTCTGTTCTCATGCTATGACAGAACCGTAGAGTCCTTTCTTTTTCAAATCTATGACAGAACCAGAAGGTTAATTATATTCTGGTTTCATGATGGAATCAGTGATTTGGTTTTATTCTAAATCTATAGTGGAACCTAAGAGATAATTCTATTCTACATTCAAAATAAAACCAGAGATTTCTGAATCTGTAGTGGAACCCAAGGTTTTTTTTTTTATTTTTATTTTTTTTATCTGTGGTAGAACCAGGGAGTTTATTTTGTTCTGTATCTTTGGTGGAACCTGAGGTTAGTGTTTATGCTGAATCTTTGGTGGAATCAAGGAGTTCATATTCTTCTGAATCTATGGTAGAACATGAGATTTTTATTTATTCAGAAAGTTCCTTATGTTCTGAATTCATGGTGGAACCACTGATTTGATTTTATCTTAAATACATGGTGGAACCAAATAGTGTTTTCTGTTCTGAATCTACAGTATATGACAGCACCAGATAATTTTTTTCTATCATGAATCTATGGGTAGATCTGATTCTGATTCTATGGTGGTCAAAGCAAAGGGTTGATTGCGTTCTGATTTTATTATCTGAGGGGTTTAAAAGCATAATCGCTTGTTAATCGGTGGAACTCTCATGCGTATGTGTGTTTGCACCTTTAATGAGAGGGACATAATTGTAGAGGAACATCATTAAAGCACATAATTGGACCTAAAGGGGTTTGTTTGCTCCTTTAGAGACAAAAAATGTTTCATCATTAATCTCTTGGCCTCGGTGTTCATTCACAGGAATAAAAAGCTCTGGAATATGAATGTGATGGCTGATTTGGTTAAGGAATACCAAATTACATGGATTTGCAATTAGGTTTGGGTTCTGAAATGCTAAAACATGCACGGTGCTTTCCCAGACCTTTCAAACACACAAAATAAATTGCATCCTTGTGCAAGACACTTAACCCCTCAGTGCAGGTTACACAGTGACCTCATTCTGCCCAACCCCCAAACCCCTCAGGTTGTTCTGTAGAGACCATCCCAATACACACCCCTAGTTAAAAAAACATATAATGCCAAGTGTGTGTGTGTGTGCGCGCGTGTGTGTGATGGTATCTCTTTCAGCCTGCTAGCCTGGAGAACGGGTGATTAATCACCATGCCCCGTGAGATCTTTAGCAGGTACTGTGTGAGAGTGCTTCGGCTGTGAACATGGTGACAGTATGTGAGGAAAAAGTGCGATGACTGTTCAGACAGGATCGTACCTTCCCCCACGAGCTCTGTCTGTCTTCCTGTTGAGTACTTTTGTATTAAAATTGGCGTGAAGTGAAGGCGAAGAAATATGTGCGATCGTAATACTGTATTTAAAAGCGACCGTGTGTAAAGGTACATCACGTTTACATCACGGGTCTGAATGATGTACTTTCTAACATAATACTAAAGCAGCACAAAGATTGCATTTAAAATGCGATCATGATTTGTTTCTTGGTGCAAATTCATTCAAGAATAGCGTCGATTCTGCATTTTGGCACTGGGGTAATGATTATAAAACTATTCCTCCTTATTCACTGTGGATGAAAAAAAAGAAATGCATCACAAAAGAAAATTACAGTAAAAATTCAAATTAAGGTGAATTAAAATATATTATAATAAAATATAACATATCAAATCATACATTCATTAGCTAGCTTACTGGCCAAGGTCCCAGTGTCCTTACAGAACCTCATGTTTTGGTTATTTGTAAACTCAACAGTTAATACCACACATCAAATATAAAAGAAATAGCAGTGAATATAAAGCTTACTTTTTTAATCTCTGTATTAACAAAAAAAAAGATAAAAAGATACTCTCTAGAAACTGTATCTTGTGGAAATATTACAGGCTAGCAAGGAAAATTGGCTACGGTTATATTCGCTAGCTAGCTATTTGAACTAAGCTAAGAAATGGTAGCAAGCGTAAATTAACCCAAATGTATGATGAGCTAATAAGCAATAAGCTACTTAAATGTATTAATACAGTCTGGTGTGAAATGAATTCATCTGCTAAAAGGATATTTCTTATCAGTCTTCATGATTTGTAGCATGGCAGGAGACAGGATTCGGGAATTAGCGAGCTACAGTGATAGCACTGAGGTGAGTCGATTCACAAGGAACTTTGGGAACAAACTAGAGCATGTTGCCTTAAAAATACAAATGAAATACTGTATGTTTTAATACAGACAAATAAAATAGTGAGAGCTCAGATATATATTATTGCGTGTAAAAGTTTGTAACCCCCCTCCCCCCATTTTATTTTCTCCGGACTTGATTTAAGAAAGGCGGTGTGTGCGATTAAAACAGAAATATTGCAAATAGATTTTATAGATAAATAGATAAGATAGATTTTTTTTTCTTGACAGTAACTCTTTGATTATTTTTGTTACTTGTTACTTTAGTGTGTAAACACAATTCATGTGAAAAGTATAATTCATTAAATCTCAGTAAGCACTTTATCCTGGTCAGGATCACGCTGGATCCGGAGTGTATCACCAAACAGGAATACACCCTGGATGGGATGCCAGTCCATCTCAGGGCACCATGCAGACACACACATTCACACCTAGGGGCAACTTAGCATAGCCAGTTTACCTACTGTCATTTTTGGGAAGTGGGAGGAAACCAACACAGTCATGGGGAGAAAATTTTAAACTCGTATCCCTAATTCAGGATCAAACCGGAGACCATGAAGTGACACTAAATGTCTTATTGGCATGAAATTAGTTTCTTTGTCTTATTAATTCGTTGTAGGGGTGTGCAAAATTTTGCACTCTACTGTATCTACACAGTATATCGTCTAAGCGAGTATTGGTGCGTGCTTAGTGGACAACTGTGCAGTTTAGTGATTTGAATGATCCTTTGGAGCATGTTAATGAATTTTCAATATGTGTGTGTGTGTGTGTGTGTGTGTGTGTGTGTGTGTGTGTGTGTGTGTGTGATCGGACAAGTCATTTGCTGCTAAGGAGAGAGGAGGAACTGGGGAGAGAAATGGGGAGAAACCCTTGAGGGGAGACGAGAGGTGAAAAATGAAGGACAGGAGAAAATGAAGAAGTAGAGAATTGAGAGACAAGAGTGATTAATTACAGGGGAAAAGAGGAGAACAGAGAAACAGGATGGGAGAGAACTATGTCAGTGTGTCAGTGTGTGGGAATGCCATGCTGCCATCAGGAACCACAAGCAACGTGGCAGAGATGAGGGAGTGTGTGTGTGTGTGTGGGTGTGTGTGTGTGTGTGTGTGTGTGTGTGTGTGTGTGTGTGAGTGTGTGAGGGTGACGGAGAGAGAGAGAGAGAGAGAGAGGGGACTAGCTAGATAGTGGGAAGGACACAAGTGTAGGGAGTGAAAGAGATAGTGGGGGAGAAGCTGTGTGTGTGTGTGTGTGTGTGTGTGTGTGTGTGTGTGTGTGTGTGTGAGGGACAAGCGATTGAGTAAGTGGAAACTTTAATCACCAGAGAAGCAGCACGAGAAAGATTTAACCGGCTCATACAATTCCTCGAGTGTTTCTTTCCTGTAAAACGAGTGAGCAGGAAAGTGCACCCTCAAATCACCAGAAATGTTTAGAATGCCTATAAAAGTGACTCAGTAGGGTGTGTGTGTGGTGTGTGTGTGTGGTGTGTGTGTGTGTGGTACATGTAGTGTGTAGTGTGTGTGTTTAGGCTTTGCTGTTGAATAGCACAAAATGTAATACGAGAAGACAGGAAAAGACTCGAGACACACGAAACAAGACACACTAATCCACTCGAGAGAGCGGCTGACAGACGAGGGAAGCTAACGTTACTTCTCCTCCTACATACAGAGTTCAGCATATGGACCTCATTCAGCAGTGGGCAGTATTTATTTGTCGGACATCACGTGCTTTAGTGCTATGTGAAAGAAGGGAAAATGAGTAACTGGCGCAGCATTGAATTCAGCCTGAATTTGGATGTAGCATCATCTCCGTTACTTCCTGTGTGTCATTCCAGACTCACAGGTCAAAGATCACTGAACTAACATTCCCTGCATTCCCAAACACAAAAAAAAAAAACATGTACACATTTGGGTTGTCAATCCTTTCAAAATTGCATTCGAATCTGCGAAGGGAACTGATGGATTTGTTCCGTCAGTGTACTGCAAAACGTTCCGATTTCTTAAAGGATTTGCGCGCAAACTTGATAAGCCATCGGCGTTCAGAAAGAGCCTGTGAAAGACTTTTCCTTATGAACAGAGCCTAAATACCTAAAATATTATGAAAATCCGAAGAGTCTTACAGCAGTGTGGATTCTACAGTCCACGGCTAGAAAAAGATACAGCTCACATCAATGCAGATTTACTCAGCGGAATAAAACTAAGCTCTTGCTCGAAGATTCTTATTCTTCTCAGTAAAAATTTGCATTGATATTCAAAAAGCTTTCCCTGTCCACCCTCCATCCTTCTCTATCTCTCTGTCTCTCTGGGAGATGATTGCTGGGAGTACAGAGGTTGAGATTAGTCTCATATCTCCGGCTCTTTAAAGCAGAAAGAAAAGCCTGCTAAGGAAACACTGATAAAGCACCTCTCAGAGTAAACACCACTTATTTTCTTAAGCCTCAGCCGTTCCCTTTGTGTTTCAGGCTCTGAGAAAACTTCGAATATTGTATGATCTCGTCACATTTGAAGGTATTTGACTAATCTGGAAATCCAGGCGAATTTAAATATTGATGTTAATAATGAGTGACATCTACTCAGGGTTCATTCTTCATCGAAAAATTCAGCGGTGAACGCCTTTCTCAGATTGCATGCCGTCTTTTTCAAAGGAAAAGAGTTTCATTTATTTTTTATTTTACTGAAATTTTTTTTAGCATTGTGGAACGCCTGTGAGACTATGGTGGCTACGGTTACTATGGGTACTACCACTGTAACTTTAATCATATTCATAATACTACTTCGTTTATGAGAAAGTTCTTCTGAATGATTTCCATAACCGTGTGGTCTATATTTTTGGTAGATTTTGATCACCATTTTCTCAAACAGTAGTAGATAACAATCTACAAAGTTAAGAATAATCAATATAGTAATTAAGATACCAATCTCGAAAGTCTCTGTCAGACAGTACACAAAAAAACAACTAGCCAGTGGTAGAGTACATGAGGATGTGGGACAACACTGTATTTCAGCTGTTCATCCTGATTTTTATTCCAAAAATATTATATATATATATATATATATATATATATATATATATATATATATATATATATATATATATATATATATATTTATATTGCCGAAACCATGACAGAGATCTAGCTATAATCCAATATTGAAGAAAAAAACTCACAAGTCAGAGACTTTATTTCTGTGTAAGTGTTTGTGAGAGAGAGACAGCTGAAGGAGCAAAGCACCTGAAAACCGATCCACCCATTTAGACTCTATCCACCCACAGAGTCGATCATGAAAGCAAACAAACAGCTGAGACTGAACACCACTGTCCTTAAATCCCCAATCAACAGCCACCGAATCAGAGCTATAGCCATCCTTTAGACTCCAATCTGACACGAAACTCTAGTGCTAAGCATGTTTGTAGTGAATGCATGACATCTTTGGGGGGAAAAAATGCTTTCTTGGATTCTAACTAATGTTTTAAGCAGAGGTGTAAGACTCCAGTCCTTTAAGGTCACAGCACCACACAGTTACACCTTATTTAATACCCCTGGTTCAATTCATCACTAATCTTGAATTTGTGTTAGTCAAACTGGAAAGAACTAATCTCAGCATTCAGGAGTTGAGTCTGACCCCGCTGTTATTAATTGGAGCTTTAATCTGTAACTAGACCACAGATCCATCCCAGAGGGACACAATACAAAGCAGCCCTTGTGGGTTAGCAAACTGACCTTCAGAAGCTGAATTCAGCTCACCGTAGTTGTTTGTCATTCATTTCCCAGGTTACTGTATCTCTCGCTCTCTCATCACTTAACCTCAACATTTACAGTACATATTTAACAGTGAGAGGTGAAAGTCAAGACATCTTTTTAACCTGTCCATACTACTGTCACGTAGTACTTTCCATGACATTACCATGATAGAATATTAAAAACTACTCCATGTTTACCTGTAGCCATAAGCACTGCATTCAGGACACATAACGGTCATCACTAAAGTGAGATTTGTTTTCAAGCCCAGAAGGTTCTACTGTTGCATTCGACTAAAATTCAACATGGCCGCTTACACGGTCAGCGGTAAATTAAGCATCACTTCACTACTTTAACTGGTTTCATATTATTGTTTATAACTTAGATACATTAGTTGGTTAAATGTATAGACGCTGGACATATAGGTCATTCTTTTGAGAAAGCAAATACATCATAAACTCATGAACACTAATGTTAGCTGGCTAGCTTGTTGCTAACAAGACAAACGCTTCCATGTTGAGTTAAGTAGCATTATGCTGCGTTCGACGTGGCGTAACTTGTAATTCCCACCTCCAACCAGTACAAGCCACTGAAAACACCCCCTCAGCTTGAAATTTCAGCTCGTCAACTTGGGATGGTCCGCTCAACGACCAGTTCCTTCCCTGTTTGCAGACTGATGTCAAATCAACATGGCCGCTCAAACTGTCAACAATGTAAAGAACCCCTTCTCTACTTTTAAATTAGTTTATAACAGATTAGGCTTTGGATCGGTTAATATACAGACACTGTACAGATTATAGATAATGGATAGATAATATTTTGACTTGTCCATGATGACAAGTTCATGCCTGTTGAATATCAGCATCATTTGCAGTGTGTGCATTAGTGCCTTATTCGCCTCGAAAGTAGATCAAGTCAAAGGTGTAGTTAAATCAGTGCTTCTGGTTAATATGATTGCTTGCTCAAATGTATTAATACAGTTTAGGCAAAGTGTTTACACTTTGCTTTTGCCTTCGCTGTTGAAATGCCAAACAAAAGTAAGAAGCATGCGTGACAGGGATTTTAACATTCGTGTTAATTTGTTTGGAGAGCAGAAACGTAGGAGGAGTAGGACGCTTACAGGGATGACCCACGGGGAAAAATAATAAAACTCACGCTCTGTCTATTATACTATCAAATTTCAACCTCAGTAGAAACATTGAGTTAAGTTTTTGCTAGCTGTTTGCTTAGCATGAGCCCTCTGAACAGGAAACAGTCAAACAAAAAGAAAGCATGTCATGTCTAAACTCAGTCCTCATCCTAGGTTTATGCTGAAAATACATTTATTGTTCTCAATTAATTTCCTCAATTATTCACCTCCACCTTTTATGTAATAGACTAAAGTTAAGGGTGCAATTGAAGTATTTGTTTTAATTAGGAGGAATGATTTATAAGCTACAGTATGTTGCCATGGCAACATTTGTACAATAGAAGCTTGTCATGGTGGGGCTTTAGAGACGTAATTAGCTAAATAAAATGTAACTGAGTTATAAGCAAGAAAGACTTAGTCTACAAAACTTCAGTTTATAACCAACTCTGGTGAAGTGTAAGCAAGATTTTGGACAATGAAGAACACAGAGTAACACAGGTTCATTCCTTGTCGTTTTTAGTGCATACCTGGAAATGGGAATGAAAACCAAATGAAATGATTAAGTGTACATAATTGGACCTCATTTATGTTTATAGCAAAGATTTAAAGGTACACTTTACAGACGCATACTTCCAGGTATAAATGCTGTACCATTGAAGGTACCGTCCCAGCAACAAGTAAAAAGTACTTTTTCGGAAAAAAAGTGTGCAGTAATCAGCTGTTACCACCCTGAAGTTGATTATTTTCCAGTAACAGCATGTGACAGCATTTTATTCCTCTTATACCACAGCAAATTGCCAATTTTTATTTATTAAAAAATAACACATCATACTTTTTACCTATTTATTACAGTTACATTTAATGTTCTGGAACGTTTGTAAAACAAGTTAATTCCTGTTATTACTTACACTATAGCAGCCATAACCAGTTTCACCCTCAGCAGATTCTCTTTTTTTCCCTCTTATATAGTAATACCGAAAACATAGCTTGCACGCGTCACCAAGAGCACAAGAAAGCGCAACGTCCTCTGTCCTCAAGACCTGTTTGGCAAACTTAAAGTTACAGCTTTACCTCTGACTGTTGCAAAGCTCTGACACTGGAGACTCCTTCCATCAACGTTAAATAATGGCTCCTTTCACAAAACTTCACAGTATCAACGATGATATGTTTTCTTTGTTAAACGACATGTTTTTTTAAACCTTGCATCCGGAACTACCATCAGGGTATTCAAGCATTCTGTGGTAGAACTGATAATAACAGGTCTTATACTCATAGGAATAATGATGAAGTGTGTTTAAGAGATAATTTAATAGATAATTTAATACAGCATGATTAGATTCAGTGATTATCTCAGAGGCTTTGTGTTACACAGGGACATTGTCTACCAATTGTCCACTAGATGATGAACTGCATTATCTTAATTTAATCCTTTCTCTCATACACTCCAGTTAATGTCAAAGTCCCGGATTGTAATTACTCTTCATTCCCAACTGTAATTTTCCATAGGAACGGGATATTCATGTGGGGGAAAAAAAAAACACAGAATGTAGGTATATTAGTCTCCAGTGTTACATTTGTTGTATTGACCGTGACACATTCACACAAAGAAATGTTAATGAAAAGCCATTCCTATTCACTGGTGACGATACTGAAGTGGCGGTCCCCATGTGCGACGTGTGTGCTGCTAATTACTCTTAAGAAAACTTGGTGTGTTTGTTGAGAGGGCAATAAAAGAAGGTGGGACTTAAGGGGGCAGGGGGCCGGCCACATTAACCCCCATTTCACCCAGCTGTCACGGGACACAAAGGCCGCATGCTTTTTTTTTTTCTTCTTTTTTTTTGTTTCAACAGAACAAATCCAGCTCACAAAGACTGAACACAGACATGAAGCCATATGAAAAAAGCTGTTTTGATAACCAAACTATTGAATATAATGGGTATCTGGCTTGCCACATTATCTGCTTATAACATTAACACTGTGGTAAAAACACAACTGCTGTCCTAAAATAATCTGTTAAAGAAACCGTTAAAAATGGTCTTGTTTAGAATGATCATTCTGAGCCTTCAGTAGTTGCTTGATTTATTAAGTATACATATATACTTTATTCAGTTACCTTATTAAGTAACTTATTTTAAGAGATTTGCACTTTACCTGAGTATACTTTACTCAATTACAATTACAAATTATTTTCCTTCCAAACATTTTATTCCTGACATTTCAGATCTGTCTTCCAAGTTTGTTTTCTTTTGTTCAGCTACCAGTTAACCCTCACATATACAGTATATGCCTATTTTGGCCCATTTCAAATAGATTCAGTGCTTTTCGAACATCCCATTCCAGATTTAGTCCTCCCTGTTCTGTTATAATAACCTCTGTTCTTCTGGGAAGGCTTTCCACTAGATTTTGGAGCGTACCCACAGTCATGCTCCTAAATCTAGTGGAAAGCCTTCCCAGAATTTCTGCCCATTCAACCACAAGAGCATTAGTGAGGTCAGGCACTGATGTCGGGCGAGGAAGCCTGGTGCATGCCGGCTTTCTAAATTATACCAAAGATGTTCTGTGGGGTTGACGTGCACAGGGGCATTGTCATGCTGGAACAGGTTCGGGCCTCTTAGTTCCAGTGAAGGGAAATTGTAACGCTACAGCGTACAAAGACATTCTATACAATTGTGTGCTTCCAACTTTGTGGCAACCGTTTGACAAAGAACTACATATGGGTGCGATGGTCAGGTGTCCACAAACTTTTGGCCACACAGTGTTTTTCAACATCATTTTTCAGCACAGACAGGTTGATAACACACATAAACCTGGTGCTGAATGGACAGATTTCCGATTCCTGTAGGGGTTGAATAACAAAATGCATGAATGGTCAACATGTCTCGTGTGAAAGCTATAGGACTGCTGTTTATATTACAACTAAATTCCGCCTTGAAAATCAAAATGAGATAAGATGCAGTTTAAAGACTCCACGCCAAATAATTCCTAAATTATTAAGCCATATATAAGACATGATTTTTCATGGCACTGATGTTATCACAGACTTTTAAGGGTTACATCAATTTTGTTTCTGTGTAATTGTGTTAAATTTGACTTTAATCAGATTTATTCCTATTAATCTATAACTTGTATGCACAAGGACTGTCTTACATCCTCTACATTAAACTCATGTGGTTGGATTTTATTCAATTACATATGAATGAAGTCATAAGAAAAGATACAAACACTAAGCCCACTCCTAAACTTAACTTTAATCTTTATAACTTTAGATAGGAATTGAGTTGAAAACATTTTGGTTAAAATCATTTACTCAAGTGTGGACATTTTCTATGCGTTTTTCACCTCTGGAACAATTTTGTTTTTCTTTTTTGCCTTTTTATACTTTAAAACCGGTATATAACTACATGGGTAGCTTGATATTTAGCTCATGATTGGAGGAAATCTCTGCGGTTTGATGTCTTTCCACTGGAAACACAGCTCCTTTGGTATATTATTATTAGTATCCAGAGCAGCACCATAAGGCTCACTTGTACTTGTATTTCTACCTTTAATACATTTAAGGTTCACCTTTCTTACTCTAGGTATGTATTTTATTTTTATATTCAGTACTGTGCAAAAGTTTTAGGCACCCTATTTTTTTTTAGTACAAACTTTGTTATAGATTTTTTATTTTATGACTTCTACATTATCGAGTCAGTACAAAAGACATTTTAGATTCCCAAACATTAGTTTTCTAGTACAAAATTAAATGTTCCAAAATGTTTGTATGTCATTAAAGAAAACAGCATATTACGTAAGGGACACTTTTCAGACAAAAACGCAATGAAGGCTGCTGGGTTTCGCTGCACAAATAAGAGGCAAGTGCGAAAGTTAAATTCTCCAGAAGAACTGTGGCTGGTTCTGCAAGATGCTCAATTTCATTATTTTGAAGGCATCTTTGCCCTACAGCATTCCTTTGCATGTGCATAAAACCTTTGCACAGTACTGTGTATATATATATATATATATATATATATATATATATATATATATATATATATATATATATATATATATATATATATATTTACACACACACACACACACACACACACACACACACACACACACACACACACACACACACACACACATATATATATATATATATATATATATATATATATAGTGTAAGGCAGTCATTGGAGCCTTCATTAAGGCTATAAATAGAACTGCAGGCTATTTGTTGTCTGTCTACATGTAAGTAAATGCCCCCGGGTTCATGTTGTGTGTGTTATTATCACTGGCATGTGTGTATGTGTAGGAGCAGCAGGAGTGGGCTGGGTGACAGGAGGCAGATGGCCGTCTCTCCAGGGAAATCAGGGGGTAAATCTCTCCATTTAAAACCTTCAACCTGCGCCAAGGCCGGACAGAGCAACAGTACCACAGACCTAGCAGGGGTTACTGAGAGGAAGGCGAGAGGAAAAAAGAGAGACAGTAGGGACAATACATAGCCTTAAAGGCCTCCAGTCTGAATGGTGTCTCTGCTGGAGATTATTAAGTCCTTTCACAATGAGCACAGAGCATGTGCCTTTTGGAAACACACTTCACACTATGATAAAATGCATACTTCTATACTGTAATCCTCTGAATTGGAAGCATTAGGGAAAGCGTCGTTCTTTCTCTCAGTCCCACATTTTTGGTATGGAGAGATTGAAAAACCATGGCTCAGTATCTAAATAGCCTGTATCTATAAAGTGTTTTACTGAATTGAAAGCTTTAAGCTTGAGAGCTAATTCAAATATAATCCTAACATAAGTCTAATTAATAATTTTTTTTTTTTAAAGAAAACCGAAATCACTTGATTTTCGGTATTGGTTTTTCGGTCCAAAGTGTCATAATTTTTGGTTAAAATGGGCTGGAAAATGTTTAGAATTAATTGCAATACTAAGCAAAGTAATACATTATTGTGCACATCGAACCTTTTTTTTTTGTCATATTGACTTAGTGACGTTATCCATAATCAATCTAAGTAGCATCTATAGTCCTTAATTATTGGAAGCTGATCCAGCATTCATTTGTCTTACTTACTCAACTGTATACATTAGAATGTCCAAAAAAGATTACTTTACAAATATTACAAATGAATTTTAGTCATTAGGGTCAGCATACTGCTAACCCTAACCCCAGCTGACCCACACGGTCGTTCCACAAACCAGAGCTGACATGAGTTACAGTGAACAGATTATGGCAGCCAATTAGTTGAAGCCAATTACCAAAGTAGTTTTACTGTCCACACAGCACTATATCTCCACCATTGAGAGCTAAAAGCCAGCTCTCATCTCCTGTAATACATACGAAACCTCTTTAATATGCTCTTTAACATTAATAGCTTGATGCTGATGTGAAGATAGAAATGGCTCATCATGCTTTTTTTTTCTCCAAACGAGGAAGCAGACCGTTCTATAAAACCTCTGCAATTAACACATTTCAAGTCTGGGCCTGAATCTCAGCAGGTGGGCACACATCTACTTTACTAAGGTTTGGTTTAATGGTCACTTGGTCATACTGGGAAATATATTAATAAGCTAGGCTAGTCACTAATGGCTGTTATTATCAACGTATTGATGAATACATTTTACTTGTAGTGACCTACAGTCCCACCAGTAAACATTAGGCTTCTTCAAAACCATTCAAATGGAACTCGTGAGTTCATACATTAAAAATGAGAAGCAGTTAAGCTTGTGACAGCACTGTTGCAAGGCAATTGAAATGTATAAACTATAAATACCAACTGGTATGCATACCAACTATAAACTAGCTATAGACTAAGGTTAACGATGTAGCTAGCGATGTAGAAGCGATTAGGTCTTTCATATGAACAATGTGAAGGCAGAATGAATATAGAAATGAGACAAAACTGTAAGGAAAATCAACATTTACCTGAGAAGTGTGGGTTACTTGCTAAAAAGAGATTTCCTACCAACATAATTATGCCATAATTACACTTAGCATCGAGCGCTAACTCTGCCAGGTATAGAAAAATGTCAACATTGTGTCAAAACTCCTGAACTCTGAGTTATCCTAATTTGGAATTTGATTTGCAAATGATCATGATGAATCATTTCATTAAATGGGTTTAGAATCATTAAAAGAAAAATAAAGCTTGGAACGAAGTAACAGATATTGTTGGCGTCTCTGGGGCATGTACATAGCTAGCACATTTAGCTCGCTTTACTAATCTGCCAATGAATCTAGTACAAAGCCTAGCACATAACATGTAAATAAAACAACCAGTTTTTACATTAATTATTGCGCTGTTTAAATGCACATTAGGTAAGATTACATCTCTAACGGTTAGGTGAGTTTGATACGTGAATGATTTTATTTATTTTTTTTTTTTACTCCTTGAGCTCACCAACATTCCCGCCCATGTTCACGAAGCTCCGCCCTCAGGATCTTAGGTGGCCTGTAGAGTGTCTATAAAATGACTGACAGGAGGTGCATCCAATCCCAAACAAGCATTCCAGACCAGAAGTCAGTTTTCCAAACAGGTTTTCTCAGCGACTTTATAAACTTTTGCTAAGGCCATGGATTAATTGTCCATTGTTTTTTTAAGGAATAAAAAATAATTAACTGTTGCACCTTTAATTTGTGTTTAACTAGTCAGCTTTAAAAGCTATTTATACAACAGTTAATTCCGGTCCAGGGGGCACGGTGGCACATTTGCCTCGTCCCTCCAGGGTTGGGGGTTTGAATCCTGTCTCTGCTCGGTGTGCGCAGTGTTTGCATGATCTCCCTGTGCTTTGGGGGTTTCCTCCGGGCAATCTGGTTTCCTCCCCCAGTCCAAAGACATGCTGTAGGCTGATTGGCACTTCCAGATTGTTAGTAGTGTGTGAATGTATGTACGATTGTGCCTTGTGATGGCTTGGCACCCCATCCAGGGTGTCCCCTGCCTTGTGGCCCGAGTTCCCAGGGATAGGCTCCAGGTTCATCTGTAGGATAAGCAGTATGGAAAATGGATGGAAGAATGGATGGATAGTTCCGGTCCACTAAATTATTTGGCCGAGCAGCATTCAAAGAGTGCATATATTTCCTATAACCACACTGTGTGTATCACTCACAGTATGCATCTCGATATTTTTAATTAAATTTAAAAAAAAATCAGCTTTGTTATATCTGCAGTGTCATTACATAATTATGCTCTGCTTATCTATATTTCTACCTATCTACCCATTCATCCATCCATCCATCCATCTATCTGTCTAATCTATCTGTGTATCAAATGAATCTACAGTGTAACTGATTAAAACTTATACACATCGTTTATTGTGAACAAACTTTTTGTTGATAATAATGGGAACCATTAAAATAAAATTTAGCTAACATAACCCAAGGCAGTTTTTCGCTAACTTGTTATAATGATAGTTATGGCTAAATTGCAACGAATTATCTAGCTACAATATATGTGGAGTGTCGTTAGCTAGATTACACCATATTATCCTACCTCCCGAGTACGTGTTTTATATTTTTTACTGTCACTCTCTGACCAAAATAATCGCTTCCCTTCATCTTCAGAGCTACCTGTCTTCTCCCAGTCAAACGGCAGTAATCAAGTGTTGTGTTGTGTGGCAACAGTTGGGCGATTCCAACTTAGGCAACGAAGGGGGGCTTTTAATATTTTTACCTGACTTATTATGACAAACTCACAATCGATTTGGAACACCGATAATGTTACAAAATAAATTACTTTGACATATTATTCAGTTGCTCATGGTATACATATTGGGGGGGGGGGGGGTGTAATTGCTAGTTCTGATTATTGGGGGGGTTCTAGAGTAGTGTTAACAACATCATCAGCGAACGTACCAAACGATACTTTTCAAAGCTTATCAGTTGAAGAATAAAAGGAAGAAGGGACGTCAATTTTAACGGGAATGTAAACGTCAGCGTGAGCTAGCGGACATGCTGTAAAGTGAGCGTGGCGTCTTCGGGAACTATTTCCGCTAGTGGAGCAAAAATAAACAGGACACGTGGCCGTACTGTGTCCGAAATGCCACTTACGTGATATTCATTTCTTGTTTATACTGTAGAACTGTTGTATAAATGCAATATTGCTCTCGCAGTCGTACGGTTATACCGGACATCGGCACGACCGTGATCGCCTACAGCCAAATCATAGCCGTGCCGATATTCGGTATAACCACGCTCTCGCTCGTGCGATACTGCTAAAATGTATTTACTATCGTTTCTCATGCTGGACAGTCCCCGCCATTGACACAAGTGACTTGTCGCCTGTTTGTGTGAATGTCGGGACAGATTGTAGTGTACATCTGGTGTCCAAAAAGTGAAGGAGGTGTAATTCGACAGACACTGTAGGCGTCTGAAAAAACTGTATGACTTCTATTGAACCAGCAGGTGTTCAGTCAACACGGTGAGATAAGGTATTTTAACACTGCACACATCGATTCCGCTCTGCAGGTGTTCATTAAACACTGTAATTTTGTTTTCATGGCTCTTGTCAGTACGACGCGAATGTTAACTGCCGACAGTTCCAACTAGAGCCTCTGAATACGTTGCCAAGGCAACAGAGAAACGGTAGTGGGCGTGCCCAGAGCTCACTGTGAACGAATATGGAGAATGGGCGTGACTAAGTGAGCAGGAGTGGGCGGAGCTAAGACGGCTGTGATTTCCTCTGGTGTTGAGGCGCTGGTGCTGTATGCGTTAATAGGGGCAGCCGGAAAAGGGGTGGAGAGAATGTAGTGCATTTTATTTCGTTCATTTTGCAAGTGTCATCGCTGTAGAAACATTTGATAGCTCATGTATTGGTTGTAATTCAACCCTGATCGCTTTTAAAAGGCTTTTTTTTTTTTTTTTATTGTGACAAGCGCACCGTTGATGTGATTTTGTGCTCCTGAAGATGGCCGGTTGCATTACGAGGGCTTTTCTCACCGTGTACCGATTAACCATTTCACTGCGCGCGATCTCACCTCTTTTGCGCTAATTAGTCATTTATTATTATTTCTCCCCCGTCGTTTAAGCGTGTGTGGGGTGAGACAGGTCTCCCCCCCGTGCTGTATTTTAATGACCGGTTTCGTGCTTTGCTGCGCGATGTACATGGAGAAAACCAATGTGCTCCGGGGTAAGAGCTTTTTCACCTTTTTATTTATTTATTTATTTATTTAGATATGTGCATTTTCAGAGCTGATTGAAATGAAAAGATGTTAATGTCGATCATCTTCACGTGCATCTGCACCACGCGCTCTGCATCATGATCATATTCATATTAATCTCATATTCCGTCTGCAGCAGCTATAAGGATACAAATGCACCCGAGCAAATATGCACACAAAAAAAAAAGTGCATATTCCTTGCAACATCTGCAGTTGTGTCAGTAAATACCTTCTAATCTCATCAATCTGTACGCTGCACGTGATAAATCTGATTAATGTCTCGCGCAGCATTTTTTTTTTTTTCCTTTTGCGTTTGGTCTTTGATTGACAGCTTTTCTACTTATCACATGCAATGTAGAGTCGTATTTCTGGTACACATTGAGGAAGGATGCAGTCAGGGATGCAGTCAGGGATGCAGGAGATGCTATGCTGGCATCTAGGTTTGCATGCAGTGTGTGCGCGCGCGCGCGAGTGTGTGTGTGTGATTCTCAAGGAGGCACTTCTGCCATGGCCAACCCTGGTGTCTGCATGCATTTAAAGGTTAGTCCGTGGTGCAGGAACTCGAGCCTCGCGTGTTGTGTGTGGTAGTTCCAGCTGCGGTCATGTCTACAGATGCATGTACATGCTGCAGAATCTTGCAGCTGCAGTGTTTCTCATGTCATGTGCCATAGGAATCTATAAATGCCCTTCTATGAAGGGATACAAACACTATGCCCACGCTCCCTCTGTCGTGCCATGTTGTGGTGGGCGTTGCTGGTGTTTCTGTTTCCCGCTCAGCTATTCATTTCTCCCTTTTCAAAAGCATCACCATGGATATCAGTGTAGCTGGCCTACTTAAAAAAACAAAACAAAAACAGCTATCTGTGGATTGCATGGTCTATTATGCACAACCTTTCCCTCTAGTCATGGTTGCATGAATGTAATATTGATTGGCCAGTGTGGCGTATCGGTTACAGTAGATGACAGATGCATGACGCGCCATTGACAGAGTTGGAGGCCCAAATGTCACAGAGGATTTATCTGATCTTTGAGATATATCAGTGTTTGTGCTTTAGACTACCTAAAGTCGGTCTCCTTTCTGAGTGTGGTTAGTTGCATGGTTTATGTTTTGGTATTTGATTATCCGTTATCCATTTAAAAAAATAATAATAATAATAATTTGGCATGCACTAAATGATTTGTCCAATCTGAGCATAGAGGTGGTGATGGTTAAGGGTGAAGGTGGCAGTCCTGAGATTTGAACCGACAACATTCCAGACACTAGTGCAGACATAAATCGATGATTTATATCCGACACTGCCTTCTGAAAGCGTCTGTGATCATATCAGGGAGAAAAAAAAAACTAGCTCATCTGTTGACAGCATGGCTTTAAATCGAGCGGGTGCCTGAGCGCCGGCTGTGTGTTGACTGTCCTGTCGGTGCAGTCAGCAATGACTGGATAAAAATAGTCCACAGCCTGCAATTTGCAACAAGTCTTTCACTCACTGTAGACGAGATAATATCGAACATTCCGTTTGTTTTTCCACAGCGTGACTGCTGAGTGAAAGCCACACAGATCCGATCCGTCTAATGATTGCCTGAAAAGTTTACAAAATGCACCAAGACTACACACTGCAGCTACGTCTCACAGATATCACATACAGATGTTTTCAATATTTTCAGGGTCAGGATAGATCGGGTCATACAGGATTCATGAAATAGTCGTGTTAAAATCAGATAAGATGGATGCCGTGGTCAGCAGAAGGATGACATTTTAAAATGGACCATTGATCCAGAAGCACCTGCCAGAGCAGCAGGTCAGTTCTGTTAAACGAGTCCGAATCTATAGATCCGCACAGATAGAGTCAATCAGACATCTGTTCTTCGGGGCACAAGCTCACAGAACAAACAGCTAAACCAAAAGCAGAAAGACAGAGGCATTTCAAAAATCTCACAAACACAAAATAGAAAATCTGAGGTTTTTCTGTTTTGTGTTTGTGTCTGTTCGCCTTAAAGCGACACTAGGTTCAAAAATAAAACATGTAACCATCGATACATCTGTTGTGACATGCCTCCTCGCCTTTACAGCAGTCACACAGTGGGCTCTACATTGAAATTTACCAGTTTGAAGACTGGGAAACCCCTTCTGATGAGAGGTTAAAGTACATTTTTGAAGGATTGTGGCAGCTTCAGTGCATCATTCCACCAAACTCCTCCCACACAAGGGGTATAGACTAATGATTGGTTGCTGAGGTTGAGGATTCCCAGTAATTGTAACATTGATAGACATAAATCTAAAAATGATGTAAAATCATGAATTCTGCTAAAATACTGAGGTTATCCAAAATATCCAAAATAATTCATACTTCTGCATGCTGTAAATTCTGCACTGGCGATTAAATACCTTAAAAGTAACCTTAAGAAAAAAAACCTTAACCTTTAAATAATCTTAAAATTCGTGGTAAAAGTTGAATGTTTTCCTGAAATTTGCACAAAAAAAAAATTTAATTTAAAAAAAAAAAAAAAAAAAAAAATATATATATATATATATATATATATATATATATATATATATATATATATATATATATGCATTTATTTTAAAGAGTAGGGTTTTTTTTTAGTTGCAGATGTGTAAAAAAAATTGGCCAAATACTGTGCCATCTGTTAGATAAAGCATCCCCTAGAAAGAATGCCAAAAACATGTTTGTTAAAACCGTGGCCAACTTGACACTCATCTGCTTACTCAGCCATTCATCTGTCTCCATTGTGGAGTGGTCTGGAGCCCAGGACACTCAATCCTGTCTGCTCGACTGTTCCTCACTGCAGAGGAATCTGTGACTCTCCTAAACGCTCGCTTTCCTTTCGCTGCAGGTTCCTGGTGTGTCCTGTTTGCCCATACATTAAAAGGAGTGGGGGGGGGGGAATGTGGGTGGGTGGTTGTTTGTCATTTTTGCTCTCTTGATTCATGCACAGCTTCTGATGGTTTGACCTTGAGCTCATTCATGCAGCTCTCAGATGTTTTACCATAGTGCTGAGCCTCTGCATTCACTCACAGTAGATTTCAAATATATATATCAAAGCAGTTTGCTTACCAAGTCCATGGATTTTGTCAAGTAAGGAAAAACGGGTGTGGACATTTCCATATACAGATGTAGACGTATAATCATCTTAATGTTCACCTAATGGGGTATTTACAGATTACACATTTGAGAATGTTTTCCGCCACAGGCCCGGGAGTTAATTAGGGCTGTGTGATGAAATATGACGATAAATTGTCGTCGACAAGGGGTACGTGATAAATTATGTCTTAATACTCTGTTTGTCATGATTTTTCATTACATCTAGCTGATTAGATGTCAAAATTTTTGTACTAAATCTTTAAAATGTAAAATGCAATTTATTATTCTTTACTGTTAAATAATATAGTGCTGGCAGTTTGTTAGCAAAAACGAGATATCATGAATCGTGAATTGTACGAATGCCTTCAAGTACAAGATTTTGGTCAGATTTCCATCTAAACATGTGGTCATGTGGTCATGATATTATTGAACATTGTAAAGTTGGATTAACAGGACCACACATGAAACAGTTTATGAGACAGCGAGACTACAGCAAGCTAGTTTGCTGTTTATTCTGGAAATGGTTTATATTACAAACACGATACAGCTCCATGTCCAGCTCAGTTTGAAACTGTTGCACTGGTAATGGTTGTACTCAGTGGCTGACAGGAGTGGAAACTGCAGCAGTTTTGGCATATTGTGCATCCTGAGATGCTTTACGGCTCATCGCGGTTGTAAAGAGTTGTTATTTGTCCATTGAGATGGTGCTACCTTTAGAATTTATAAGGCTGTAATTGAATTGAATTGAACTGAATCTTTATTGTCATTGTATATGTACAACTCTCGTTGCACCCGTACAGCGAAATTACACTTGCAGTTTACTAGATGCTGTAGCACAATAAAAAAAAGAAAAAAAAAAAGAAATAGTAAGAATATACAGTATATATAAATATTTAAACATGTGCAATCAATCCAATATGGAAATGGTAATGACAGTAGTAACAGCAGTATACCCAGTATACACAATTGTACAGTATATAACAATATCAATGTTAATTTGTTTAGACAGTACCCCTGTAACAGTTTTGGCAATTCCACACCATTCCGTTCAGGATAACAGTTTCTGTGAAGTCGATTGATTACACCAACAGTTTTAAAAGACTACAAACAGTTCAAAAGGCAGAGACTTCTTGGTGGCTTGGTTCAGAGCATTTATAGCTCTGGGAAAAAAGCTGTTCCTCAGTCCTGAAGTACGGGCATAAAATGTCTTATAACGCCTGCCAGACGGAAGTAGTTCAAACATGCGATGGCATGGGTGTGTGTGGTCCTTGTAGACGCTGACACTGTCTGAAGAAAGCTATGTTCTGTAGATGTCTTCCAGTGATGGCAGTTCAACTCCGATTGGCTCGCAGGACAACCCTCTGGAGCGCTTTCCTATCGTTGGCTGTGCAGCTGAAAAACTGAAAGTGTAATATGGAACAAACTGTAGTGTTCGATAGATGATTTCTAACTTTTCAAACCGTGTACGTGTGTACATGCTGCTTATTCACGAACAAGAGTCAGTAAAAAAAACCTTAACACTATCATAGCTTATTCAGTAGCTAGCTAACAACTAGCTGATTAATGCTTGTACCAGCCTGAAACAAGGTACAGGGTACACTAAACTGATATAACTTATAGATAAAACTATTTGTTGCAGATAACATACAGTATAGCCTAGCTCAAAATACAGACACTCACTGTCTCACTCACTCGACTAGCCACCCGGCATCAGCTAGCTAGATAGACTGACTGTTATTTCAGTAGCTAATTACAGAGGAAATGTCCTTTTTTTTTTCTTTTAATTTTTATTTAAAAAAAAAAAAAAAACTCTCACTCATTGGAATTGGATATACATTGGACTCTGAGGATGATTCTGGGATTGATGATCTCCTGGCTGTACAATGAGGAAGTCTCATGAAATGGCTGTTCTAGTAAGAATGCTAATTAGACATTGTAGCATTTTAGCATTTTGCACTTAAGAATGGATCTCTGAAGGTTCCGTAGGAGTGTACTTTAGTTCTGTATCCCTTTTTTACTGTATCTTCTGTTAGACTGAACGACCGGCATGGGAAGTGGAGCATGAAAACGTCAGTCAGTCAGAAGGAAGCTTCACTGCATTACCAGGTCGTTATTCGTGTTAGCATTGTGTTAGCGTCAGGCCCCTGCCGGGAGATTGGTCTTATAAATGTACTTCATGCTCCTGTAAGTGTGTATAAACAAGACAAGTGCTCATGTGTCATTCTGACGTCACAATAATTTCCTAATCTTTTATCTTTTTATATCATATTATAATGTAGCACATTCTCAATCTCCTTATTTATTTCTAGTGCTGTGCATGTAATTTTTTATTTTTTAATGAGTTGCCACGATTCCATTAGCTTCTCAACGTAAAGACAAGCTAACAGCTACACTTTTTAAACAAGCATAGCTCTGTATTGAAGAGGGAACTGCCTATGCTATCTAGACAACTAATGCTAGCAATATGTTGCCTGTCAAGTCGTGTTATGTTAGCTAGCTACGTTTATCCATCGGAAAAGTCTTCCATTGTTAAAATCGTTTCCATTGTTTAAAAAAAAAAAACCCACTAAGAAAAATGTTAGATATAGAGTTAACATTTATAAAGTCTTGTTAAAAACATTTGTAAAAGTTAGTGATGGTAACAACATCATAACCGATTATTGCACTGCCAGAAAATATCATGAATGAAACACCTTCCATGTTTCTTTTAATGAACTGTAGATACAAAGTCAGTTTTATAAATCTTTTTTTTTTTTTTTTGCAAATCATGACATGTTCAGTGCTTACTTTAATTCATCATTTTGCCATTTGCAGTTGACAGTTACCCTACATTCACACCGACATGTGACAAAGCAACAGGCAGCATACAGGCATGATAGGAGCAAGTTAGGTTGTATGCAAATTAGGTACGACGTGGTAAAGCAGAAAATCCAAACGACTGGCTTGAATGATTACTCGGACTGGTCTGTTTCCACACAGCCAGAAGAGAAAGACTACAAGCGATGACTTATTATTTGCTAGTGTGAACGTCTTTGAGTGCGCCTCAATCAGCTCCCTAGTTCAGCAGTCAGTCCACTGATCAGGGAGTCGCCATTTTAAGGGCTGTCTCAATCGCAAAATCTTACCAATGCACTGGAACGTTCGCTCCCTAAAAAAAAATCCCACAATGCACAGCAAAAACCAAGGAGCATCGATGCTCACTATGTTCCCTCACTGGAAATGACGTCATGTTTTCTGAAGCCTCTCAGCTCGAGAAAAAAAAAATCCACTAGCTAGCCTACGATCCTGCTTGGAGTACCATGACAGAAACGCATGTGATTACGCTAACAAATTTATATGACATATAATGTCAGAAAGATATCGGTCCTGCCAGTTGTTGATAAATGTCAGTGGTGACGTTTTACAACTCGAGTACGTAGCCACGTCGCCAGAAATTGAGTTATCAGTGTCCCATTGTGTAATGAGTCAGGGTTCTTACCAGCGAATCAGTATATTGTGTTCACAATATTTTGATTCACAACCTAGGGAGCTGATTGAGATGCACCCTTTTTATTATTATTATTTTTTTTTTTTTGTTTCAGCCCTTCCTCCTCATCTCTCTACAGCCACTAACCCCTTTCTTGGCCTCACCCCTCAAGACGTTTATGTTATTTACTTATAAATTCTTGAATTGTGATCCTTTGCTTTGGCAGTGTAACCAGTGATTCATAAATGTAGCACGAAAGTTGTACGTGTGTAAATTCTGATTCAAACATAATATAAGGACTGTACTCACAGATATTAGTTTATAGATTTTTGAATCTGAATTCCATTGGCATGAAGATGAAACCATATTAGAGGGCTACTAAAATACACAGCTTTATAGAAGACAGATTAGAAGACTGTAATTCGTGCTTTCTGAGAAAGAGCAGACAGAGACTGTGGAATGAAAGCGAGAGAATTTATCCATCTGTTTAGATGTTTGAATGACGTAGGCTGGTCCAGAGACTGCAAAGGGGGAAAAAATGGAAAGAACAAATGGAAAATATCTTCCCTCTGTCTGCTTTTTGATGACTATGGAACAATATGTCTTATGTTTCGCATAAATTTTCTCTACAGGCTTATGTTTTATAACTTCGATTTATAATGCTTGCTTTGTGTTTGTATATTTTAAGGTGTATAGGATTGCGACGACGCGTTTGTAGTAGTGCGTGACCTTCCGTGTTGCATTTCAAAAGCGATGCTGCATCAGCTGTGAAAACACTTGACGAACGCGTAACACGCGGCATGTATATGTTCCGTGCAAAAGCCGGCATTCCGGGTGTAAATACTTTACATATCTCACTTAAAATGGGCTTGTAGGTCAAAACATTGCCGTCTGGGTTCAGTCTAAACATTCGAAGTGCTGGAATATTTCAGAAGAGGTTTGAGAACTAAAACAAGGAATAAAATAAAGCAAATCCAGAAGACACTGAGCGGTTGAGTCTGCGGCTGGGGTAGCTTTGTTTTTGCCCTCCTCTCCTGTTTTTTCCTCTTCCCCTTTAAGGCATTTTAACGGCGCATGTGGAAGTCATTTCAGCCCCCTGCCTACAGAAGTGGGTACGAGTGTCGTCATATGGAACCAATTACCTCCGGGTAATGGTACACATGCCAGATTTTTTCTCCTTTTTGAAAAAAAATTGTAACGTCACACGGGTAGTCTGCACACCATCCGACCTGTCTGTGGCACTTTTGAAAAAAAAAATCCATGCCAGATTATTATTATTTTTTTTATCAAAAGGCATGCATACATTTTTTCTCCAGAGGAGAATGTTCATGGTCCCGTTTGCCCGTGTGGCTGGCACAGCTCACTTGTTCAGCATTTCCTCGTTCTCGACGTCGTTATGCGATGGGAGCCATGAAGTGTTGGGATTGATTGAGCCGATAAACAGCCAAATCATAACACAGCATGGCTACGCTGTAGGCCGACACTCTAACACACTGACCTACATAATCCACTCCAGACGCACGCAAGCAGCGTTCTCACTGTTCACGTTTTCAGCGAAAGCTCCTAAAGCCACAGTCTGTTAGAGCTCAATTACATGGAAATTGACCTGGCTGCTAAATTTAGCCGTGTATTCATAAAATAGGCCTGCTGTAAATAAATGAACTCTTAGATTAATAGTAATGTCTGTGAGATATGAAATATGAAATAATTTTAATAATGACTATTTAATTTCTGGGACATATAGGTTGAAAATAATTTTGTCTCTTGATTTTTACCGTTGCTTTTTTTTTTTTTTTTTTTTTTTTAAATGTTGGATTTTTTTTTTTGTGTGCAAAATTGTGTTGCATGTATAACATATCATCAAGTGAATGTAGCACTAGCTGAACTGTTTTATGCAAATGATTGATAGTATAATGTAAAAAAAAAAAAAAAAGATTAGATTAAATAGCTGAAATAGCAGATTAAAATAGTTGCAAGCAGTAATTAAGGGGTCCAAGCACTCTCCTCTTGTGATTGAGTGTGGAAGTGTGCAAGTTATGACTTAATCCTTTTTGTTTGGCTCGGTCATGAAATTGTAATTTGCGTAATGGATGTTTTCATTTTGCAAAGGAGAAGTTTATTAG
This sequence comes from Cranoglanis bouderius, assembly GCA_023630585.1. Classification (NCBI taxonomy): domain Eukaryota; kingdom Metazoa; phylum Chordata; class Actinopteri; order Siluriformes; family Cranoglanididae; genus Cranoglanis; species Cranoglanis bouderius. Next base: position 16,350,143 of record CM042556.1, on the reverse strand, counting down.
TCAAATGGTTTCGAATTTTTTCAGAGTAATAGGGGCCTCTACAGAACAGAAATTGCACTTCACTCATCTTTTACACCGTTTTACATGTCAGTTTTCAGAGCATGAGTTTAAACTGGATCAAAAGCTACTGGTAGTGTTTAATCCAGCCCAAAAGCTCTCACTGCGTAATGACACTGTCGGGATTTTTCATCATCGCATCCCCTCGGGTATTCCACCGCATGTCTTGAATGTGGAAATCTCTCAGCTGTCAGGAAACATTTCTGTAAGACTGTAATCCAGGGCGCGTACCAAACGCATTTATCAAAGTGAGTTTATCTGGATTTGCATTTAAAGAGTGGGATTTCTTTCATCTGCTGCTCTTCTGTGTATCACCTCGAGTCAAGTAGCAGCCAATGAGAAGTGCTTCTTATAATCTGAGCCACTCTGTTTACACTGAAGCCTGAAAGAAGTGTAGTGTTTATGACTACAGCAAAGAGATAGAGAGAGGGAGCGAGAGAGCGGGAGAGTACATTTTGAGAGAAATGAGTGAAGAGTCTGATCATAATAATTAGGAGGTTGAGATATTACAGGACTGATCAAATGCAAACTAATTCCTCCATTACGTGCTATAATGTATTATATAGACCCAGAAAAAAAGGTCATATCGTTTAGCCATAGCATTTACTATTTTTGACTCCTTGATGTGATCCAATAAGACACCTGAAACATACACTTTTCTGCTTACTCAGCAAAAGCAGTGGTTAGTACAAATGCAAATAAAAATGTTTAGATGTAAAAGAGATTCACTGAAGGGGAAAGGACGTGTTCGGGTAGTTGTTAATTTCGATTTGAGGCAAATGTTTTTAGGTGAACTTTGACCTATGTGTTTGTAAACCTCAATCTTGCCAGCCAATAGAAAACAAGAAGGCCTGTGGTCTATTTGGTCAGTGAAAAAATTCAGGAGTTGCTCATTTTTTAATAGTAGACACACTGGATGCTGTTTGCCTCGCTGTTTTCTTACTGTTGCTTACTAATTGTAATACTTACTAATTCACTTAAAGGTTATTTATTTGGTTTGTCTTTTTGGGGGAACCCATGCAGAACCCTAAAACAAAGGGTTTCTCTTTCACGGAAGGTTCACAGTGGTTTATCCAAAGAACCCAGTGTTTACAACTGAGAGTGTTTAATACTGAATAACAAATGTGTTGACACACGGTTTCAGTTTTATATGAAGTGTTGAGAAATTAATGATATTTAAACACCGTATGCAAAAGACTGATCTCTCTCTCTCTCTCTCTCTCTCTCTCTCTCTCTAATTGTCTCTCTCAGGCCCGTCCACGTCCAGTCCTCGGCTCCTGACCAAGAGTCTGTCTCTGGAGCCGGGCCCATGTCCAGGAGCCCATGAAGCCCCTCAGCGTCTCTGTTCGGACCCCGGGCCCCTGGGACTGCAGCACTGCAATGGCACAAGCGAGAACGAGCCTCAAAATGCCCCACCTTTGCCCCCTAAAACACGGCCGCCAGTACCTGGTCCCAAACCACAAGGTGGGTCTGTCAGTCCTCTTTTTGTTAAAACAAAAAGATTTATTTCATATTTTCTAATGTTTACAATGTATGTTGGATTTTTTTTTTTGGAATAAATCACTTGGGGGTGTGCTGTTATACTGTATTATTTTTCTACAACAGCGTGTCCCAGAGTGCATTATTCCCCTTATACCCCAGCAATTTGGCAACTCTAATGATTTTACTTATATAAAGAAACAATCCATTTTACTTTTTATCTGTTTATAGTTATATTTAATGTTGTGGAAGGCCTGTGAAACACGTAGAGCATAATTAAAAACCTGTAATAGTAATAACATATAATATAATTTGACCCAGCAATACTGACCTTGTCTGCATGTCTCGCTTAGATATAGTCACGTGACCTGGTCAGACTTACAATGGCGATTGCTTTATTGATTTTGTCTCGCTCAGTGCCCCCGAAACCAGCACATCTCCAACAACAGAACGGCCGCCGACCCCGGCCCCCGGACAAACCCCTGCCCCCGCCTCCATCCCGCCCACTCCCAGCAGACCCTCGCCAATCACGGACAGGCCTGCCACGGGCCGAGGGAAGCTCCTCCCCAACGTGTGTCCTGTCACTCATCGAGAGATTTGAGAGGTGAGAGAGAAGCGCATCCTTACAGAATCATTTTTACATTACTGTAGCCGCTGTTTGTCCTCCCAGAATGTAATTATCACATCGATGTCAGGAAGCATGAGGTGAAACATTTCCAGTCTTTCATTATTCTAACTTGTTATTGTTTTGTGTATTTTCAGGGAGCAAATCATCATGGTGCCCGATATCACAGGGGGAGTGATGTGTATGCCGAGGGTACCTGAAGCACAGCCCACTACGGACGCTATTTTACCCTGCGCTTCCCTCAACGAGCCCACGGAGCCTCCTTCTGTCGAGAAGGAGCAGGAGAAAGAAACAGAAGAAGAGGAGGAAAAAGAGGAGGAAGTCAAAGAGGAAGGGGAAGTACAGGAGGACTTAGAGGAGGACGATAACGAGCTGGGAGCCTCCTGCTCAGAAAAGCGACTCTCCACAGAGTCCGGCTACGGCGCCTCCGACAAACTCCTGGACGCAATGGAGATAAGAGACCTCGGCCACTCAGAAATCCCCCCTGACCGCCTGTCCCTTCCTCCGCAGCAAACGGACACCAAACTAGCCAATCGGGACAGTGGCATTGACAGCATCAGCTCTCCGTCTCACAGTGAGGAGCTGTGCTTCGCCGGCGATGACAGAGAGGTTTGCATGTCTCTTCCTCGCCTGTCCTCCTCTTCCTCGTGCGGTTGTGTGGAAGGACCAGCGGGAGAAGGTGTTGTCGCTGCCGTGGAGGAAGGAGCGAGGGACTCGGAGGGAGACAGCGATTTGGAAGAAGGGAGCGGGGATGAGAGCGAGAATGCCATGGCCATACAGCCTCAGCCCAAAGCAGAGAGACAGGACTCTGTTGAGGTAGGTTTTGTTATAAAACTGTAGATTTTAGAAACAAGAGGATTCACAATAGATTTTTTTTTTATTTAAACAATGATATCGGAATGAATCATATTACATTTATATTGAATTTTGTGGAATACGATAATATCTGAAATGGGCGAAATTTCTTATGTTGAAAGTGACATGTGAAGGCCAATGTATGGTAACCCATACTTGTAATTTGTCCTCTGCATTTAACCCATCCAAGTTAGTGCACACACATTAGAAGTTGTGAGCAGTGAACACACACACTACAAACCGTGAACACACCTTGGTGGGCAGCCATTTTTGCTGCGGCACCTGGGGAGCAGTTGAGGGTTATGGGCCTTGCTCAAGTGCCCAACAGTGGCAGCTTGGCGGTGCTGGGATTTGAACTCATGACCATTTGAAATCAATAGCCCAACTTCTTAACCACTGAGCTACCACCACCCCATGGTTATAGATAGTTAAGAGAGACTCTGGACGCAAGTGTAACATTGCAATACTATAATGCTGGCATATTTCTAAATTGTTCACTCAGTTGCTATCAGCCAGAAATGAATTATTGTGAAGGAAAAAAAAGTGAAGAAGTGTGACATTTTGAAATCCCGTATTCCCAATCGGGGTGTTTTTTTTAGCCAGAACACAGCAATCACACTCGAATACAGACCAAAACAACCACTCCGAGAGCATCTAAGCGAGGTGTTCTGAGCATTTGAGTGCAGTTCAACTGGAGTGAGAAAGTGATTGGACCCTGAATCAACTCGACTGCAGGGAGTGAACCAAACAAGGAGTTTGTTTTGGGTTGTAGAAATGTGACATGTTCTGGAGATTTGGACCAACAAACAAAAAGGGAAAATAAATGATGACTGCGAAATAGGAAATGTTTAAAAACTACTTAGTTATATATTTATCTAATCATTTATTTAGCGCCAGCTTCGTTCTCTTCATGCTCAGTTGATTTTTTGTGAGTTCTACACACTTGGCACAGGTTTGTTTACCTTTTCCCATTTCTGTATTCGTGAACCAAATCAGAGTGTTTTCTGAGTACGTGCTTAGCTCTACATGCCTACATGCTTTTGGAAATGCCTTTAGAACCAACTTTCCAATGTTCCAAGAATGCATCAACAATCCTACCTCATATCTCTGACACAAAGCCAAAATAATAGTTTCTTGACTTGAATTAAAGCCTTAAAATTCCAGATTTGGTGAATGTACACCATCTAGGTTACACCTGCCCCCCACCAGATAATAACAAATTATTACAGACTCAAGGAATGGAAATTTGGCACCATAGTGCTGAGGATTTAACTAATGTAAATGATCCTCGAAATCAGAAGCAGCCATCTGGTTATATCTGCGACTAAAAAAAAATCAATGTGAAATCTAATCATTATTCATTATGAAAATGTCACTGCTCTGCATTTGAGAGTTTCTGATTTGATTGGATTTTGCTGCAGGACTCCTCTGGCTCATGTACTCATTTTAAACCCACCGTTTATTACAGTTACACAGATCTTCACCGCGTTACCTGCACTAATGGTCACAGAAATACCAAGAATATTTCTGCCATACCCTCACATCAGCACTGTAATTTTATTTAATGCGCCTGCATTATGACCCTGAAAATATGGGCCTTAGAATCTTCTGCACACAAAAGCATGTCAAGCTTCCTAGAGGACACACTTTTGGACTGTCAATCCAGATGTCCGACAGATGTGTGTGTATGTGTGTTTTGCCTGGCAGCTATCAGTGCAGCAGCGTGTGTTTAACATCGCCAACGAGCTCCTCCACACGGAGAAGGCGTACGTGTCCAGGCTTCACCTCCTGGACCAGGTGTTCTGCGGGCAGCTGATGGAGGAGGCGCGAGCGCGAGGCTCTTTCCCCTGCGAGGTGGTGATGGGCATCTTCTCCAACATCTGCTCGATCTACTGCTTCCATCAACAGTTCCTGCTGCCAGCTCTGGAGAAACGCATGGAGGAGTGGTGAGTGAATAGGGGACAGGAGGCAGGAGAGAAACAAGCTAAAGGCACACTCGTGGTAGTAAGTGAAAAATTCAATTCCTTTAAGTGGATATTTACAGCGATTAAAGGTTTTGTACCACAGAATTCCTAAGCAAACAAACATGGCAAAAAAGACTTTGCATCAAGATTAACATTTGCAACTTTCTGAACTATAACATGGGAATTTGCATTGTTGACCAGTAGCACAACTGCTTTGGCTGCATCTTTAAATCTGTCAGTGTATATTTTGTATAGGAATTACTACTCCTAAACTAAATTAGGCACGTTAAGTTGCAATTAAAAAGTTGGTGAAACCATAGTCTAATTGTAGACAATCAAAAAGGTGAAATGTCTTCATTACCGATCTTCCAGTCCCGCCTTGGTCAGTCCCCCAGCTATGTAAATGAAATATGGGAGGAAATATGGGAGGGAATAAAGAATAGGGACAGTGATGGAAGTGAGGGGGTGAAAGGGAAGTGAGAGAAAGATGAAGGAGGAGTGGAGAGAGGGGGAGTGGGGGTGAGAGTAAAGAAAGTGGAAAGGAGGTTAAACATAGCCAAAGTAAGCAGGAGTATGAGAGAACAAAGATAGTGTAAGAGCGAGAAAGACACAGTGTTGGTGAGAAAGTGAGAGATCAGACTGTTAGCTGAATCGTACCACAGTGCTGTGTAATGGCTTCTACACACTACATGACTTTCAAAGACATCGGGGTTGTGGTACCGTTCATATTACACAACTGTCTGCCTTGTCATGGAAGTCGTGGGGTTTTCAAATTACGCGAGCAATCGGCAGGTGTGAACACGTCACCGAACATTTCACTATTGACGAATTCCCGACGACTCTGCCTGGACCCCAAACTACGTTTCACGACAGAGTACACGCAAGAAGTGATACGGGAATTACACAAGATCGTTTATAAAAGTAACCTGTAAATGATGTCGAAGAAAAATAATCAGACTTTTTAAAGACGTGCGCTTCAGTTCACATTTGATCTCGATTGCAAATGGATGCGTTTTGATGGATTATGTCTAGATTATATTTAACTTGTTACAATACGCTGATATTCTATTTACAATTTCTGTAGTATTGAGTGTTTTCATGGAGATGTTTAATTGCAGTGTTTATCTGAACACTGAGAGAACATAAAGCACCAGGAAAATGAAGAAAGCCTTTTTGCACTAGCCTACATAGTTTGAAGTGGAGAATAAGGTACCTACTTGATGTACGGTCACCTTTAGATCGTAAGGAGATGATATGACATTTTTTTTATAGCTAAATATTAAACGGGTAATTTCGGGGCTCGGTGTAGTTGTGGCATGTGCGCGCGGGTCGCTCTGGACAAACAATTCCGCAGCCAGAGAGCGCGGAAGTCAGGACCAGCTATCACATCAAAACTTTAAAAAACGTTTATTGAATTGTAAACTGTTAAACGGCAAAACAGACAGTGATGTAAATGTTGTGAGTACAGTGGTGTGTGTAATTCCCTTCACACTGTCCATACACTTCATATAGGGAGTCCTGCAGCATCGTTTTTGTACCGTTGTTTAAAGTAAATTAAGTCTCTTGTAAGTATTTATGTTCTGTCGCAGGTACATCAGGACTCCTCCCAATGAAATCTAAAATCACGATCTGGCCCAAAATCGTGTAGGGTAAACACGGCATAAGGAAGAGCATTTTCTCCAGTCCTTTAGTCATTTCCGTCTCTCGACCAAAATGTACACGTCGATGTTCCGACTCGACCTCCTCACCTCATCGGAACATTGAGAAACCTCAGTGTGTTCCTCTATAGTCACAAATGTGTGAGGTTAGACAGAGGTGAGGAGTGTTTGCTGTCCGCAAGCTCTCCATACGACCCCTGCTTGACCCTTGACTCTTGACCTTTACTCTCAGGGATGTGAACCCGCGGATCGGGGACATCCTCCAGAAACTGGCTCCTTTCCTGAAGATGTACGGCGAATATGTGAAGAACTTTGACACGGCCATGGAGCTGGTGAACACCTGGATGGAGCGCTCGTCACAGTTCAAAGCCATCGTTCACGACATTCAGGTACGGCCATGCCGAACCTGCTCACCAATATCTTGTGGTTCCTAATGAGTTTTAATGTGTTTCTGGTCACTTTTTTTTTTTTTTTTAGATTTGTAGTGATAAATAAGGGGCTTTAATGTGTTCTAGTTGTTTCATCCAAGATATTTCTCCTGGTTTCTAATAGGTTTCAATGTGTTTCTGTGTGTCTTAGACTATTCTAGTGGTTCCTAATGGTTTTAATGTGTCTCTGGTGGTCTCATGTTAGAGATTTCTAGTGAATCTAGTAGCCTAATGGAGTCCAGTAACCATTAAAATCAGAAGAAGTGACAGGGAAATGGTTAATGGAATCCATTAGTGTTTTCTTTCAGCAGGCTATGAGGTCAGCTCGGACCATGGCCACCACAATAGGTTCTGGAGTTAAAATGAAATGCGTTTTCCCTATACACAAATCTGTACACATGTTCAGAGCACCGTGCTACACTTCTGAGGGCTTGTTGTAGCACTGGTGGATCACTTTCTCCACCAAAAACCTGTAAAATTCTTTTGAATCTGATAAACACAAGATTACGCAATAATATTTCTTCCCCCCCCCTTCCTTTCCAGACCAGATCCTCAGTATATCCGAGACAAACAGGAAGCCGTGTTTGCTATGTTGTATTTGTAAAAATCACCCATTTCTATGAATTCCTGTGCTCGTTCTTTGAAAGGCTTGGAAAATATCCCGTGTTTTCGTGTGTGTGGGTGGATGGCGCGGATATGAGTGCATACTCTCCTCAGCGGTTAGTGGAAGCAGGGCCTTCTGTTAAACACTCTGCTGGTCTGGGATGAGTAAGAGCATTACACTTTCCGCAGATGTGTGAAAGACGTGAATTCGTGCCAACTCCGTCTCTCGCGCAGCTACAAATGGTGTTAATTAGACGCCACCTTTACTTAATTCACACCCCTGCTCAAAAAAGCAGACACAGGATACAATGAAAACGATTCAAAAACACCCGCTGACAACTTGGCGCTCAGCTGCTTTCGATTAATTAATGCTGTATGTTGATAGAAGAACGTTTTGATTAAAAATAATGAGTGTGCCAACACCTCTGTGTGAGCACACACGATGGAGAATGAATCATCCTCAAGACTTTTTCAGACGATTGTTAGACTGATGAATACCAGTATAAGCAGAAGCCTTAATGAGAGAGTTACAAGACTACTACTACTACTACTAATAATAATAATGGCTTTATTTATGCCACACTTTTCATCGAAAAAATGATTTAACGAGACAGAAATATAAAACAGTGGAAGTAAAAAAAGTACAAAATGGGTGCTAATGTACCGGTCTTTTAATTTAATAAAAGCAGTAAAAGCTGTTCATCGTCCAAAGGATGGAATTATGCGACTTGTACACTTGACTTGTTCAATGAGTTACTTTTCAGCTACATAAGCCCTTCATAAAACCTGACATAAACATACGTAAAGGCTTAAAAAAGCTTATGACGATATGAGTCGGCTGTCATTAGTAATGAATTCATGCCATGGAACTATTTAAATGATGAGGTGTATATATTCTTTTGGAGGCCTTGAGTAAAGTGAGTGCCATTTTACTTCATTAATTTCTAAGACTTTTATTAAAACCTATGACAATGCCATGACACTATTATGACAGTAGATTTAAGTAGATTTTACTGATTATGTACACTGTACTGACAGAGTTATGATTATTTCTCTGGCGCTGAATTGGCGTGAGTTGGTTTGGACGGTTTTCATATCATATTATAGTCATGTCACATTATATGACTCTAATGACTACAAGTTCTAATGTAAGGCAAAAAGTGTTATAATACCCTTATGTCATCTTAAATCTGTAGCTTGGGTGAGGGTGGACAACTTCACATCAAAATTGATGATAGCAGTCTTTATGATGGGTGACGCCTGATGGAATAAGCCTTTATAACTGTTTATGTCAGTCTTCTCTCGGGCTTATGTGGTTGTAGTTGTTATGTAGCCTTATAAACACTGACCTTAAGAATGATGTGTAGTAGGGCTGGGCTATATGATGATGTAATATCGATATTGTGATAAAGTGGGTCGCAATACCTTTTTCTGAGCTGTTGTACCAATTTGAAACTCTGATTAGAAGCAACAGATTAGCTGTTAAATTTGTACTGAATGTTTAAAAGTGTAAAATGGCTTTTCAGTGTTGTATTTATTCATAGGTTTTTTTTTTAAATGCAACGCCATTGTTTTGCCTAATATATCATGATACATATTGGTAAAATGTCTTCAAGTATCGTGATATGATATTTTTGTCAATATCGCTCACCCTTAATACATAGTTCTGTTTTTTTATAGCTTTCAAATAAGGATGTCTGATGAATCTCTTAAAGCAATAAATTGTAATACTGATCAAAGTTTTTTCAAGGTGAAGAAAGACATTTGGGGAATTTTATAATTTTTTATAATATTTTATTATTTGTTTTGGACATATTTAGTCTATTTCATCTTTTTAGTACTACCAGTTGCTCTCTGACTGTGTTCAGGAGTTCATACATATATCTTTCTTGTTATATATATATATATGATATATACATATATCTTTCTTGTTGGTGTGTGTGTGTGTGTGTGTGTGTGTGTGTGTGTGTGTGTGTGTGTGTGTTCAGAAAGAGGAGATGTGCGGAAACCTCACCCTACAGCACCACATGTTAGAGCCAGTACAGCGAATCCCTCGCTACGAGCTCCTTCTGAAGGACTACCTGCACCGGCTGCCCGAGGACGCTGAGGACTTTAAAGATGCTCAGAGTGAGTTTGTGTGTGTGTGTGTGTGTGTGTGTGTGTGTGTGTGTGAGAGAGAGAGAGAGAGAGAGAGCGCTCTGTGTTCCTGCAGGCTCCGCTAACTGTAAACAGACCTCCAGCTGTTTTTAGTGGTGGTAGCTGTAGTTCGGAGACATTGGCTGTTTCTTTTTACCCAGAATGCAAAGAGCCAGGCTTGTGTTACTGGGAAAAGTTTTCTTGCCAAGTTACCTTGCATGGACAGGAGAGAAGCTGCGTACTTGACATTCATGCTGAAAAATCCAGCTTGGGACAAGCTACCAGACGCTAAAATACTGGCCATGCTAGTAGTGCATCATTATAGAGAATCAGAATTTCAGGAAAATCACAACAGTAACACAATTAGAAAATCAAAATAATAAGGAAGCTGGAAAATACAGACCTAGTGTGTGTCTAAATTGAGATCAGTTAGTTAAAAGTGCACGCAAGATTGATTTTTCAGCGATGTTTCATGCTAACAGCTTCCACTTGACTTAAAGTTATTGATAACTAGCCGGAGGAAAACAACAAACCTTTATTGCAGGCATTGCTTATACGAATTAAAAGTTAACGACTGCAGTATCTCCTGTATTTCTCATCTTATTTAGTTTCAAATTGAATTTTAACACCTCCATTTAGTTGAAAGAAAGAACTGAAAACAGTTACAAGTTGCCTCATATGCCATGGAAATGCTGTTGCAATAAATTATAGGTTTATAAATTTGGAAATGGAAACATACAGCTGACTCGTCCTTTATGTTTCAATAGAATCAAGAACTTGTCTAAGTATTTTAACCATTCTTAGTACCTTCATTCTTTGGTAATGAAATTTAATTTGAGGAGAGACCATATCAAAGCAAGCAGATGAAAATGCGAGTACGGAAGAGTTTGTTCCAGAACAAAAATTTTATTTAGCTGAAGAAAGTAGAGTAATGCTAGCAGGCGTAAAATGGGCCAGTGATTACAAGGTATTAAATTATACTCTTTAAAATGTGCCAGGCATTCATTTGTACCTCGAGTACATTTCAGTAAAGACTTTTATGAGACAACAGAGTAATAAAGTGGAATTATACTTTTATATTATAACTTTATATTACTTATTAATAACAAGAGGGTTCTCTACTACAGTTACTAATACTACTACTACTACAACTACTACTGCTTCTACTAATACTATAACTACTACTGCTACTTTTGCTTCTACTACTACTACTACTACTACTACTATGGCTTGTCCTAATACTAATATTACAACTACTAATACTACTATTCTACAACAACAACTACTACAATTACTACTAATATTACAACAGCTACTACTATTAATACTCATACTACAACTACTACTACTGCTGCTACTAATACTAATATTACAACTACAACAACTACTACTACTAATTCTACTACAACTACTACTACTACAAGTACTAATACTACAACAACTACTAATAATAATACTAGAAGTACTAATACTAATACAACAACTAATACTATTACAAGTATTAATACTAAGACTACAACTACCACTACTACTACAACAGCTATTAGTAATACTAATGTTAATACTACAACTACTAATACTACTATTCTAGTAGTACAACAACAACCACCACTACTACTAATAGTACAACAACAACTAATAATAATAATACTGCAACTACTACTACAACAACTACTGCTAGTACTTCTAATACTTCTGCTGCTACTACTGCTACTAATAATAATAACTTTCTTTAAAACTAATACCATTTTTTACACAATAAAGCCAAATATTATATTTGACAGGTCCCCCCACCCCCCATTTTCCCACCCACCAGCCAACTCTCCCCTGTCATACAACATAGTTTCCTGTTTTTACTCCTAAAATAAAATTTGTCATTTCTCTCCATCAGAATCTTTGGAGCTGATTGCTACAGCAGCCGAGCATTCCAATGCAGCCATTAGGAAAATGGTGAGTAGATTTTCTAAAACCCAACACACACACACACACACACACACACACACACACACACACACACACACACACACACACGTATCTGGAAGTGTACAGTATGTATGAGCTGTGAGGCCTGCGTGTGCTGAAATTCACGACATCACCCTAAACTTCCTCTCCGCACTGTTTCCCAGCACTGATAAAGTGTTTGTGCTGAGAGCTCACACTGCCACTTAGCTGAGCTACTTTGTAATTAGAGATGGGCATCATTTTCATGAGCAGAGGGACGTCCAGAGTCTGTCATTTAGGGCTGCTAATTGCCCGTGCTTTGCTTTCACGGTCTGTGCTCTGTGAGAGAAAATCACTCTAACTGGCAGCATCAAATGTGCCGCCCTGATTAGCACAAATCGTGTCTTTTCATGTATTTATTTATTATTAAAGGTGATGATCTTAAAGCATTAGTGTCATGGAAATATGACTTGCATGTCATTAATGCATTGTGTTTGACAAGCTTGTGTGCCTTTGCACTATGTTTTGTGTCCCTCAGGAGCGCATGAGGAAGTTGTTGAAGGTGTATGAGCTGCTCGGGGGAGAGGAGGACATTGTGAATCCGACTAATGAACTCATTAAGGAGGGACACATCCTCAAACTGTCGGCCAAAAACGGAACCTCGCAGGACAGATACCTCATACTGGTGAGGGGTTTGTGCCAAAAAGTTTCAAAATACGTTCCTTCTCAGCGTTTGGCATTTAACTCTAACTTGTCTTTATATCTGTCTATAGTTCAATGACAGGTTGCTGTACTGTGTCCCTAAACTCAGACTGATCGGACAGAAATTTGGAGTGCGTGCGCGGATTGATGTAGACGGCATGGAGGTTTGTACAAATAGTTTTCATCCAGACAAACCTTGCTGTAACAAGAATAACGCAAATAGCTGCTTCTCTACTATTTCAATCCATAATTTCCAGATTATTAATTGCACTGGAGTGCTTAAAGAAAAAAAATCAATTACATAATACCACAACACTGTTGAATTCTCGATTCTGATTGGTCAGAAGGTGTATTAATTTTAATTTTCTGTAACAGCAGTTCGGACAGTAGTAATTCAGATCACAGGTTTATATTAACGTTATATTAATATTCTAATGTGTTATCACTTCCATAGTAACAACTTAAACAGGGACTTGTATGATGAATGTTCCACATACATGGAGTAAAATGCATGTGTTGATATGGTGAGGACTTCCGACACAGAACGGACTTCAGGATGCAGGTTTCCTGTTTCTCATTAACATGACAAGCTGCGTTTTTTCTCTCATTAACGTTAAGACAGAAAAATGATAGACTGGTTCTGCTATAACTTAAGTAATAACAGGAACTAACTTGTCAGGAACGGAAAAATGGATAAATGTAAAAAAAAAAATAAAAAATACGATGTGTCATTCTTCAGTTAATTAAGAATTGTTAGCATTGATAAATTGACAACTTTTATACACAAGTTTCAGCACCAACTAGAGTGTCTTATAGTCCAGAAAATATGATACTGAAGGTGATTGACATTATTTGCTAAGGTGGGTTAACTCATCATTGTTAATTCATCATTGTTAACTCATCATTGTGTTTCACAGCTGAAAGAGACGAGCAGTATGAACGTGCCACGGACGTTTCTGGTGTCGGGAAAACAGCGCTCTCTTGAACTACAGGCCAGGTGAGTTTGCCAGAGCAACGTACTCTCAGCTATAAGACGGCCAACATGGTTGAGTTCACAAAACATTTCTGTCCAAAAACGCATTAACATCTGTTGCTAATATTTTGTAAGGTGTTTTTATGGGTGGAGAGTGATATTTTTTCCCCCTTATTTGATCTGGAATCATGTGAATTAAATGCCATTGAGGGCCTGGTGTGGTTATTTTATCACCAGTGTATGAAAAGCAGCCCTCTGACTATGTGTTAAATCTCTTTTCTTATAGGACTGAAGAAGAAAAGAAAGACTGGATTCAGGTGAGCACCTACTGCATGTCACATTTTTGACTCAGCAGGAATCTCACCAAATGTTTCTTTGCCCCCCCCCCCCCCCCCCTTTTTGTGCTGCTTATGATTTTTATTTCTATGGCTCATGCTACATCTCCTATTTGTGTTTCTCAGGCAATCCAGGCCACTATCCAAAGGCATGAGCAGAGTGTGGAGACGTTCAGGATGTTGAACTGTTCGGTGCGTGAGGACGACTGCACGCCCCCCAACTCTCCGGTGAGATGCCAGCTTCTAATCTGTTTTTGTACTTACATCAGCTTGTGTTTATTTCACTTTTTCCGCTTGAGACTGAGTGATCCAGTCTGTTTATAAAATATTTCTTTAAAGCAGCCAGTTATTCGATATAATATGATTTAGAGCACAGCGGCCACGCCTCCTTCTCTGAGAATGACAGACAGAAAGGCCACACCTCCTTCACTGAGAATGACAGACAGAAAGGCCACACCTCTTTCATGAGACTGACAGGCGTAAAGGCCACACCTCCTTCACTGAGACTGACAGGCACAGAGGCCACGCCTCCTTCAGTGAGACTAACAGGCACAGAAGCCATACCACCTTCACTGAGAATGACAGACAGAAAGGCCACGCCTCCTTCACTGTGAATGACAGTCAGAAAGGCCACGCCTCCTTTACTATAATTGACAGACACCAAGGAGCCTAGACGGATAGAGAGTGAGAGAAACACTGCCAAAGGAAATTATTTAGATACAATTTTTAAACAATAAACTTATAAAAAAGGTAATAACAAATAAGTAGGAATGTAGAATTTGACTTCCACATTCAGAGATGCCTGGATTGATTCAGTCATGGTTGCTTACCTATTTTTTCCCGAGACCAGCTGTTTTAAATCAGAACAGCTGTGTCATAGACACTGTTATTTTCACACCTCTAATTTCACCACTGTCTCTCTTTGTGGTTCAGAACTGCACAGAGCTGGGAAAGCGTGCTCCCACTCCGATCCGGGAAAAAGAAGTCACGCTGTGTATGAAGTGCCAGGAGCCGTTCAACTCCATCACCAAGAGACGCCACCACTGCAAAGCATGCGGACATGTGAGTGTTATCGTAAACGAACAACACACCGTTCTCACCACAGGGAGGCAATGGCAGAACAACTAGATATCACCAGCGAGTCCAAACCTAAGAGATGTTTATATTTGGAAATCTCCAGAATGTTCTTCTCTTGTTCACACCAGTTCATTCCATTTCTCAGTTGTAAAATGTTTGTGAGTATTATAAAATACTGGAAAACTGGAGACAAATAACATCCGGCATCTTGTTTTCAGGTGGTTTGTGGAAAATGCTCGGAATTCCGCGCCCGGTTGTTGTACGATAACAATCGAGCGAATCGTGTGTGTATAGACTGCTATACGATGCTGGTGGGAGTCCCGCCCTCTCCAGCCAGCTTGACCAATAGTACTCACAGAAGACGCTCCATTCTAGAGGTAAGACGCAAAGAACATGAAGGTTTCAAATAACCACGAGTGCTCTTTGAAATTCATAAGAAGATTAAGTTTACTCCAGGTTTCAATTTACTCAAAAGTATCGCAGTGCGAAGATCACATTAAATGATAGCGCAGGCATCACACTGAACACTTTGAGATGCTTTTGGAAAAGTTACTGTATATTAACTAATATAAACTAATATAACGAATATAACCTGTATTAACTAGTTAATGGAGCTAACTAGTGGAGCTAAGTGGTGAATACAGTTGAACCTTGTATTTGGGTTAAAAAAATAAATAAGTGCATGAGTGACAATGGCACTCATGGATCAGTGGTTGAGGCTTTGAGATATTCATTAGGTTATGATGAGTCAAATCCCAGCACCAACAAGCTGACACAGGTGGAAATATATTTACATTTATGGCATTTGGCAGACGCCCTTATCCAGAGCAACTTACATTTATACAATTGAGCAATTGAGGGTTAAGGGCCTTGCTCAAGGGCCCAACAGTGGTGGCTTGGCAGTGCTGGGATTTGAACTCAGAACCTTCCGATCAGTAGCCCAATGTCTTAACCACTGAGCTACTGCTGCCCCCGGTAATACACCCTGAATGGGACGCCAGTCCATCTCCGGGCACCATTCACAAACTCATTCGCACTCTAGGGGCAGTTTAACATAGCCAGTCCACCTACTGACATATTTTTGCGAGGTAGGAGGAAACTGGAAAACCTGGAGGACACCCAGACGGACATATGAAACTCCATACAGAGAGTATCCCAAGCTCAGGTTCAAGCAGGGAATCCTGGAGCCTGCAATAGTCTGATATGTTTGAGAACGTTGCTCTAGTGTACTTAGGTGTGAATGAGTGCATCCCATCCACCTCACACCCAGTGTTCCTAGAATATGCTTCGGATCCACCACAACCCTGACCAGGATAAAGTGGTTAATGACGATGAATGAATGAATGAATGAATGAATAAAGAATGCTGCTCTACTCTGATATGTTTAAGAGCGTTGTTCTAGTCTGATCTGTTTTTAACAACCGATTTTTTCCCTGTGTACTGCAGAAACAGGCCTCTGTGGCGGCGGAGAACAGTGTCCTCTGCAGCTTCCTGCACCACATGGAGAAGGGCAGTGGCCGCGGCTGGCAGAAGGCCTGGTTTGTCATCCCTGAAAATGAACCCCTAGTGCTTTACATTTATGGTGCTCCACAGGTGGGAAATCAGCTCAACCGTTATACTGTATAATGCATAGTTTATAGTCCTGATACTCCCTCCACACCGGTTTCTCTTTCTGTCTCACGCTTTTTTCCCTCTCTGTTGATTTGGAAAGTCTGAGATTTTGAAACAAACACATGAATTTCTAGGAATGCACCTACACACTGAGACTAGACTTTTATTCCACAGCACTATTTAATTCTTGATTCTGATCGGTTCAGAAGTGGATTCATCTTCTCTATCAGCAGCTCTGAGAGTACTGCCAGCTACAAGGCAAATCACAGGTTTATATTAATGCGCTCCTTTAGATATGTATATGACAGACACCCCCCCAAATTAACAACTGTTACAAATGAAATGTTTATAGCTGCTATAATATAAGTGATAACAGGAACTAACTTATCTTGTGGATGTCGTTCTTTGATGAATAAAAGATACAATTGCTGTGGTATAGTTCCTGTCACCACCATTGTTTTTCTTTAACTGCACACCACAAGTGATATAATCTGTAATTATTGATGTAATGTATGGTTTACATGCAGGTCAAGGGTCGTTATGCTTTATATTAAGGTAATTATGTACCAACCTGTATTAATTTCCATTCTAATGGTCTCCTCCTCTCTCGTCTCTGCTTGTCGTTATGAGCAGGATGTGAAGGCCCAGCGCAGCATCCCTCTCATTGGCTTCGAAGTCTCCCTGCCTGAGTCATGTGACCGTCTGGAGCGGCGCTACGCCTTCAAAATGAGCCAGAGTCACCTGACTGTTTACTTTAGCGCTGAGGGGGAGGAGCTCCAACGCCGCTGGATGGAGGTGCTCTCCAGAGCCGGGAGAGGGGAGGAGCTACAAGTGCACGGTCCAATCTCGGAGGCTCTGGAAGAAGAAGCAGAGGAACCAAGCTCTCTAGGAGAAAGCACATGATTGGTTTATGAAATCTTTCTTTTTTTGCACACATAAACTGTACAAATGTGACAAGAAGGACAGTTATCTGCCATAAATACACACACACTTTGACATGCACACACAAACACAAACACACAGACACAAACGTATACACACACTCACACACCTTCACAACTTTTACACAAACCTGTTCTAATTGTCAGTCGTAAGTTGCATGAAATATCTACAGGTACGTTTCTCAGTGTATTGCTCATCCTCCGTGAGTGTGATCGCCCTGCACATGGTGCGTCAAACGCCGTGTCAGTATAGTCACCCTGCTTAATATCGTCTCTCCGCCTTCGCAGCTGAAGAGTTCTCTGTTAGATAGATCTGCTCTTATGTTTTTTTCCAAAACCATTGCTGTGCTGTTTTAAATGACTGATTTCTTTGCCAAGGTTTCATTGCTTGCAAACTTGTCGTTTTGGGAGGAGTCGATGTGATCAGGCCACTAAGTACAAAGTAACAAACATGAACAGAATCAGAATAGCGAAGCCTGTTGTGTGATGGACAGCATTTCCTCTGTAAGGCTTACAGTTTTATAAAGAGCAATCCAGTGGTGCAGATTAACAGGAATCATAGCTAAAATGAAAGAATTATCTCGAAGGTGTATCGTTTTCTTTTATGACTATAGTACGCAGGGTGTCCCATAAAAAAACGGCGAAAACGAAAGCTTTTATTTACAGAACTTGCCCACAATTTTCTCAATACACAACTTCCTATGAGTAATATACATTAATCCTATGATGCTGAACTTATGGGACACTTTTTACAGTAATATATAACATACAGTATATATTACGCTTTATATGGGTCAAAGGGTTTACCCTGTCACACTGTATAACAACAGTATTTTATATTATAAATTTATAAATAAAACTTTTTTTAATTGACTCAAAGAATACAATTCCATATACCGTATCTCTGTAAACGGAAAACATTAATAGTACTTTAAATATATCACAGTAACGTCGTGCAGTTAAACAAGAGAACAAAGTATAGCTGCGAAATTTAAGGATTTTCAAATCAAACAGATTTTTTACTGGTATATAATTCTTACAGTTTGTTTTTTTGTACATTTTATCCAAGTAGTAGAACCAAAAATGGTTTATTTGCTTTTTATCGACATCAGAATGGGCTGAATTTATGTTCATCCCAATTCAAATCAGTCCCTCCAGGATTTTGCGATCGCAGAAATTAACGTGAAATCAAGGAAACTCCACAATATTCGGAGGAGCTTGCGATTTTTTCTAAATTACCGCAGATTTTCCGCAGATTTGGGAAAAGACGCGTCATGTGACATCATCACGACGCACATTCAGCCAAAGCCCTCTCCGATGTTTCATATTCTCAGTCATATTTACCAACAAACATCACTGTGAAAGACCGTGCAAAACTATTTCGTGTGATTGCAATTTTGCCAATTCAAGTCGTTTTCTACAAAAAAAAAGCGCAAAAAACTCCAGCAAAATCAAGCATTTGTGGCTTCAACAATCACAAAAATACTCCGCAAAATCCTTTACGGACTGTGAAATGTGTTTCTGACATTCATTTTGAATAAAAATGTAAAGAAAAAATAGAAATGTATAGGAAACCTCCCAGTTCTTCTTCTTCTTCTTCTTCTTCTTCTTCCTCATTTTAATCACTTAGACCCATATACAGTCTGGTAATATATACTGCGTATATGATTATATACACAGTACATATATAATAATATATGAATTATATTAGGTTCCTTTATTCAATGATAAAATTCCTGACTTCTTCAATGTTCCATATTCAGTATAGTAATATTGAATTCATATTGAAGTAACAAATATCATTTTAAAGACCTGTCTAGGGTATACAAAACTGAAATCTCTTGTGCCAGTTGGAGGACTCGTATCTCTGCTGAAATTTGTCAGGTTGACCTTTTTCGCTGACTTAGCATCTGATTCTCACAGACAAACCCCCAGCCATGAACTTAACCAGGGAAAATAGACAACCTTTACTATCAGATTAGCTCCATTGTGCCACTCGGTGGACATTTAGTGCACTGCGACCTTACAATATTTGGCTTAATACAATATAAACAAAATGAGAACCTCTGCTAAAATGTAGCATTAATAAAACTGTTATCTGTCTCAATCAAACAATAGGGCTTTAAATCACAGTGCTGATAAAATTTCTTCTTTAAGATGAAAAATTGGCTATTAATAAGATTTTTGTAGAGTATGCAGTAGTGTTTGATTAGATTTCAATACTGGGAGACTTTGTAGACTGGGCGAGAGAGAGAGAGAGTGAGAGAGAGAGTGAGAGAGAGAGAGAGAGAGAGAGAGAGAATTATGTCACGAAACTGACTAATTTTTAATTTGTGAAATTTCTCGCTTATTAATGTAAACATGTTTTTTTTTTTTTATAAGAACCTTAAGAGTATATATAACTAAAACATGGCAAAGGTTTTGATGATACTATTGCGCATTTTAAACAGTGTTGTATTTGTGTATGAAAAGTGGTAAAAGATACAAAATTGCGTCTGTAAATATATAATTTATTGCTCAGAACCCAGTTTTGTGGGTCAGGTGTTATCTCCGAGCTTGATGTTAAATTCATTACGTGCCATTTGGATCGACATCAGAGCATCCTGTGGAGAGTGTGTGACTCGTCTCTGGTTTTTTTTTTTAAACACCTTTTATTCTTGGCTCAAAAAGTCGATATGTCGTGTTTCGATCTTGTTTCAAAATTGGGTTTGCCGGCGTGATTGGGTCGAGTTCCGGCTCATCCCGGATTGCTATAACTATTTGTGTTGTTGGGAAATGTTTTTGATCTTGCGCGCTGTTTGTCAGAAAACACTTCGCTTCATTCGGGATAGTCAGCCGCATTTTATAGTTCAGTGACTTTTCAGTGTCATCTGATTGTCTCTCACTGAAAGGCTTAAAGATGTCAAAAAAAAAAGAGTAATTCCATGAGCAGTGGACTGTTTACCATATTTTCCAGACCATTAAAAGGTTTACTGTATTTCCTGGACTAAAAGTCACGCTTTGACTTAAAAACGCAACCTGTATATTGTAGTTTTACATTAAACTCTCTGTAATTTTTACAAATACAAATATCAAAACCAGTCAATACTGATGTAAAAATTAATCATTGTCAAATTGCACCCTAGACCGTTTATGTTATATTCAGTATAATATACTCAAGTATGGAAATGCAACACACACACAGGATGTATTGCTTTTCATTTGTGACGTGAGGACAAATATTGTAAGCTGTGTGTATTTTAGCACACCAATTAAATCGAGGGTTCAGTGCAGTACCGATAAAGACAGTGAGAATCTAGAGAATAAAGTGCATTCCTTTATATGCAAAGCTTCCTGGAAAATGATGCTTTTAGGTCCCTCTCTCTAATTACAGCCACGCCCTCGTGTACAGTTTAGGGCTGTGATTGGACAGTGATTGCATTTCAGTGTGGTGTGAGTGCAACGTAGTAGACAGGGAAGTGCAATACAGTTAATTAGATTCACTGTATTGCACCTAGTTCTTAAAAAATAAAATAAAATAAATACAATCCCCTGCTGATTGCTCAATGAGCGATAAAGTGACCTGTGACGCAATGGAGGTTTTGCTTTTCAGCGTGAAATGTTTTCCTTATGTCTCTGATGACAAGCAATGAAGTCACATAAACGGAATCACACAGTGAAATGCAGCACAGCGGCATGGATTTAATCCAGTGTTGAATTCTTACTAAACAATCCCATGCTGATTTTTTTTTTTTCCACTTCAAGTCAAGTGTGGGTTTTTATTGTCATTCCTTCTTTATAGCTTTTATACAGTGTTGTCTCTCTAGGACCATGGTGCAACTCATAACAGTATGTAAGACTACATGAAGTGCAAATACACAACAGTGCACTTGTGGTGCACTTTCCTCATGTTATGAATGAAAAGCAATGGAACCTATGTATTACAGCATAATATATATATATATATATATATGTATATATGCATACATATACATATTTCTACACATAGCCTATATTTCATTTAGAGGTCTGTGTCTTATACCCTGGTGTGACTTACTGTCCAGGAAATATGGTAATCGTGTTAGAGAAGGAGAGTCGTGCGTTTTCCTCCTTGAATGTCTGTATGTGTGCGAGTTCATACTTCATGTTGATCATCATCGATCTAGTCATCATCAGTTGAGCCTGCCACTTGTTCACTTCATGCAGACCTCCAGCATCCGACTCCTACAAAAACCCGTGTTTACCTGTTGTAGGGTTTTTCATCTTCATTACACCGTCATTCTTTCTGCCATTCTTTCTTGCATATATTTCCTTTTTTTACATTTGACTTATCGTTGTAGAAAAAAATGCTTTTTTGCCAAAGTATACTGCAGGAGAGATGTATTATTGTGTGTTGTGTTTATATATGAGTTATTGTTTTTTTGTTGTTTTTTTACCACACATATTTATTGTTTTTTTTTTTTTTATACTTTCATATAGTTCTTGCTCTGGAGAACTGAACAGCAAGAACGACTGTGTGCAGAGCAGATTCATAATGACTATGAAACAGCAAAATTCTCAGAATCAACAGGAATAACAGGAATTTGTTCTTGTTCAACACTAAACTGTAATTTGAGGTGTCAGGATGCAAGATTAGATTTTATAGCCTGCTTCAGTGGAAGTGTAGCATTTTTTTCACACGAGCATCTCAACACGGCTGCACCAACTGCACATTTAACAACAAGCTGTCAGAAGATCTGATATTTCTCTGCTTTGGAAATGATTTTACGAACGAGCACTTCTATCCACAAAGGCGTCGGTGTGTTGCGGATTAGACACGCTGAAAATTTGACAGGACCAATCAAGGTTTCTTACACCTTAATGTAGGCAAAGTGTCTAGAGAAAGTGTTGTATGAAGTTGATCGCTAACATACCCATATCCTTTTAGTCCGATTTTATCCTGCAGACGTGAAGAAAGTAGAGTTAAATTAAAGCAGACATTATGGATGTTCTCCGGGTTCTGTTTTTCATCTCTCCAAATGATTCCCGGCGATTAAGAGAACATCCCTCACTACTATATTTATCTCTAGACCACATGGCCGTCTGATTTTATTTTGTGATGGATTAATCGCTGGCATCTTGCCTCTCTCGTAATAGAAAGGTTTAGTTTGGCTGGAAGTTGTGGGGGTGTACTGAGGTTCAGTTTCATCGGCGAGGTCGCCTCCGCTTTCTGACATCATCACCATCATCAGAGACGACCCAACCCGACGTTTTTAGAGATAAAAAGATATGCCTGTGTTGACTTGTTCAGAAAAAAAAAGCTCCAAATTTCTGACAGCACTAACTTTTGCGTTATGCAAAAAGTGTCATTTATGTTTGTCAAAAATCATTACGTTGCATCATTTTTTATCTTACCACCATCATGAAATCTGTATAAATTTGCTGTACACATGATGAGTATTACTGTTATTACAAGTACTATTCTAATTATTATCGTTAATTATATTAGTGGCAGGCCACTGGGTACCATTGTATGTCGATAACCCAATGAAAATCTGTGCAAGATCATGAAAATGTTTATGAATTAAAGGAATAAAAAAAATAAATAAAAAAACCCAACTTGAGTGTTTAATATCACTTCAGATCTATTGACTACTTTTCTAACCTGAACAATACAGGCTATGAGTCATCATTAAGCACAACTGACATGAGACTTTTCTCTAGTCATTATACATTATACCGATCTGAATAAATTTTATTTGGCCAGGTATGTTACACATACTAAACACAGCACTGGTTTTGAAGGTATAATGATTTATTGGTATGCAGAGGGATAGGAGATAAACAAAAAAGTAATAACAGGTATGTAGTAGATTGGAGATATAGAAATATGTTGGAATCAAGGACTAATTTATTGTCATATTATACAATATAATACAGTAGAACATAGCATTTTACAATGAAAATACTACTAGTACTATGATGATAATAATTAATACATAATTATATAAAAGATAAAAATAACAACGTACACGATACATAGAGGTGTTTCTACAATTTATCTATTTGGATGATGAAATTTCTTGTGAAATTGAATCAAATACAGGGTCCTTCTAACACTTGCGTGTAAACAGGTACTTTCCTTCGTCGCCTGATTGGTGGAAAAGAAACTAAACCCCGCCCATGCGCACTGCTATTGGTCAACGCTGCTGTCTGTCCAGGCTCTGGCGATCAGTCGTCTGTAGTGATGTCACTTCAGGGATTTTCCGTTTTTACAGTGTTATCGTCAGGGTTGTTCGATTCCAGAAATGATGGAGTCGACTCCAAGAGTCGATTCTGCACGGTATCGGTTCGTGCTGCACATTTTGTGCGGTTAAGTCAATACATATAAATGATAACCACAGACACTTATCATACTTCAGATTTTGGGATTGATTAATTGTTGAAGAGAGAAAAACGGGTGTCTAAAATTAAATTAATGACAACATTAATCACGAACAGCTGATGCTAACCTTGAGTTAGCATTGTAAACGTGTACCCGAATCTCCTGTCAACTTAAGATTTATTTAAATCTTTATTTATTTATTTAACAAGCTTTACGTTTGATAATGTTTTCACTTTGTTATTTATTTTTATTTTAAAAATAAACCCTCTGTCAGACCTCTAAAGTGTGTGGCACAGAAGTAATCGACTCCAAACACTTCAGACTTCCTGGAATCACAGAATCGACTCCTCGTAAGAACGACTCTGTAGTCGTAACATGGCTCGCTAGCTACGCCTGTGGCTCCCTTCGTCTGGATGAGTCATTTCAGGCTGAGGCTTTGAAGCTCAAAGCTTGTCAGACCTTTAAAGTTGAAAACAGATTAAAAGGGACATAGCTAGCTAGCTAGATTATCTGTATGCAGCACTGTTTGGAAGCTAGTTAGTACAGCTAACTGTGAGCGTTTTTAAAGCGTGTTTTCTTTTCTTTTCTAGAAAACTAACAACAGCCTGGTAGTCGTGTTGTTTACCTGGGATTTATTCATTTCAAAAAGAGAAAACTTCTGTCACACAAACAAAGCTTAAATTTTTTTTTAGTATTAGCTCTAACAGTCCAGCTGAAAAGCTGTCAAAAAAAAAAAAAAAAAAAAAAAGAAGTAACGCTTCTGTTGTTTTTAATTCTGAATAACTGTAACGGTTTTAGAGGAGAGAGAGAGAGAAAAAAAGACACCGCAACACGTTTTGTTTCGAGTGTGTGGAGAAATGTCCGGGCTGTCTTTAAAAACTCAGCTGCAGGGGGAAGAAAAGGACAATCCGGATCTACAGAAGAACAGCAGACAGTTCGAGCTATCTGGAGAGCAAGCTCAGACCGTCTTTGTCATCCTCGATTCATCTGAATCTCTCAGTTTGCTCAGGTGAGTGCTCACTGTTTGCTGTGCAGAATCATATTCCCATTGCACACTGCGTGGCATGAGAGTTTCACAGGCATGACACAACAGCAAATACAGCATCTGTAATGTGTGACAAATCATTTAAATCTGTCCTGCAAGCCAGACAGTACACACATCACCCAAGAGATCAGTGAGACTTGTGACTGGTTCCTAAATACCTCTTACACATTTCTAGGTTTGTGGATCTGACATTTTGTTGCATTGTAAACACAGACAAAAGACAAAAACAAATCCATGGACTATCTCTTGTTCTGAGTGCACTGTAGATTATTTTTATGGATATATAAATCTAGATAATTCAAATATTTGGTACATCTAGGTAGATATGTCCATCATGTTTGTTTATTGATTGATCGATTGATCGATTGCAGCCTTTAGATGTTTCTTCCTGAACTTTCCACCGGTTGCAACGTGTTAAAGTGTACATTCTAAACGTTATTTTTTCCATGTTACTGAAACTAAGAAAACTGCTAGATGGTGATAATCATAATAATAATTCGCAGTTGCATATGTTTTTTGAGGTTTGTGTGAAATTTCAGTTTAAGTGGCCACCAGTTAGGCTTAGAACTATAACTAAGAAATAACACGCCCTGCGGACGTGCCGTTACAGGAAAATAATCAACGACGACGCGGTGATGTGACCGCACCGAAGTCCAGAAAACATCTGATCTGATTTGCTTTATTCCTCTTATCCCACAGCAATTCCCCAGTGATTTGCAGTTGGTAATTTGTTAATATTGAACAACACATCATACCTTTTATCCATTTATAGTTACATTAAATGTCATTGGACGTCCACGAATCGAGTTAGTTCCTGTTACTGCTTACATCATAGCAGATATAGTACTGTGCAAAAGTTTGAGGCACATGCAAAGAAATGCTGTAGAGGAAAGATGCCTTCAAAATGATGAAATTAAATGTTTCTACATTTAAAAAAAATACAGTAAAGAGCAGTAAACTGTAGTAAATGAAAGAAAAGTCAGTATTTGATGTGACAGAAAAAAGTAAAATTAAAATTAAAATTAAAATAGTAGTCTCCGGTACAATTTGTGCAGTTTTATAAGGAAATGAGCTGGTAAGTTTTATTGAGCATCTTGCAGAACCAGACACAGTTCTTCTGGACACTTTGACTTTCGCACTCGCTTATTATTTTTGCAGCGAAACCCAGCAGCCTTCATTGTGTTTATTTTTTTTTCTGAAAAGTGTCTCTTACGTAATACGCTGCTTTCTTTGATGACGTACGAAAACTTTTCTGTAACATTTAATTTTGTGCTAGAAAACTAATGTTTGGGAATCTAAAATGTTCTTTGTACTGACTTGATAATGTAGAAGTCATACAATAAAAAAAATCTATGACAAAGTTTGTACTAAAAAAAAAAAAAAAAAAAAAGGGTGCCTAAAACTTTTGCACAGTACTATATAAAGAGTCATTCCCTCATCAGCCTCTCGTTCTCTCACGTGAAGTTAATAATGCCAAATAAGCAGCTTGTTATGTTACCAAGGAACCGCAAAGCACAAACTTCTGTCCTGCGGTGGAAATCTTACTGACCGTTACAAAGTGCTGACACTGCATTGTGCAGATAACGTAATAGAACAAGCGCATTAATGTAAACCTGTGATTTAAATTGCAGCGGCCTCACTGTCAGACGTCTTCTGAACAATCCGGTTCAAGAAGTCAACAACGCTATGTTATAACAACTTTATAACTCTGACAACAATAAAAATGTTTATCGGTAAATTGTGAGCTTGGGCCTCGGTGATCAATGAGCCCGTTACGGCTTGATACTTGATCTTCCTGAGTGTTGAGCTAAACACTTGTGGCAGGAGATAACGGCGGTGTTGTGACAGAGAAAGGAATCCATCGTTTGAAGTGTTAAAGATTGAAACTAGTTGTGCTTGGAGCACAAGTGCAAGGGTTTGAACTGAGAGTGAAGCAACTGTCGCAGCTAAATAGCTTCGGGTCCACGTGTGCGCATCTTGTCTGAGGTTTATGAACTTTCAGTACCTCCGAGAGCATAAAAGTGCAGTTTGACCTAGTTGTTGATTACAACTGCTGCTTGTCACACTCTCTCATCTGACTAACACTTTGCTGCTCTCAGCACCAATGTGGTGTTTTTTTATGCCTGTAGTGTGACACTTTGATAGATAAATCATCCAACATACTGCAGAGTAAGCTCTCAGCATTTACAGGAAAAAGGAAGTGGGTTTGTGTGAATCTCGCAACCGGAGTGCTCGGTCAAAGCTTTCACTCCGACACGCATAATGATCCAGAAGACAAGGACCTTGTTTGTGTTGAATCTAAGGGCATATACGCTAGATGGGGGGAAAATAACCGACCACAAAGACCGTTTATGTTCAGCGCCATCTTAAGCGCCCAACAAACCCTGGGTGGTAAATCTTTCAATAATTCACCTAATTTTAGCCTCGGCCTGATTCCATACAAGAGTTGTTTACTCATCCATGTGGGTAAACATTAATAATGTTTTTTGTTTTTTTTCTTCACATGGTCTCGCTTGTCATGGTAAATCCTTTATTTATATAGTTAATGTGATTTGGAGAAAACAGTTCAAATGGATTACATACCCTGGGAAACTGAAAACGTAAATAAAAAGAAGGGAGATTGAAGTTCAACGGAATTAAAACCCCCGTATTAAAAATGATTTTAAATAAACAAAGGGCTAAGCATTTGCAGTAGTTTTGCTCATTTGTAGTAATGTAGTTATAATAAATCAGTACTGGATCGGGATCGGGTCTTGCATGTGAACACACCTTACACATCGATTACATCATCAGGTAATAAAATAATCAGATCTGATATCAGTGTCATAAAATGGAAAAATTGTCTAATGTTTAAAGCGTTTAGGACCAGAGTGACCACGCCTTTATGATCGAACACCATATTTCACCGGGGAAATGTTCACAAAAGTCTCTAAATATCAGTTCTAAGACAGAAATGATAAAATATCGAGAATGGATAAAATGCTTTAAAAGTCAGGATAAATACATGAAGCCTACTGCATTTTGTGAGAAAACATATTCTGTTATGCGTACAGTATTATATCGTCATATTGAATGCTACAGAAATTTAAAAATTATTCAGGTCTGTATAATGATGGGAGACAAATGAAAGGGAAAAACCAACACGAAGTGTCTTAGTAAGCTGATGAACGACCGGAACAGCTTTAGCATCGATTCTGCAAGTTTGTTAAACTACTGGAGTGATGAACACCATTCTTCCCCAAAAAAATAAATAAATAAATGTGTGTGTGTGTGTGTGTGTATATATATATATATATATATATATATATATATATATATATATATATATATATATATATATATATATTCCCTCAGTTGGTATTTTGATAGTGATGAAGGGCACTAACACATCTCCCATGTTTAGATCTGGTGAATGTGAAGGCCATAGCATATGATTTACCTCATTTTCACCCTCATAAAGCCATTCAGTGAGTATTCGTGCCCTTTGGATGGGGGCGGGGTCATCCTCGAAGAGATCACACCCATCCAAGTAGAAACATTTCATCATGGGATGAAGGTAATCAGTAAGAAGAACTGAATAATATGCCTCCCCCCCCCACCCTGCAAAGCAGCATATTAGAGACTCCATTTGCACCTTGACTTTGTCAACTATCTGATTTTGATTCAGCGTGCCAAGATGAGATCTGTTTTAGTTTTATAGTTGGTTAAGACATGAAAGTTTTGAGACTGCAGGATCAGACTTTTTTATAGCACCGGATGAGGGTTAAGGGTCTTCCAGTCACTAACCCAGAACCTTTAACCGCTGAGTCTGTTTAATAAATGCAAAAGCCAACCACGGCTTGCCTTTGGTTGGTACAGTGGCTTTCTGGTATGTAAATAATGTTGTGGCCTTTTAATTACTATAGATCATTAAGTCTTGTGCTCAAATGAGCATGAGGAGACACTTTATTTTGTGCAGACACTGAAATGTCAAGAATCTGAGACACAATCCCCACAATCCAGTCTCTAATGAATCTGTTTGATGTTAAACCCATTTTCTTTAAAAAAACAAAACACACAGATACACAATGTGCTGTCCTTCTGGGACTGTTGTGCTGCGGTGTTTTGAAGAAAAGTCACAACGCAGACAGTTTAATAATTTAAACCATCACACTTGTTAGAATAAAAACCTGTTTTCCCAGAAAAGGAGGGAGCCATGTTACAGCTGTTTTCCTGCCTCCATCCTGAGCTTACATCTGAGAGGAAATGACTCGGCAGAGCTGCCTGTGCTGTTTTACTGCTTAGGGTTGAAGCTTTGCTGACTGCAGAGAATCGCATGCCTGAAAGAACACCTTTGTCAACATTGTCTATCCGCATAAAAAATAACCGAACAGAACTCGTCTTTGCCTCGTGGGCATGTTAAGAAATCAGCCAGCATGTTTATTTGTCTGAAAGTTCCTTGTTCCTGACTTCCTCTGCATGATGACGGAGATGAACTTCTGAGGTGTGATTGCTATAACTTATAGAAGTGATTAGAGCTGGGTGATACGGCTGTATCATATTGGATAACGTCACACCACAATACGCTGTTCTGTGATCTTGCAGATGTCAGCAGTACTTTCATAACCCTGGCCTAATAAGTGAGGAGTGAAGCACTTGGTAGTGTGGTGTTATAGGAAAATAATCAGTGATGGGTCTGTGACACGAAGCGGGAGTTACTGTTCCCACCACGAAGTTGATTATTTTACAATAACAGCATATCCTGGATTGTTTTATTCAAACATTACATAATGTTTTTATGTAATAAAGAACGACATGCCATCATTTTATCCATCTATAATTGCATTTAATGTTGTGGAACATCCACAAAACAAGCTGTCTTTTGTTACCACTTACATTATAGCAACATCAATCTCTCATTTCTCTCTCTCTCTCTCTCTCTCTCTCTCTCTCTCTCTCTCTCTCTCTCTTGCTCTATGTTAGTAAAACAAAAAAGCATGTTATGGAGAAACCGCATAGCACAAATTCCTCTGTACTGAAGACTTTTCCGTCTTGGGAGACCCAAAGGAACAACTTCACCTCTAATTGATACAAAGTTACATTTGTAACTGGAGACTCCTTCCATAAGTGCCGTAAACTTCACCAACTTCACCATGCTTTTTAATCATTTTATACGAACCGTCTGCTATACAAGTCCCTATGTAAGTTGTTACTATGGAAACTATAACGTATTAGAACGAGCGCATTAATATAAACCAGTAATTTGACTTGCAGCCAGAACAACTGTCAAAGCTGTTTAATCAACACCTCCTGACTAATCAGATTTGAGAATTCAACAGAACTGTGATTATAATGAGATATAAATAGATTTGAGGTTAAAAAGTAAATTTTTTTTTTAGTTTTGACAGGCCTTCTTTTTTTTTCTCCAGCGGCAGCGAATTCATAAAACTAAGTCTTGTCAATAATTCAGTGGCATTACTGCACATGCAGGATAATAATGTGTATCAGATTTAACTACAAATGTCTTTTTTTAAATATACGTTCCTTAATATTCATAAATATTTGTAGTCCCAGTTTCACCTGGTCTCAAATCTTCTTTAAAATTTTCTTTTATTTTCTTACATATTTTTTTATTTGATTCAAGTTTATTTCTGTCATTTTCTAATTTATTTTCATTTTTGTTTATAAATATTTATAAATATTTATAGTCCCAGTTTCACCTGGTCTCAAATCTTCATTTTCCCCTCTTTTTTATTTTCTTTGCTTTATTTTATTCTATTTTAATTCTGTTTATTTCTATTTTATTTTCACTTTTTAAATTTTTTATATATATATATATATATATATATATATATATATATATATATATATATATATATTATTATCATTATTATTATTTTTCCTTATATTCATACACACTATGCCTCTTAGACACGCTAACACTATGATTGACTTATGGAACTGTCCAATCACCGGGTTGCGCGTAAACATGAACGCTTCGCCAATAATAGCGAGGAGGCTGGATTCCGTCAGCCAATCACATCTCAGGAGGCGGGATCTTGTGCGTCTGTGTAAGCGGTTGAGTTTGGCTAAAGCAGCGTGATGGCGCCCTCTGGCGGTTCACAACATTAGTCTCGCTTCCTAATTTTAGAACTATCGAGGTTTGTTTCGTAGTGCGCAACTCGAACGATTTCCTGGTTGGAGGGGATTTATCTTCATCTGTGGACCTTTTCGGACCGATATTGAGCTGAGGGATTTTGTAAGATGTCCTCCGCGGTTTCGTCTGATCTGGTTAGTGTTCCTGGGCGTTAATCTGGGTAACATTACGGCACAACATGGCCACAACACGGGGAGGGACAGAGAAATGCTTTTAATCGTCGCCTCTGGAATGTTGCGCTGCTGTTACGAGTTTCGCCGCAGATTACACGGAATGGGGATGTTGTGTAGTTTAGACACCACACTTCTGTAAAGAGTAAAAGTAAAAAAAGCGACCTGTGTTTACGTGTTTACGTGTTTACGTGTTTATGTGTTTATGTGTTGGTGGAAGTCCAGCCTGGCTGCTTTGACAGCTTGGTCCGGCGTCCGGGGTTTGTTTACACGCTGTAGAGCTGGAGGGCACAGAAATGTTTGTCCTTTATTCACAAGAGGAATAGATCAGGCAAACTAACATTACTGACATGTGACGATAGATGATGGTGAACTGATATTACAGAAATATAGAAGATCCTGCGAACTAATATTACAAAAAAAAAAGTAAGTGATTGTGTAAACTAATATTGCAGAAATATAGATGATCATGTAAACTAATGTCAAGCATGTAAACTAATATTATGTCGTGTAGATAAGCATCAAAACTAATATTACAGAAATGTAAATAACCATCCAAAATTTTACAGAAATGTAGACAGTCATGTAAACTAATTTTATAGAAATGTAGACAGTCGTGCAAACTGAGATTATAGAAATGTAGATGATCGTGTAAACTAATTATAGAATCGTAGACGACCGTGTAAACTAATTATAGAATCGTAGACGACCGTGTAAACTGAGATTATAGAAATGTAGACGATCGTGTAAACTAATTATAGAATCGTAGACGATCGTGTAAACTAATTATAGAATCGTAGACGACCGTGTAAACTAATTATAGAATCGTAGACGTCCGTGTAAACTAATTATAGAATCGTAGACGACCGTGTAAACTGAGATTATAGAAATGTAGACGATCGTGTAAACTAATTATAGAATCGTAGACGATCGTGTAAACTAATTATAGAATCGTAGACGACCGTGTAAACTAATTATAGAATCGTAGACGTCCGTGTAAACTAATTATAGAATCGTAGACGTCCGTGTAAACTAATTATAGAATCGTAGACGACCGTGTAAACTGAGATTATAGAAATGTAGATGATCGTGTAAACTAATTATAGATTCGTAGACGACCGTGTAAACTAATTATAGAGATGTAGACGATCGTGTAAACTGAGATTATAGAATCGTAGACGATCGTGTAAACTAATTATAGAATCGTAGACGATCGTGTAAACTAATTATAGAATCGTAGACGACCGTGTAAACTAATTATAGAATCGTAGACGACCGTGTAAACTAATTATAGAGATGTAGACGATCGTGTAAACTGAGATTATAGAATCATAGACGATCGTGTAAACTAATTATAGAGATGTAGACGATCGTGTAAACTAATTATGGAAACGTAGACGATCTTGTCAACTACTGTCACAGCGGTGTAGATCAGGTTTCCTCAAACATATTATAACCTCTTTACTGTAAAATAAACTTCATGGACCCAGTCAGTACAGATTTATTTCATAAACATTACTGAAATGTGTACAATAATATCCTGTGCATTTATTACAACCATAGATCTTTCTATTCCTGACCTTTGCACTGACCCAGTCCCAAGCTGATATTATTTATAAGCCTGCTGTTTGTATTAAACCCATTCCATTCAAGTGACCGGACAAGTAGCTAAAATAACTATAAGAACCCTACAATAAATGTGATTTTCTCTTCTGTACCTAAACATGTCCTTCTCCCGTAACAGACTGTAAAGTGGTGTACTCGAAGCAGTCTACAGAGAGTAAATACTATTTCATGCTAAAGCATTACTTTTGCTCATGCTGTACTCTCAGGTTTGATATTGGTCTACAGTTTGTAGTGGCTGTGCTTGACAGTTTCAGTATTAGTTGGTCTCTTTCTGCATGTGTCTCTTTAGTTCCATTTTACATGCGGTTATCAGCTCTTGTGTAAAAAAAAAAGTTCAGTATGTCAGTAATGTTGAGAGCATCAGAACATCCCTTCCTCTGTCTCTGTGGTTCTTACTCTGAGTTCTTGGTGTCACATGCACTGCTTGTTTACATTGATTTCCCAGATTCAAATCATGCTGGTCATCAATAATGTGATTTGAATTCAAAACTTGAAATGCATGCAAGTGGCTGCATTTACACTGCAAACTGATTTTTTTTTTTTTTTCTCCACTGTTTTTTTTTTTTTTTTCTGAAACAGATTGGATAATGTTGCATATGTGTAAACAGCACGGATTGTTTTTTTTTGTTTGTTTGTTTTTTTTCCACATCTGATGTGTGTGACATGGATATCCAGCTCAGACATAATTGATATCTGGTCATTTGCCTCTCATCTAAACACTCACATCTGATTCTGGTGACATCCTGTTCATTCTGAAGTTGTTGTCATTGTTATGCGATAGATCTCAAGTCATTTGGTGTGCAAGTGACACACGTGAATCATGAAGCGTAATCAGGAGAGTCCAGGTGAAATAAATCGTCTTATTTATTTGTAGACAGACATAATCGTTTAAAAATTGTGAGGACATTTCCTCACAATGCAATGACATTGTTTGGGGGGGGGCCAAGGCCGAGCAAGGATATAGTCAGTCCTGGCTCCAATTGCTTATCCTTTCTACAACCACAGTGATGCAAGATGTAAACATGGGTCAAGTCTTACGTATATGTAAACAGGTGTGACAAAGAAATCTGACCTGTCTCAAAATATTCTTGTGAATTGTGGATGCAGGCACACAATGTAAATGCAGCCGTGGATTCACATAAACATCTCTGGTACCGGTCTAATCAGGTTGTCACCCACTCAATTACGTTCATACGTTCAATATTTTCTACAAAGCAGGATTCGCCCGTTAGTGAGCTAACTGGTTCAGGCTTGGGCCCAAGCCAAAGTAACTTTGTTCACCCGGAATAAAATCTGCCATAAATCAAGCACAGACTAGCTCACTAATCCTCCAGTCTGGCTTCGTGATCTACTGCCCCCATGACCTTTAGGTTCACCCGAGCAGACTTTCCCTGAAGAATCGTCTCTTATGTGGTTTGCCCAGTGTTGGGAAATATTTCTTGCTTTAAAGTGCTTCTCTGTTTTTTTTTTTCCCCCTTCTCCTCTCATCTCATGTCATCTCATCTCATCAGAGTGGAACCACTTTTACCCGAGTCAGGAATCGTGGCTGACATCGAGGTGGACGGCATCCTCACGTCTGATTCAGAGACCTTTTATCAGCTCAAGAGTCAGCCCATTCCAGTCAGGTGAGTTCAGTACACGCTATAACATGCACTGCAAAGGGATGTGGACGCTGATGGTGACTAGAAGGTTGTGAGGTCTAATCGTATGACTGCCACAGAACCACTGTCGGGTTTTACTTATAAGTAGCTGTAGGTAAAAAAGGCTGTCAAATAATTTTAAAAACATAATGAATTTTTTAAAGTAGTGTATAACAGTCAAGCATTTCGAGCTATAAACAGTGCTCAGTGCAAAAGTGCAATATATGTCATCGCTGAACAGATTGTATGACATTCTGTGTGTACACGTCGGTCAATCTCAAAACTTTGATAAAAAAAATTTTTATCTCACGTTTTCCCAATTTGGTCATTTTCTTTCCAGTTCCCGCCCACTAGCTAGCTCTCCCCTTCATCTGAGACACATGAAGCCGCCACCCACCACATTTTCCACTTTTTACACTGCTGCGTCACCGGGCCGCTAAACACTTGGAGGAAAGCCCTATCCGCCCTCTTCCGCATACACGAGCTCACATACGCCTACGATTGGTTAGTGTCGTTCTGATTGATAGGGTAACCCACATAGAGCAGGGCTAACTTTGCTCTCTTGGACTCCTGCTCTCGCATGGCTGTGGCACCGTTGGGATTCATGCTTGCGTCAATAGAGCGAACGCTTTTCTAATCGCAAATAATTTTATCGCGAGTAAAAGTTGTCCAGCTGAAAAAGCCATTCACCGAAGGGGAAAGGACGCGGGATGTGAAAGACGGATTAGTTCTGGTAGCAGTCACTTTCATGTTCCACCGACTTAACCTAGGTGAGCTTTGACCTGGTCTTGTGAGCCAAGTGGACAGGACTGTGGTCTCTTTGATCAGTAACAAATTGAGGAGCTGCTTATTATTAAGTATCAGTCACGCTAGACTTTTGCGTGACTTTTTGCGTGACCATCTTTTGTTTGGGGAAAATAGTCATCTCAGCCACAGACATGCTCTAGGTCTTTTGTGGTAAAGCTAGGCTTTTTAGCAATATTGGCAAAAGATATTTTTGAAAACGCATATTTACACTGTTTGACATGTCAGTTGATTATCACACTCAAGGCAACCAAAGTAGTGTTTTCTAGCTAAATGATATTTAAACGTCGAGATTGTAGCTTTTCCTCTTTTGTGCCCCATGTTTGTGTGTTTAACAGTTAATGTCGGTCATGAGATCCACAATGAACGCAGCTCACTACATATTATGCCAAAGACTTAACTTTGTAATCAAACTCCGTGCTGCTTCTTTCTTCCCCCAAATCCGAGCTTACAAAAACAGCCCTGCCCCAGTGAGGAATTTTTGCCGTCGTATTGAAAATTTGATTACACCTGATTGACCAAAGCGTTGCGCAACTAGACACCTTTCAAAGGTCAAAGAAGTGTTTGGAGAAATTCTGTGGGCTGAACTCTCTCACAGCCGTGCGATACGAACGCCATGCTGCTCTCCGGCTTTGCATGCTTCAGTACTGAGCATGTGTGAGCACATCTGCTTGTTGTTGTTGCCGTTGGCTGCTTAAAGCTCTGGGACTTCCCACAGTGACTCAGCACAACGCCGACCTTCTTGGGAAGACATACGTGGGGCTTTTATGGGAAATTCGACACTTTGGATTTTTTTTAGTTATTTTTGAAATTCTATTGAATGTTTCATGTGTTCAGTTTTGGGAAGTTGGGTTTCCAGATTTGTTTGGCAGTTTATCTTGCTACAGTAAGTACAGGTGGGCTGTTTTTGGCTTTATTAGATCACTGAAAAACTAATTTTAATACTGTGTTTGTGCTCATTCCATCATCCTACGATTTGACCAAGTCGTCATCCAGGAAAGGCACTGCCAAAGAAAAAACATCAGACAGTTTAATCATATTTTCTTTTGCACCAAAGCACTTCTAAACATCTTCATAAATGTTTATATATTTCGCTTTGCAGATATGAAATGGTAGATTTGTAGAAGATTAAGCCTGAACGTTACGCCTAAGTGATATTATTAACCGTGTAAGTGGTGAAGTGAAAGTGAGGACACTCAAGCTGGAGGAACTATAGGGGTATGTGTGTGTGTGTGTGTGTGTGTGTGTGTGTGTGTGTGTGTGTGTGTGTGTTTTGTCAGAGTGAAATGCCTTGAGTGTATAGAAAAACCAGAAAACCATGAAGACTTCTAAAAAGTTGTTTTAAAAAAAGTGTTTTTTTTTTTTTCTTTTCTTAAAGTTGAGCTCCGTTTTTCAAAACTGAAAGAATACAGTCATTTTTATAAAATTAAAGTTCAGATTTAGGATTAGGTGGGGGGGGGGGATTCTCTGCATATACAGTATATAGTTACATATATACAATATACACCGATCAGCCATAACATTAAAACCACCTGCCTAATGTTGTGTAGGTCCTCCTTGTGCCGCTAAAACACTCCCAATTCCCACCCATGTACACAAAGTTCCGCCCCCAGAGCCTACGGTTGATTCGACTAGAGTTTTTAGATCAGTTGTAATTTAAAGCCCTGTGGTCACTGATGGACTAGTAGTACATTTACATTTATTAATTTCCCAAATTTCTTTATCCAGAGTGGCTTGTGATTGAGAGAGAATAAAAAAAAAAAACAGGCAGTAGTGAATGAAGAGTTTTGCTCAAAGGCCCAGCAGGAGGCTTTCTGACAGTCCTGGGATTTGAACTCACCACCTTCTAATTTCTAGCTCAGACCCTTAAATGCTAGTATTAATTTGATGGCACATGATGGTACTGAAAACTGTAACCTAGACCTATTTTACCCCTTTTTGCCATCTCCTGTAGTGGCTCAGTTGCCCCCGTTGCTCCTGCTGTGGCCCTGAGCACATCCGCCATGTCCTCACGGGTGTTGATGAGGCAGGAGCTGATGAGGCAGCAGGCGCAGGACCAGGAGAGGAGAGAAGCCCAGCAGCAGGCGTCCAGCGCTCAGCTTCGGCCCACTGACTCCACACCCGCCATCTCCGTCTCGTCCTCTCTGCCCAACACTCGCCCCACGACCACACAGGTCCCCGTGGAGGTGCTGAAGGTAGGTGTGCTTATGGGGAAGAACTTTCAGTGTACTCTGCTGTATGAAGAGTGATTACGATTTTAACAGTGATGATATCATCGTTCCTTTATTGTAAAATGCTTTGATAAGATTTAAAGGTGCAGATTGTAATTTTAAAAAGTGTTTCTAGACCTTTCGAAATGCTATAATTTCAACCATGCGTTAAAATTTTTTTTTTAATTTGCCATACAGTGGATTTCGCTAGTTGCTTTGATTTAGGTTCCTGTTTTTTCTGGTCCGGAAATTAGCCCCACCCCCAGCCAAAAAAAAAAAAGAAAGAGCTGCTCAGCTCTGCTCCTTTTCCCTATAAAAGGCAATCTATAGAGCATATGTTGTTTTCTACATATGGGGTGGGGTCTAAAATGCAAAAGCTTGACAATGTTTATGTTACATTTGCACTTCACCTTGCTGGCAGTAGGCTCTAACTAAATTACAAACGGCTTCTTCAAACATGGGATTTGCATGTGTAGTGCATTGTGTTGGATATATTACATTAGAGTTTGTGAAAGAATAAAGCACCTCTTCTTACAAATGCGTACATTCTTGGTGAGCTGTAAAGACAGAGTGTTGATTTAAGCAACCAAATAAGCGAAACGTGTGTTTATTCTGCTTCTCCTCAGGTTCAGACTCACCTGGAAAACCCGACTAAGTACCACATCCAGCAGGCTCAGAGGCAGCAGGTGAAGCAATACCTCTCCCACACCCTCGGCAACAGAGTGGCCAGTCAGACGCTGGCCATGTCGCCCTCGCCCCAATCAGGCTCCGCCCCCGAGCTAGCCCCGGCCGCCAGCAGCACTCCCAGCAGCCCTCTGGCTGTGCTGAGCCTCAACTCCAACAAAGAGGAGGTAATTTCTAAACCAAGACAAGCTCAGGTCTCTCACAGAAATCTCATTATACGTCATACATTACTGCATGGTCAAGTTACATAAATTTCTTTGCTTATGAATGTCGGGATTAGCGACAAACTAAATGACTAAATTACAACAACAGTTACGTTTTACTGCTTAACCATTAGTGATCAGTTTATGGCTACATATAAGACAATTTGAAGTGGTTATATTTTGTTTTGTAGTGGTTACCGCTTTTAACTAGCACAACAGATTCAACAGACGAGGCATATGCTTTGAATCTGAAGTGGGAAGGAGAAACATGAACTTCCGTGTCCACTGTGTTTTTGGTGACGATTTTTTTTTTTTTTTTTTTGACGGTTTGCTAATCTTGCTAATCAGGTAAGATTATGGGTGAAAAAATTTTAAAATCTTCTGTGAAAACTCTCCCATTTCTGAGCTCTAGCTATATGACTAGTCTCTGGTAGGATGAGCTGCCTTCAGCAACGATCCACAGCAAAGGAGCTGACACAAATCTGTGACTCTTTGACAACTAAAGTTGCTGAACTATGGCTAGTCCCATCCCCCCCCCCATACATTTATTGTCTCGGCTAAAATATATACTCAAGTATTCAGTTGAAATACTTTGCTTGGCCGCATCCACACCACATTCTGCCAATTGACGACTCCTGCATTAGTGTATGTCAGATTTTGAGATTTCAGTAAAAATTATACTGTCATTTTTAGTAGAGAACAAGGTAAATGTGTTTTGGCCAGGATGTGATTTTTAGTGGCCAGAAATCCCTATAAAACAATAGTTAACAAAACAAAGGCTTATCCGTAGTCCGTTTCACACAGTTTGTGGTTAGCACGCTCGGCTTGAGTTCTCTGCATGCCATTTCGCTAAACAGTATGCATTTTAATTTGGCTTAGCAGGTGCTGCACATACCTTGGCAGAAACCTGTTCTTTGGCAGTTTTAGCTTCCAAGAAATGTCTGGCATCCATGTGGCATTAATAGCTTTAAACAAGGGCACCATAGTGAAGTGATACAATACACCATCCAGACTACCCTTAGTTTACAAAGACACATCACTATTAATTAAAAATGAATTTTCAATCACCTGCGTGTAGTTCACACCTCTGGGGTTGCCCATTTTTTCCTGAGCACCCGAGACGGGGTTTTTCAACAGGTCTAGATTACTACCTTTGAAAACAAGCACTCCCATTTAAGGCATAAGGAAATGCAGACCAAAAAAGCAAATCGTGTTTTTGTTTTTTTTTTCATCTTTGGCATCAAATGTAAAAGGATGTAACATAAAAGCAAGGGAAAATTAAAAATAAACAAATAAAAAGAAAGTCTAATATGATGATATATACATGAGAAGATGGCATTCATTCAGTTAAACATCTAATAGAAGCCTAGTATATTGACTACATATTGGTGCCTGAATAGTCCTAGTTGTAATGATCACATTAATCGCTGCAAATCTGGTTTAATTTAACAACATGGCTTCCACCCTGGTTATTCTGCAGCTTGTAATATAGCACTTAATCCAACACATGTGGTACATGAGAAACATTTATTTTATTAAGAATTGCTAAAATTGCATGACTGGTAACTGTGCACACAATTTAATAAATATATCTACGTAATACTAATTTGAATAAGTTGTAATTTGTACGCAGAATGTAGGCAACGTATCGTGTTTTTAATTGTCGTCAAATTAATAAAACAATGCTGACGTTTCTGTTAATCCGACGTGCTCTTCTGTAAAGAAATCATGCCCATGGTTTAAAGGATAAGCTGACCAATCACTCATCTGCTATGCTTACAGCTCACTTTAAAGAAGTGTAGTTCATAATTATATCCATAATAAAACAGTATCTAAGAATACGAAGCTGCGTCCAATATCTCCAATGTCCTCTGTGCAAAAATAAACATGTCTGTAGACTTTACAGGAACAATATGCTTAATTAATTAAAAGTGTTATGTAATTAAAATGTAGTTAATTTTGCCCTTGAATGGCATTCTATGATTTTCTGACTGAATAGGG
This sequence comes from Cranoglanis bouderius, assembly GCA_023630585.1. Lineage (NCBI taxonomy): Eukaryota > Metazoa > Chordata > Actinopteri > Siluriformes > Cranoglanididae > Cranoglanis > Cranoglanis bouderius. The sequence goes on along the minus strand of CM042556.1, from coordinate 16,309,896 downwards.
CAGGTAGATCTGAGGTCTGAATACAGATGTGCACAATATCAGTATTAACTACAAACTCGACTCTGAATGCAGCCTGAACGCACGTCTGAAAGTATGTTGTTGTGCGTGTAGTCTTTGCTAAACAATGTCTAGGGATGTAGGTGGGGCAACTGTGATCTGGTCAGGGTTTTTATGACCTATTAAAGAACAGGAACTCTTATTGCCCAGTGCTGCCACACGTAGCCTTGTGTCAGTCAGAGATTACTGCTATCCTAAGAAGGCTTAGAGGGTAATATTTTGATATGATCCTATTACGGAATTTAATTCAGTGACTGACGTCTGATACACGTTGTTGTGACATTTTTACACTAACGTGCTTACTATTTTATGGAGATTTTTTTTTTTTTTTCTTCTGTTAAACGGAATTTAAGATTCATAATCAGAGTTGTAACTTATGTATACAACGCCCTTGGAGCCACCACTGCCCCTTTGCTGTCAAATCACACGATTACTACGGTGGATGAAACACCTCACTACTGTAGAACGGTTCAATTGTACAGCTAAAGATAGCTCAGAGGGTGGGGCTAAAACCAAAAGTTCCGCGGGTTGCAGATACAAACCGTGTGTAATCTGTAAACACATAAAGCAAAAGTTTGAACTGAATGTGTGAATAATGATCTGTCACATAAGAAGCGTACACACTGATAGCCACGAATAGTTACTTTTCTCTCCATACTAATTAAAAAAAAAAAAAACACTGATTACACATTGCTGTTGAAATTTCCACCTTTTGCGAAATAGTGATATTGGGACATATATATGTGTTTAGCAATTATTAAGGAATCTGCAGGAAGGTTAAAGTATATATCGAGTATGAACAAAATCTTTGACAAAGAAAATATGGCTTAGCTGAAAATTCCACAACCTACTAATGAACAGTCCTGCATCTCGGAACGCAAGGAAGTCAGACTTTCAAACCTGCTCTTTTTAATAGTCTGCACTACAAAACAGAGCCAGCTTAATCTTTAAATACACCCTATTTAGAGCCATGAAACGCTAAGCTATTTAGTAATTAATGCACTGTTGTTCTAATAACGGAGCAGCAGTATGTCTAGTTCCTTTAGCAGTGTGTTCAGTTCCCTCGGTAAATACAATAGCATGCTTTGTCAGGTCCTCGTGAAGTTGGCCAGTCCCTCTCGTGCACTCACCGTTCAGTACCACATTGTGCTGGTAAATATCACACTAGCAGCCCAATGGGCCCCTGCACACTTAGCACGCTTTGTGGGTTTGGCTATTAAAGCGCCACTGGATGTGCGACTCCTTCTTAACCGTCCTTAATAATCCAGAGTGTGTGCTTCAGCCAGGCTTCTACAGAGCCACACTATGAAGTACACGCTGTATAAGGTTAATGTTTGTGTCTTGTTAAGGCAGCAGGACTTGCCCCTGACGGGCTGTAATGTGGTTTAGCTGATGTTTGAAATGACCTGCCGTCTGTCTCATGGCAGTGTGGCTAGTGTGTCACCATGAAACTGCTGCACTTTGTGATTATTTTAGACCTATAAGCCTTATGACTCAGCACAGACAGTGACCAACTCAAGGACCTTTATGTTTGAGTGTCAAGCAGCTGTAGTTTTTCTCATCAACTAATGATTTGTAATTGGTTTTGTTTCTTCATCAACACACAGATGGATGGCGTAATTGAGGACATCATCAGCCTGGAGTCCAGTTACAATGATGACTTCATGACGCTGATTGACTCCGGCCTGCAGCTGCCCAACACGGTATGTCCCAGATTCCCAAAAACATGGCGGCTGAAACCTTTCTCATTTCCAAGCTCATTTGACACTCTCATCGTCGATTCCTTAAACAGAGCAAGCAGAAGTTACAGAGGTGCAGTAGAGGTCTGAATTGATTTGCACTACTGCTTCTTAGGAGGCAGTTGTGAGGCAGAACTTGTGAATTTGTGCTTTTGACATTAAAAGGGAAACACACTGTGCACTTCCTGTTCAAGCAGTGGGAACACTATTGTTAGGAAACTGGAAGATATGGACCTGGGGTATAAACTTAGAAACAAGGCTATTGATTTAAGAGTGCTACAATACAGACTAGTCTTGTGTGATCTTAATTTTTTTCCCCCTTGTTTGCGACTGTCCATTTAAAAAAAATATATATATAGCCATAAACGTTGTAATCGCCCAGAACTAATAGCCAAAAATAAGACAGAAAAACAAGCGTTTTCACCAGTTCTGGATGAAGGAGCATACAGGAGTGCTTTGTGACATGGTGCATTATCATGCTGGAAGTAGACATTAGAAGATGTGTCAACTGTGGCCATGAAGTGATGCACATGGTCAGCATCAATACTCACATAGGCTGTAGCATTCAAGCAGCGATTGATCGGTATTGGTTGATCGATCACTTTGGGGCCCAAAGTGTGCCAAGAAAACATTCCCCACACCATTACACCACCTCCACCAGCCTGGACTGTTGACACAAGGCAGGTTGGGTCCATTCATGCTGTTGGTGCCAAATTCTGACCCTACCATCTGTGTGCTCATCAGAAATCGTGATTCCTCAGACCAGGCTGCATTTTCCAGTCTTCAACTGTCCAGTTTTGGTATGCCAGTGCCCACTGCAGCCTCAGCTTTCTCTTCCTGGCTGACAGAAGTGATACCTGATGTGGTCTTCTGCTGTTGTAGTCCATCCACTTCAAGGTTCGACGCGTTGTGCCTTCTGAGATGCTTTTCCGCTCACCGCAGTTGTACAGAGTGGTTATCTGAGTTACTGTAGCCTTTCTGTCAACTCGAACCAGTCTGGCCATTCTCCGTTGACCCTCTCTCACCAAGGCGTTTCCGCCTGCAGAACTGCTGCTCACTGGATGTTTTTTTCTTTATTGCACCATTCTGAGTAAACTCTAGAGACTGTTGTGTGTGAAAATCCCAGGAGATCAGCAGTTATACTCAAACCAGCCCATCTGACACCAACAGTCATGCCACAGTCAAAATCTCTGAGATCACATTTTAATATACAAGACTCTTGTTAGGTTATTTGAATGCTTGCTGTTTCTTTCTTCAGTCCACATTTTCTGTCCCTGATTTTTGTGTGTTCAAAGGTGAGTGCTTGTGTTTAAAGGCGATGGTCTAGACGTGATTTATATACACTCTCACGGATGCTTGTACTAAAGAAAAGTCTTGCAACCTGGGAGGCATGAACTACACGCATGTAATTTGCATGACCCGAATGGCGCACTCAGAAATTTGACTTAAGCAGCTGCGTAACCCGACCCTGAATACGCGTAACTTTCCCTGCATAAATATTATTGTTATTACTGGACGAACTCTGACGAACTCTGAATACATATCCGCATTTCATTTCCCTCAGGTCCGTTTCTGAATTACCTAAAAGGCTTCGTACAACTAAAATGATAATTTACTAGCTAGCACTTAGTCTTTCATACAGACAAATCTAAGGTCATACAGTATTGACAGTGGAAATATCAAAATATCGACACTTCCCTCAGATCTGTTGGTGCCTTACTTACATATGACCAAACTGACACTTCTTTGCAGTGGGTTCTTCCATATTGAGTAACGTTAACGTTGCGTCAGGCGTAAAATCTGATCTGTCCGAAGACATCTGATGTAGAGTGGACACTTCTCGTAAACAGTGACTGCATGGTCTTGCTTGAATGCACTGATTATATACCACGTTTCAACATAGCTTTGAATACAATAGGTTTAATTCAGCTGGCATTCAGGAAGCATTTGTTGCAGCAATTCTTGCAGCCATAATTACTTGATGAGTGTTGCTACCGGTGCTCAGGCCTCGGCATGTCACAAATTAACCGGCTGCTTTTTGGATCTGTGCGGTTGAATTTGTGCAGGAGCTCTTGGAATCCAGGAGTTCTCTGGAAACCAACATACACTTCTGACACATGGTTACCAAAGGGCGGTGCTGGGTGGGGAACACACTCTGAGTTACACAGAAGGAGGGGGGGTTACACACACACAAACACACACACACAGACGCATAGGTTTGTGTGTGTGTGTGTGTGTGTGTGTGTGTGTGTGTGTGTGTGTGTGTTAAAGCTGATAGCCAACAGTGAAAGGTTTTTTTTTATCTGAGAGATATTTCCCCATTCTCAACGTTCCCTTTTTTTTTTTTTTTTTTTTGAAAGCTGTGACAGAAAGAGGAACAAGTGCATGCTGTTGGAGAGTTAGGAGAAGATGAGGATTCTGGTTTTAGTGTCGGAGAATGAAAAGAAAAAGCTTAAGACTGAGGTAAACTGGGTACTTTTTACTTTCTTGGTTTTCGGAATTACGATGACCGCTTCAGCAGGACGTAGTTATGTCGATGTCGCCTGTAACAGGTAGGACGTTTTTCGGCGTACAGATTCATTAGCTAGATGACAAATATCGGTGTGAATTATCAGCTGTGTGAATAAGGCTTAGGAAGTCGTGTCTGGACCGAGTTGTCAGTGTTTTGTGGACTATACGAATAATGTCAGAGAGAGCACCTGGTCGTGTTCGAATAGCAAAAAGCACAGGCGCTGAGGAGAAAGAGGAAGTTCTGAAGGAAGTTTAAATACCATTGATTCTTTGTTGGCTGTTTTTGTACCTGAAGCTTTCGCGCTGAATCTTTAATCTTTAATAAACGGGTTGTTTATTGATTCCTTAACATTAAATCGTGACTCTCTTGGGCATGATTGAGGACGTGATATTTAACAACAGACCTAAAAATGCAGAAATGACTATTACGACTATTACAACTTTTACTGAATTACATGAATTAATTATTAGATGTTTTTAAGGTTATGTGGATCCTTGGGTTTTTGATAGCAGCACTGTTGCTAGAAGTTTAAGAACATGGTATCACACATGGCCTTGGAATATTATTGTTTAAGCACGTTCCACATTGGGTGGATTTATATAGTTATCGTATGCAGTGCAGCAGATGCATTATTTTGTCTAGTGAACGAGACGATGTCAGCACTGCAGCAGATATGAGCACAATAATTGTTCATGTTTGCAAATGCAGCCTTTTTATTTCGAAGCAGTAAAGGAGGTGAGTAATCCAAGGATGGGCGTCTGGTGTGTTCCCTCAGTGCCAGTTATGGCTGACACTTGGATTTCCAAACCACAGGTGAAGATGCCATCATAAGACTGGTATGACCGGAAACTAAAAACGACTTTCACTTCGGAGTGTTTAACTTACTTTTTGTCATTCCGCTTTTTTTTTTTGTGTGTGTGTGTTTGTTTTGTTTTTTGTTTTGTTTTTTTTGGTCTAAACGATACGTGATCCTGAACGGGGGTTTGTGTATGGACGGATTGTGTTTGGGACGTGTGAAATGGCAGTTCAGAGATATCCAATCTATTTCATCTTGTCCTAAATGCACATGGCACGGCACACCACGCCGTGCTGTTGCAGTGTTTAGATAGAGATAACGCAGTGAGTGGGCGGGGCCTGATTTAACACTCCGCTATTGGCTGTTTGCAGCTGCCAGTCTCAGGAAATCTCCTGGATGTGTACAGCAGTGCCGGGATGACCACGCCCACCATTACCGTCAGCAACTCCTGTCCTGCAAACCTGCAGAACGTTAAGACGGAGCTGACAGGTAGTCAACCTGTTCATCACCCTTGTATGTTGTTTCTTTGGGGTTATTTTTTCACAACCCATCAAACCTTTCTCTCTCTCTCTGCTGCTCCCTCGATCTGTATATGCATGTCTGTTAGCTTTAGTGGCTAAGGTCACAGTCTTGATCAGTGCAAAAGCATATTAATTACTTCAGTGACCAATATGTTACATCTATTATTCATAACATTGTGGTGTTATTCCCAGGGTTTGAAATTAACAGTACAATAGGTAAAAACTGCAAGTTATTTGCCAAAGTGATGGTTAAATATTTTGAATTATTTATAACATGCAATATTTTTCCTCCAGTTTTCTCCCATTTCAGTCGTAGACGATTCCTGTTCCGTCCATTTTAAATTGATGTCCACACACTTTCACCATCACAGGGCAGCAGTGGGAATAGACTTAACTCCAGCGATTGGTTGAAGTCTGTTTGAACTGCCTTTTTTGCAGTAGTGCTACATCATTTATATTTTTATAAAGATTGTGTTGTAAATGGTGTGACGATGAACAGACCGCCGTCATTAAAAGTGATCAAACCCAAACTCCCTTCCCGTTACTCTGGCGCTCATGTCTTGCCGTATGGTTGAGGAAAAGGCATGAATCTACTCAAGACCCCAATTATATATTTATATGATTTAAAGTTGGGACAAATTTTCAATTTGCAAGTGCAACCTAAAGTCAGTCCCACCATCTGCAACCGCTGCACATCTTCCATTGACATTTGGTGCTTCACGGGCATCTCTTGAGCTCAAGCAGTTATCGTGAGCGTCGCATAGATTTTAAATCTGTCACCAACAACAACAAAAAATTGTGCTTCACTTGCTATAGTGGCAGATGGAGACGATAAGAAATTTCCATGATCAGACCCAATTTTAGAAATCTGCCCATTATTTTTCATGTTCTTACTGAGTAGTGTGGGGTATCTCAGAAAATCTTCTTACGCCATGATGTTATGAATGTTTTCAGATGCCGAAGCGAAAGCTCTCATCAAGGAACGGCAGAAAAAAGACAACCACAACCTCAGTGAGTTTCATCTGCTCTCGCTCCAAACCTTTGATCGTGGTTTCTGAATCAAATCGAACTTTCATTTCCATATTCTCATTAATGCTAACCTGAAAACAGAAAGAACCAGTGACTCTTTAAGCACATCTGATCTGATGGCTTACCGTGAACAGATAATCAAGCAGGACTAATGAAAGCCTGTTTTGCTTAAAACGTAAATCAGCAGCAAATTATTCCTAAAGAATTTTTTAATTAATAGTAGTGTTATTACTATGTTACTAAGCGAGTTTATTCCTTCACAGTCGAGAGGCGGAGGAGATTCAACATCAATGACCGCATTAAGGAACTGGGAGAGCTCGTTCCCAAATCCAGTGACCCGTCAGTATACCAGTATACTTCGCTCCTTTCAATTCTTGCGATTTTTCTTGAATATTATGAATGTATTTATGACACTTGTTTTGTTTATTACACTTGACACATGACACAGATTTGTACACTTTAACTTAAACATGTAAACATCATTATTACTGATACTGTGTGAGCCAGGGATTGGATCTGGTCTGGGTGTGTAATCGTGCCTCTGTGCTTTCCCCTTATATTCAGTGAGATGCGCTGGAACAAGGGCACCATCCTGAAGGCGTCGGTGGATTACATCCGTAAGCTGCAGAAGGAGCAGCAAAGGGCTAAAGAGATGGAGCAGAGGCAGAAGAAGCTAGAGAACACCAACCGCGCTCTGCTGCTCCGCATACAGGTCTGATCTCTTTCACTTTCTTCTTCTCTTCTGCTTTACGTTCACCTGCTGTAGATAGTTTCATAACGGTGCACGTGACAAGGTATCAGAAGTTAAATGACACTTTAATCTGACAAAATGAAGAAAAAAAATACCTTCATTATATTGTCTTGGATGTTGCTTTAAGTTAAAGCTACAGGCAGATTGTCAGAGCGGTGTGAGGTGCTTGAGGGCAGTGTTTCGATAAGTAGAGAGCAAGCAAGCAAGGTGTTATATTATTATATGGAGGTATTTAAGGTCATACAGGTGACGTGAACCAAGAATCATAAATAAGGCACCACTTTGTCTGCGTGTGTGACTCCGGGAGTTACGCTATGGTGCTGCAGAATTTCTCAAACTCCGTTAAGGTGTGACCTCTCCATGACTCTGCCGTCTGAGAGTGAAGAAACCGAAAGATAGAAGGAAGGAGCGGAGGAAGGAAGGAAAGAAAGAGAGAAAGGAAAAAGAAAGAAAGAAAAAATAAATGAATGAAGGGGGAAAATGGAAGAGAAAGAAGCAGTTATCGTGAGGGTCGCATAGATTTTAAATCTGTCAACAACAACAACAACAAAATTTTGCTTTTCTTGCTGTAGTGGCAGATGGAAACTGTAAGAAATTTCCATGATCAGACCCAATTTTTTAGAAAGAAAGAAAGGAAAATTGAAGACAGAGAAAGAACGGAAGAAAGAAAGGAAACGGTGAGAAATAGAAAGGAAGGAAAATGAAAGAAATAGGAAGAAAGAAAGGAAAATGGAAGACAGAGAAATAACGAAAGATAGAAAGGAAGAGGTGATTAAGAGAAAGAAAGGAAAAGGTAAGAAAGAGAAAGAAAAGGAAAGAAATAGGAAGACAGGAAAATGAAAAATAACGAAAGGAAAAATAAACAAAATAGAAGGGAAAAATAAATAGAAAAAGGAAAGAAATAATTAAGGAAAATGAACTATAAAGAAAGGAAAAAGATCAAAAAGAAAAATTAAAGGAAAGGAAGAATCAAATGGGGAAAAGGTACAAAAAGAAAAGAATAAATAACAAAAAGAAAGGGATTTTTCTTTTTTAAACCTAAAGTGACGCATCTGGAAAATGTAACAAATTCCAGCACTGAAGTGCTAAAAGGAAAGAGATGAAGTTACAGTTGTGTGTTTAGTAAACCTCTCTACAGTCGTGCATCTCGTGTGTTCAGGTTGTGTGTTTGCTGTAGCTCTGATCTGTGTTTGATATTTAATTTGTTGGGTTTTTTCCCCCTCTGTGTGGTTCGGATCAGGAGTTGGAGATGCAGGCTCGTCTCCACGGCCTCGCTCCCTCGCAGGTTTCAGACTCCATCGTCAACCACCAGCAGCAGCAGCAGCAGCAGCTCACGTCTGTGCAGTCCAGCGCTGAGCCTGTCTCCAAAACGCTCCTCACTCTGGGCGGCCCAACATTAAACCACACCCACGTCTCCTCTTTACTCTCCCCTCCCCCTTCTGCTTCTCCGGTGGGTGGGGCCATGAACGTCCCGCTGGACCTCGGAACTCTGACTTTCGGCGAGCTGGATGACCACGCCTCCTCCATATTCAGCCCCGGTCTGATGGCCGGAGAAATGGGCCTGAGCGATATTCTGATGGATGATGGTGGCGCCGACCCCCTGCTGTCCTCCGTCTCGCCCGGGGCGTCCAAGACCAGCAGCCGCAGGAGCAGCTTCAGCATGGAGGAGGATTTGTGATGGAGGAGGAGGATTTGTGATGGACGATTCACGATTGTACGATTTAACTCTGATTAGCGGGCTCTGTTAGCCAAACTGAGCTAATAAAAGGCCCGACGTCTGCATTCCTGCTTGTGCGTGTCGCAATAGAGGGCAGTGTATCCCGAGGTCAATTGTCATTGTAATTATAGTACTGTTAAAGAAAGAAAAGAAAAAAAAAAAAGATCAACATGCAGCATGGCGCTCGACTCCTACGCTGATGATGAGACGCACTCTACAACTTTTACCTCTGTGTTTTAGGGGTACTGGAGTTTACAAAGGATTGTAGGAGTTGAGTTGTTAAGAAGACGACGTATGACGCTAGCAGATGTGCGTAGATTTTAAAAGGATTATAAGCAGCTGTTTTAAGATTTTATGTCTTTATTGTTCTGCGTTCAAAGCAGGAATAGGCTTTATTTTTTATTATTATTTCTGGGCTCACTGACCACGCATATATCACACACATTTCAAACCGCACCCTGCCCATCCCCCATCTCCCGTCTCCCATCAGAAAACAAACTCAATTTTTACAAAGACAGTAATACAGTATAGCTGTTTAAACAGGGTTTTATGACGTGCATAAAAAGAACTGATGAGTTTAAAGACTTATGAACGGGGATCGTATTTTCTGGACCATAAGCTGCACTAGGGATTGTAAGACACCCTAGTTTATTAATGTTTATAGGGAAAAAATCTATATCTATCTATCTATATATATATATATATATATATATATATATATATATATATATATATATATATATATATATGGAAAAAAAATATATATATATGGCGCTTCTTGTGTAAAGTCCTATTTGGACAGGAGGAGTTTTCATTCAGCATCAGTGATCTCTGTATAAATTCGAGATGGGAGCATCTGTGTAATTGTAGACACATTTTCCCGGATCAAAAAAAAACCAAACAAACATGTATCTTATAACGCAAGACCTTATAATGCTTTGACCTTTAACATAACCACTTGTTGGGATCATGTCCATTCTTGACAGTTTGTAGGCTACATGTCCTACAGCCAATATGTCCTGCACCAAATAATGAAATACTGCAAATTGTTCAATATTGCCTCTGTTTCATTATTTTGGCGTTCTAAACTCATCCATTGTTGGTTTGGTTTGGTTAGGATCGGTTTTGGTTGGGAGAATGCTTCCTAGAGTGTCTCTATAATTAAGAAAAGGTGATTATCATTTCATTTGGGATTATTTTCTACGGTTATTCATAGAGGTCAAGAACTGATAGTAAAAAATATACCTCAGAGACCATGAAAAATGACTGACATGACTGATTAGAGTGGGACTAAAATCACAGACATAGAAAAATTGTCGATGTATTCATTTTAAACTCTGATATGCAGTGTACGTAGAAGTAATCTTGCATAGCTTTATATTATAGTGACACTCTCGTTATAGCGAACTGGGGAAGAAGAGATCGTCTATGCAAGTAACCAACACTATATGACAAAACCTTAGACACAGTCCTTTTGTTTTAAAAGGACAGTAAAGACAGGGGGAAATTATATATATATATATATATATATATATATATATATATATATATATATATATTAAACTATATATGTAAAATGTATAACAAATGAATATTCTTTATTTTGTGAAACCTTTTTAATTGTAGCTAACTCAATATACTATAGTAAAAAGGCCATGAACTACTCTAAAGCTGCGTCCATGATTAATGTCACTTCTGCTAATTACAATTAGGAGTGAACTTTATTTTAAAAAATAAAAACAGGACAAATTATCACTGGTTACTAACTTGAGTCATTTTTTTTTTTTTTCAGCCAAAAGAAAAAATGCATCTACTTAACTGATGGATTAAATGTATATTTTGTGTATGTTAAGGAATTGAGATCTCAGCAATACTTGGTTGAATAAACAGTTTAATTAGTCACAAGTCACTCGGTGTACATCAGTATTAACGCCTCCTCACGGCTCTTAATTAAAGATTTGAAGCTAAACATCGAGACGCAATCAATTTCTGTACGATGTCAATTTGTACGATGTTTAACTTTACAATTTATACGACAATTTAACTTTTTAAGGTTAATATTTTTTACATGGAAGAAGCTGATCCTGTGAGAATCTCGCGTCAAGTTTTTGTTATAACGTTAATAATTACATGACCCGACCTCCCCATGCAACACAACTGGAATCTCAATAGGCTTTATATAGCATCAGTGGCATATAGACAGTGATTCACCTACACAACTTGGATATCCTGTAGATTCAGGACGCTTTTCACTCCTTCACGTCATGTATCAACTGTTTAAACGTTACAACAAATGTAAGCAGATGACAGCATTAGGTTAACGCAGTAATCCTAACATGTGCATTACGTCTCTTTTATAGGCAGGAGTTGTGTCCTGTAGTCTGGAAAATATATCTCGCTTCAGGTTTAATATTTGTGGTACTTTGGCATGTTGGTGAGTGAACCATCTTTATGCAAAAAAAAAAAGCCAGCTGGAAATGGTTTAAGTGATGAAGATTAAAACTACAATGAAGACGTACAGTACTGTGCAAATGTTTTAGGCTCCCCATTATTATTATTTTTTTTGCACAAACTTTGTTATAGATTTTTTACTTTATGACGTCTACATTATCAAGTCAGTACAAAAAAACATTTTAGATTCCCAAACATTAGTTTTCTAGCACAAAATTACAAATGTTACAGAAAAATGTTTGTACGTCATTAAAGAAAGCAGCATATTACATAAGAGACACTTTTCAGACAAAAAAAACACATGAAGGCTGCTGGGATTTGCTGCAGAAATAAGAAGCGAGTGCGAAAGTCAAAGTGTCCAGAAGAACTGTGTCTGGTTCTGCAAGATGCTCAATAAAACTCACCAGCTCATTTCCTTATAAAACTGCACTAACTGTACCGGAGACTACTATTTTTATTTTTATTTTTTTGTCACACCAGATATTGACTTTGTTTCATTTACTACTGTTTACTGCTCTTTACTGTATTTTTTTCAATGTAGAAACATTTCATTTCATTATTTTGAAGGCATCTTTGCTCTACAGCATTTCTTTGCATGTGCCTAAGACTTTTGCGCAGTACTGTATATCCATAGGTGTATCATTTTAGATTCAGTTCCACCTGAAAGGGACAGTAGCGCTCTGCGTGTTGGTGTATGCGTGAACACGTTTATATAAAGAGAAAGTGAGCGCGAGAGGACACACATTTAAAGCTCCCTCGGGACAATGAACGGCTTAAAAAATGACGCATCCTGTTCAGATTTGCTTTGATTTCCTGCTGGGAGATTTTGGCTCCCTGTGGAACCGCCGATGACGATAACGGAGTCTATTAAAGCTGGTTTTTGTTGTTAAAATAACCCAAATCACTGCTTCAATACTCGATGGCCTAATTCTGCTCGGCCAATTCTACCTGCTCTTATTTCTTTCTGCCAGGATGAAATAATTGTTTTAGATCAATCGTGTATCCAGCAAAAATGATCATTATTGGCTTCATTAAAAATCACGTACACTATTGCATTCCAGCAAAGACGAGGAGAGTTTAATATGTTTAGACACACTTTCTTGTACAAGTTTGTGTTTTATCATTTGCTGTGTTAACATTCATTCTAATCTCTTCACTTTTTCTTTTCTTTTTTTGTAGATGCAGTTTAATTGCAGACTGACACACACACACACACTCATCTCGTTTCCCACATTAACACCAAATTAATACCGTTAGCTCTGAACTTCTGAACTGTGACGCATTTTTGGAAAATGATGATCAGTGTTGATTTTTGCTTTCTGTCTGAACCTCTCTCACTGTCATTACTTCAGGGGATGAGCGGATGTTTTGCTAAATCGCCAGCTCAGATTTTTAGCTGAAGTTTCAAAATTAATAACTCGTGTTCAGCACGTCTTGTTAGTGAGCCGACCTTCACCACGGACGATTGAGAGTTATTTTGAGTTGATTATGCGAGTGAAATATGATACAGGCCAATAGAAGAGGCATGATTTGTTTTGTTTGTTTTTTGGTTGCCAAGCTTCACCCAAAGTCTGCAGTTCTTCTGATGGTCTGATGGTTTGCTTTGTTTTCTGTGTAGTTGGGAGACGCAAAGGAGCACAGGAAGCTTTTAGAGTTTTGACTTTACCGATGGACTTTAAAGTTTAAATTGAAATGTTTGAGATGTGGTTAGTGATTCTGGTGCTAATTTGTGGGTTGGTGCTGTATTTTCGTTACTCCCAAAAGTCACTGGGGGACATTTTTTTATTGCTAGCGCAGTTACAATGGAGTTCTTTAGGAGTAAAAATTAAAACCATCTCGAACATAAGTGATAACATTCAGCATTCGCTATCGGCTCCTAAAAACAAAACAAAAAAACACAAGAGCTTCTTTTCTTTCTTGCCTTTCTCCATCAACGTTCAACGTCATGTTAAAAACAAACGCTGGACTCGGAGTTGTTTCTGTACGACGCAGTCACACCGAGTTACTGCACAGAATTTTCTCGGCTAGTTAGCGATGTACGAAATGACGAGCACGATGCAGAGTGTACTAAGAGAGCTGGACAGACTAAATGACTAAAGCGCTGTTGCATCGCAATTATCAGGTAGAGATGTCAGTTAAAGAAGTTTAAACTAAAAAAAAAAAAAAGAGCAATATGCAAGTTCAGGGTGGAAATTTTTTAAAATTTTTTTAAATTTTATTTTATATGCTGTTAACGCTTTGTGTGGGCTAGGTGTTAAACGTGTACCAGTGTATACAGATGTATACGAAGCAGACTCCCGTACGTTTAAAACCTCTCCAAAACTGTCCACTTTGCCATATAGTACTAACTACAAGTGCAGTAGTTTTCCACTGGATTGTATTGTACAGGCTTGAATGTGACATTACAAAAAGAAGTCTATTTTCAGATATTTACTCAAATCTAGGGTTTTTTTGTTTTTTTTTGCCAGTGTTAAATATTAATGATCCCCCAAAATAATGGATGGATTTATTGTTGTGCAGGTAAAGAGACTGTTTTTAATTTCCTCAGTGGGAAAGTCACAAATGCCTTCCTCTTTTTTTTTAAAAAAAGAAAAAAAAAAAAAAAAAGAAAGAAAGGAAGTTGTCGATGCGGGCGAACAATAGGACCGTTTTAGATGAAGCGAAAATGATCTAGTATGCATAAATTTGAAGTCTATGCAATAGTGTGTGGCTTGTGGTGTGTGAGGAGTCGTGTCTGGCATGTGTTATGTGGATCGAGCGCTGTCTGTATAAAGAGCTTTCTCATCAGTGCTGTACAGAAATGCATGCTTGCGTCATGACTCGATGCACAAAATCACATAATATATAGATATATAATGTAGCATATTCACAGCTGTTCAACCACTTATATTCTCTCCACAGGGAAATCACTGTCCTCATATTTAGTATATTTTTGCAACAACAACAACAAAAAAAAAAAGTGGCATTTCTGTAGACATTTTCTTCAGCCTTTTTAGAAATAGCAATACGTTACGTTCATCTATTTTTGTAATACTTGAAATAATGTGCAATTTATGTTGTGATTAAAAGAAAAAAGTCCTAACAGCCCTGCATTAGTTTTATTTTTCCAATCATATGTACAGGAAATATTATTAATAATAATAGAATTATGACTAATGAATAAACCAGAAAAAGCCTTTTTTTTTTTCCTTTTTTTTTCTCCTTTCTTACTTTTTTTTTCTTTTTTTTTTTTCTTTGCAACAGCAGTTCATTATGTGGATCTACAAGTAAGGGAACGTCTGAACCATGCTGAGCGTCTCTGTGGTTATAACTCCATGTGTTCCTTGTGTCTGAACTTTGTATTTCTGTATCTTCACAGCTCCAATGTAAGACACGCATCATTCATTGCAGTTGCTCTGTTCAATGTGTAGTTTCTTTTCTTTTTTTTTTTTTTTATTTACTTTTTATGGAAATATATAAATAAAGTTTGAAAATATCATTTGGTCTTGTGGAAATCACTACGTCTGAATCGAAGCGTGTGGGTGACCCAAGAGCCCTGGTTGGGGTGTGTGTGTATAATAAATGTGTGTGTCTAGACTCGTCCCTTGATATGGTTCATGCTCCTGTGTATGTAGAAGCCACATCATCATATCACTGTTGAACGGGATGACTTTAAATACTGCATCAGGAGGACAATTATCCAATCTCTTGGGGAAACAGAACATTTTTAACTAATATTTTACATAAGCAAAGCAGAAATAGCATCTTCTCTGTTTTTTTACTTGAATCTTAATGAATTAGGCAATTCTGTAGCACATTTGTAAGCAACACAATGCCTGAATATATATATATATATATATATATATATATATATATATATATATATATATATATATATATATATATTGTGGCATATACTAAGACATTATCATACTCTATGAGAATTACTATGCATATATTGTAAAAAAGAAAAGAAACCTGAAAAGTATTAAATTGGAGAGAATTATTCTATAAACTGCAGGTTTAGATCATTCAATCTGATTTTCTTCACTTTCTTTTTTCTTTACATAACAGCACAGTGACATCAAAGTATTGTAAATGCTTTTGTAATTTAATTGTTGCTTGTACATGTAACTTCCATCCATCCATTCATTTTCTGCACCACTTATCCTACACAGGGTCACGGGGGTTGCCAACATATCGCAGGGTACAATCACACACCCTATGACACACTATGGACAATTTAGAGATACCAATCAGTCTACAACACGTCTTCGGACTGGTGGAGGAAACCGGAGTACCCAGAGGAAAAACCTGAAGCACAGGGAGAACATGCAAACTTCACGCACTTCGGGATTCGAACCCCCAATCCTGGAGGTGCGAGGCAGACGTGCTAACCACCGTGCCCCTCCTACATGTAACATGTAGTAACGTTTTTAAATTCTAACATGTGGTTGAGTGGATGTTAAACTCTATTTCTGTACCATTTGTTTCATTTTTACTACATTTTCTTCTCAAGTATGTTTTTGTAAATATTGAATGGGGGAAAGGCACCCTGACGTTTTAGTCTCTAATAATATTATCATATACAGTACTGTGCAAAAGTTTTAAGCACCCTGTTTTTTTTTTTTTAGTACAAACTTTGTTATAGATTTTTTTATTTTATGACTTCTACATTAAGTCAGTACAAAGAACATTTTAGATTCCCAAACATTAGTTTTCCACCACAAAATTAAGTTTTACAGAAAAATGTTTGTATGTCATTAAAGAAAGCAGTATATTACATAAGAGACACTTTTCAGACAAAAACCACAATGAAGGCTGCTGGGTTTCGCTGCAGAAATAAGAAGCGAGTGCGAAAGTCAAAGTGTCCAGAAGAACTGTGTCTGGTTCTGTAAGATGCTCAATAAAACTTAACAGCTCATTTCCTTATAAAACTGAACTAATTGTACCAGAGACGACTATTTTTATTTTTATTTTTATTTTTTCTGTCACATCAAATACTGACATTGTTTCATTTACTACTGTTTACTGCTCTTTACTGTATTTTTTAATTTATGTAGAAACATTTCATTTAATTATTTTGAAGGCATCTTTGCTCTACAGCATTTCTTTGCATGTGCCTAAAAATTTTGCACAGTACTGTATTAATTATTTTTATTGGTCATCTATCACTTTATACACAATTCGTCTTGTAATGCAGCATTGTATATTCTTGCCTGTTTTGCCTTGTTTTTCTAGTAAAAAAAAAAAAATCAAAAAGATCAGTTTTTGTGTTAAATATAACCCCTGACAATGCAGAGACTACAGACTATCGACCAATTGATCTCTTTACTCAGGCATTCAGAAGATA
Organism: Cranoglanis bouderius; assembly: GCA_023630585.1. Taxonomy (NCBI): domain Eukaryota; kingdom Metazoa; phylum Chordata; class Actinopteri; order Siluriformes; family Cranoglanididae; genus Cranoglanis; species Cranoglanis bouderius. The sequence goes on along the minus strand of CM042556.1, from coordinate 16,292,991 downwards.
AAATGATATATTTGTTTAGTTTGGAAGCAAATCTACCAAGGCAAGCAATCACACCAACACCAAGGGTTTTTATTCTGACAGCAAAAGGCCAGTAGAGGGCAGAACTGTCCTGTGTGTCCTTTTGAAAAGTCTAGTAATTCCTCTATTTATATAAGTTTCTCATAGGATCGTTGTTGTTTGTTAGCATGATGAAACGTCTTCAGGGTTTAAACAAATTTAAAAATCCAGTCACCTAGACAGCTTTTTAAAATGTCATCTCACTGCCAAAAAAAAAGTGCGAATATCTTGAATATTGTGAGATTTATCTGGTATTTCATATTATAAAATTACCATAAACCAAATATAAGCTTATTAAACTTATTTCCAGACTTTTTTACATTTTTTTTTTTTACTAATTTCAAGTTTAAAATTTTCTTATTCTGTTGACAGATACTTTTGCTTCTTTCTAGAAATAAATGGTTTAAATTGGCAAAAATATCTGCCAATAGAAAAAGACCTGAAATTAGTTCTGAGACCTGAAAAAAAAAAAAAAAAAAACAGTCTAGAAATAGGTTTAATCTTATGTTTGGTCTATAGCAATCTTATTAAAGATTTTATGCATAAACTTCCATTATTTTTTATTTGCCTTGCTCTGGTGCAAAACTCCAAACATGTTTTGTGTAACTATATTTCAGTATGTGAAGAATTGTAGGGGTTTTTTTTGTTTGTTTTTTCTGTTTTTTTTGGTTTTGCTGAAACATTACTTTAAAAAGCAGGGGGTCGGAGGGGTCTGGTGAAGGAGGGGTGTTTGGAGGTTGGGGGGTAGGTATGCACTGTTTGGTGTCTGATCTCAGTGTGAATTTGTGAGAAGTTCCATGGGTAGTGCTGTTTGCATTCCTGTGGCTATGATGAGTTTGATCCAAGTTTGCGGCAATAAAAAGCAGGTTGTCGTTTCTTTTGAAAAACTCATTACCCCAGCATCACACTGTGTTAGTTTTGGCAGGGTTACTGAGTCCACCTAGAGACCTGTGTCTGGACCTCCACAGACTGTGGACTGGTATGAGAGTGGACTGGCCTGAAATAAGCCATTAAAAAAAAAAATCTTTTGTGTGTTTTGCTTTAATCTCACCACAGGCCGAGGTTAAATCAGGAGACGAACTAATCAACTCCCTCTTGTTATTAAAGGTCTGTGCAGACATATGATCTGGCCATCAGTGTATACCCAAAGCTTTGTTCTGATTAAACGACGGCACGGATTAATTTGAAATATGTCTTCATATTTATAAAACCTCACTGTTAGTAGGACAGGGGATATCAAATATAATATAATATTGATATTAAAATATATTTACATAATACACTGATATCTGAGTATCATAATGTGTAACATCGCTGATCGGGTGTTAAAATCTATTTTTGAACCAACCATTTGTTTTATTTTCCTTCCTTCTTCTTGTTAAATAATAATAATAATAATAATAATAATAATAATAATAATAATAATAATAATAATAATAATGTAGCTCCACTATTTGTTTTAAAATATCACAATTTATTTTTGCTTTATAGCCTGCCCCTACATTTTAGTTACTAATAATATTCTTTAGCTTGCACAATTATTTTGACAGGTCATCTCTCGCATCATGAACAATTCCTGCTTGCTTAGTAGTGCCACCTCTGCCTTGGCCCCGCCTCTATCCTGATCATTATGGTCACCTGTGTGTAGTCTGTTTCACCTGTATTTTGTTCTGGTATCATTTCCACCAGTGCAGAAATGGCTCCAGGTTCGTAATACAACTTTGCAAATTCTTGCTTGTTTTGCATTGTTTTTGTAACCTGTCGTGAGACTGAATTCCTTGTGGCTGATGTAAAACAGTCAAAAATAATTGTCTTTCTCAGGTTCATTTGAAAGAAAAGGAAATACCTGCTCATGCTAAGTGGTCTGAGGTTCTAAAACGAATGCACTCGGCAGTAGTGGCGTCCCGCAGCCGTGAAAAATTTGCAGCACTGAGAGTTTCCGCTGGGTCCGTGCCCTTTTCTCTGTCCTGATGTGTTCAGTAAAACATACAAAAGCAGTTGTTTATTACCTTTGTAAAGTATCCAGTATCCAACACCAGTCTGAAGGTCTCCTGATCTGCACTTTTTTTCATTTTCTTTTTTTTGTTTTCACACCTGATTCCACTTATGAAGCAGGCTTAATAACCAGCTGATGGGCTGAATCAGCTTTTAGTGGAGGGAAAACACTTCAGCACACCACACTGTAGACTTTGAGAAACAATATTTAGACACATCAAGAGCAAAGGTGAAACACTCATAAATGATCTCTATGAAAACTGAATTATACTCTCTACACCCAGGTCCAGTTGTTCTTCTGAATTATAATGAATCTTTTCTCTAATGGGAGAAACATATTTTTGATAAGGATTTGATAAGGATTTTTGATATTTGCTCCTACCAATAATCTTGGTTGTCCTGATTTGCCCAGTACATAAAGGGAAGCAAACATTTTAAACGGAATTTACTGTTTCAGTTTCGTCTTTATATATACTCACAGCAACATTGTCTTACCCCTGATCATTAGCAAGATTGTAAATTACATAGGCTACCCAGGATCCAGGTAAATCCAATACTGTTAAAAACGTAAAAACGGTACGTTTAAAAACCCAAAAGGCTTCCTATTCACTCTATCACTATTAAAAGCCCCCAGAAGATGATAGTGGAACAGGTGTATGATGTACATAATCCCCGTGTAAACTGATCTTCTCCACTCAGGTGAATGAATACTCAATTTTGCGTCTTTTTTTTTTTTTTTTTAGACTTGCGTGGTCTGGCAACTTCCTGATTTAAGTATAACTGCAGCAGTTGTGATTGGCGTTGTGTTGGTAAAGCTGTTTCCTGTCTGCGTAGACCCAATGTGATGGTGGTGCTTTGAAGCGCGGCACCGGGTGGAGCTCAGGGTCTTATCCTCTCACCCCAACACTGTCATCTCAGTCACTTCCTCCACTTCCTGTTTGGCACATTTCTACAACAAACATAGCTTTCCTGTCCATCTCCAGCCCCATCCGGTACCCCATGCGTGTTCAAAAAAACACAACCATATGCCCAGTGGTTGACATTAGATTCCAGTGTGCACTGGACAGAGTTTATCCCAATATCCATTTAGCCTGCGCATGATCACAAGAGCTTGGATAGAAAGGAGCAGCGTTTTGCATTCTGCTTTTAGACAATAGCCAAATAAAATTCCAACTGCATCACACCCTGTTCTTTTTGGTGGTAACCGCCTGCTTTTGTTGCACTTTTATGGCTTTCTCTATTCTCCGGAACTGTGTGTCTGATGTTTCTGTGCTGTGAGAACTGTGTTGAGTGAGTCATGGGCTCTTCCTTTTCGAGCCAATCTGCCAGCTCTCTCAGAGGTCACGGCCCAAACGGACCAGAGCAAAAACCTCAGGACCTCACATGAGAGAGTGAAGCGTGGCCCACTTCCTGCCTCAGTTTGTTTCAGCTTGAATCAGGATCTGAAACTTGTAATTTTCTCTTGAGTCTGTTTCAGCATCATTTAAAAATATCCCCTTGTCCCAAACATCCGTAGTGCTCGTGGGATGAACATGATTAAAGCCACAGTTTGGGGGTTTTTACAAGGAAACCTTAACTATTGGCTAAGCATAAGTGTGGAGGAGTTCATTCAGATGTTTACAAATAATGAATTAAGCTAACTATTATTTTAAATAAAGTGTGTTTGTTCAGGTTATACTGTATATTACTGATTCTTTCGTCAACGTTTCCATTTTTCAATACAATACTGAAATCCGAGTTCTGAGCATCAGCCAATACCAGATCCTAATCCAAAGGCTATAAGCGTGAACTGTGTCCAAATGGAAGATCTGTCTTGTCAATCAACACCACATGCATTCACAGCATAGTGGATGGGATTGAGAAAAACAACAATGCAGTACTGATCCAGCAATTCAGGTTACTGTTGGCCCTGACACAGATGTATCAGACTGGTACATCCACAATATGTTACACTATAAATCATACACTTGACTTTCTAGTATCTGTCCTTCTCTACAATAGTAATATCTCAAATCAAACACCAACATTTAGCAAAAAAATTTATTCATGCTACTGCAGAAAGGTACCGCCTCCCCAGAAACTCACAAACCCAAAATGTTTGCCATGCACTCTTCAGTCCTAATTTGCATCTAAAGTGTAGATGTTTTAATACATCATCCAGATATTAATAGTACACTGTGTCTCACTGAATATTAAAGTGCAAACCTAGTACTTATACTAAAAGTTACTAGTGCGTGGCAGGAGTACATCAGTTTATACATAGCTCTAGTCACAGAGGTTTCTTCTTTACCTTCTTGTTTCCAAAACTTCCTGTTTGCTTCTGTTCCGGTTCCGTCATGAACCTGCCTCCTGATCTTTGCTTGTAATTATGTGTATTATATACTATGCAACTCTAACTCCATGTTCACCTTTGATTCCTTGTTCTTGGTTCTTTAGTTTTTCCTGCTTTGTATTTTCTCTGCTTGTGGTTTTGGGTCTGAAATATAAATCCACCACTGGATTAACTCTAATTGAGGGATTTGGACCCAATTGCATCCTACAGATTTGAGTACACTGATTAAAATCCCTGACTGATTTATATCCAGTCTGGTTCTTTAACCTTATAGCAAATCAAGTGTTATGGTTTCCAGGCTATGATTCCAAAACAGGGTGGAAGTTTAATTATTTACAGTTGAACATGCAGTGCATTTCCATTCATTGTGTAAAACATTTTCAGCAGTATGATGTTCTGGATTATCAATTCTCCATCTCCAGTGCCTTTTTTTTTTTTGTGTCTGTCTGGGGTACAGTTTTGTGCAGATGTTTTTGGGGCTTCACTTCATAGCCCACTGCTTTAGGAGACACGTCTGTGCTACACTTATCAGCTTTCTTAAATTGTGAAGAACTTCATACCAGAGTTAAGAGGGGCATTTTAACCTGCACACCAACCTTCCCTTTTTTTTTCCTCTATGCAGCGCAGTGCCCGGTACCCAAACCTGAGCCTACTTCAGGGCGTAATGGGCTTGAGGAAGCCTGTGAAATTCTACAAGCCCAGATGAATATGCAGGCACTTTATTCAAGGACCAGGCTATTTTCAAACTAGTTTTACTGATGATTTGCAGATAGTGCAGTGCTCTATCTGCACTGAAAGTGCTGTGTTTAAAAATAAATTGTGTCAATCTAGATTTAGAGTGAAAATGTAGATGTGACGAGTAAATTACAGGGCCAGTGATTATTATTTAGGTTCAGTGCTGAGCTTATAAAGCAAAAAGGAGGCATGGTTATGAAAACAAAAGCCTCTTTACTTCTTATGCAAAACAAAAAAATACAGTTACATTAAATCATAAGTTAATCATGAGCTAATGCAGTGCTCTGACAGATTACTTAGAGCACAGATATCATTACAAAATAATAAAACAAAAAATTGGTCTTTGTTGAGATATTGTCTACAATCCCAATTCCGAAAAAGTTCGGACAGTATGGAAAATGCAAAAAAACAAACAAAAACAATCATTTGAAAATTCAATTCATCCTGTACTATATTGAAAAAGTGATGTGATGTGAAGACTGCAACACACTCCAAAAACAAAAAAAGTTGGGACAGTTGACTGTTTACCACTGTGTAACATCACCTTTTCTTTTAATAACACTTATATTATTATTATTATTATTATTATTATTATTATTATTGGGCACTGAAGACACCAATTGGTTAAGTTTAGCAAGCGGAATTTTCCCCAATTCATCCATTATGCGTTTCTTTGTTCCTTATTTTGCGCTTCATAATGCGCCACACATTCTCAATTGGAGACAGGTCAGAACTGCAGGCAGGACTGCAATCATCCGGGCATTAATGGTGCCCTCACAGATGTGCAAGTTATCCATGCCATGGGCACTGACACATCCCCATACCATGACAGATGCTATCTTTTGGACCTGACACTGATAACAGCTTGGATGGTCTTTTTCCTCTTTGGCCCAGAGAACGCGACGGCTGTTTTGTCCAAAAACTATTTGAAATGTCGACTCGTCGGACCACAAAACACTACTGTCCATCTCAGGTGAGACCGAGCCCAGAGAAGTCAGCGGTGCTTCTGGACAGTGTTGATGTATGGCTTCTGCTTTGCATAGTAAAGCCTTAACTTGCATCTGTGGATGCAGCGGCGAATGGTGTTGACTGACAAAGGTTTACCAAAGTATTCCCGAGCCCATGTCAGGATATCCATTACAGACTCATGACGGTTTTTAAGACAGTGATGTCTGAGGGCTCAGAGATCACGCGCATTCAGAAGTGTTTTTCGGCCTTGTCCTTTACGTGCTGAGATTTGACCAGATTCCTTGAATCTTTTAATTATATTCTGCACTGTAGAAGGTGAAATGCCCAAAATCCTACCGATTTGTCTTTGGGGAATGTTGTTCTCAAAGTGTTGGATTATTCTGTTGGCAGATTGGCGAGCCTCGACCCATCCTTGCTCTTGAAGAACTAGGCCTTTTTTGGAGGCTCCTTATATACTATGATTAGACGATTGCCTCACCTGTTTCACATCACCTTCTTATTTCAACTTGTCACATCGCTATTAGTCCTAAATTGCCCCTGTCCCAACTTTTTTGGAACGTATTGCATGCATCAATTTCAAAATAAACGTTTATCTTAAAAAAACAAAAACTTTGCAGTTGGTTAGGTAAAACATCAAATACCTTGTCTTTATACGTTTTGTGTTTAAATACAAGTCAAAGTACATTTACAAATCACTCCTCTTTGTTTTTATTGGCATTTTCCATACTGTCCCAACTTTTTCGGAAATGGGGTTTGGAGTGTGGCTAAATCCACACTTTGGAGTGTGGCTAAATCCTAAACCCATTTGAATGACTTATCTTTGACCATGATCTTAATGATCTCAAATAAAAATATTTCTCCAAAGAGATTCTGCTGAATCAGCTCCAGAATGCATTGTGCCCTGTTGTGGGCAAATACAAGTGCAAATGTGCTCTACAAAAAGCTGAACTGCCCAACATTTTTAGAAAAAGGCACAGTTTGAAGCTACAGTTTTGAATACTATCCAGTAGTGGCCATGCATATGAATATTAATTCCTTAAATACAGTAAGGCCTCTCACTTCACATATTCTAATAGCTCTTGTACTTCACGTAATGACATCATCATCATAATCATCTTTGCTTTGTGTGCGTGTGTGATTTAAATTCAATGATTCATTTCTCACACAGCAGTCACACTTTGATCTCAGTCCTCTCACTAGCCTACAGAATAAATAAGGCATGCAACCTCCATAACAACAAACCCTTCCGCAACACACTGGTGTGATGCCACATTCCAGATCGTCTCTGTAAGTGTACTAACATCCTCGTCATTGGCTATTTGCTGTCTAAGTAGGGAAGCAGATAGAGCAGCACTCTAGACAGATCTCCAGGCAGTCGGAGGATTGGCAGCAGTCCTCCAGGATGGCACAGTCCAGCACAGCGGAGCACGGGTCCCCAGAGCAACATGCCAGCCCTCCGCACGCCTCGCCACAACAGCACAGAGCGTCACATTCCATTCCACAGGCCAAACACTGAGCCACGGCTGAGCACATGGGCACCAGCTCACAGAACAGACAGGCCAGGACACAGTGAGCACAGCAGTCTGTACACACACACACACACACAAACACACACACAATCACACACATTTTACAATGATTTGTCTAAGACCAACATCAAGCATTTTCAGAACACAGAATCCAGAGACGACTGTAAAAATCACATACTGTACATGGCTCATATCCTGGATCTTATTAGGTCTCCATGATCTTATGATGATCTTTGCTCTTTGAAACAGAATTAGCGTTCAAATACCAACTGTGGGTGTTTCAGATCAGCCAAATGTTATTTAGGTTCAAAAGGGCCACCAGGTAGGGATGTGCTATCTAATGGAAATGTCTACTAGGCAGCATGAGGCACAAAGATAAAGCCGCAGGCCCAGTGTAGCTGACAGATAAGACCAGTGCTTGTTTACTATTAACTCTACGGGTGAGGCCCCTCTCTGCAAGTGCTCTGCGGCAGTTTAACGTTGCTGATATAAACACAGACTCTGGTTAACATAAGGGTTGAGAGTTAACTAAAGCTACACTATGTGGCCAAAAGTTTGTGGACACCTGACCAGTGTACTTATATGTTAGCCTTACCCAAACTATTGCCACAAATTTGGAAGCACACAATTGTATATGACGTCTTTGTATGCTGTACATTACTATTTCCCTTGATTGGAACTAAGGGGTCCAAACATGTTCCAGTATGACAATGCCCCTGTGTACAAAGTGAGCTCCATGAAGACACAGTTTCCCAAGTTTGGTGTGGAAGAACTTGAGTGGCCTGCACAGAGCCCTGACACCTTTGGGATGAACCAGAATGCTGACTGGCCTCCTCGCCTGACATCAGTGCCTGATCTCACTAAAGCTCTTGTAGCTGAATGAACACAAATCCCCACAGCCATAATTCAAAATTTAATGGCAACCGTCGCAGAAGAGTGGAGGTTATTATAACAACAAATGGGTAGTAAATCTAGAATGGGATGTTCAACAAGCACATATGGGTGTCAAGGTCAGGCGTCCACATACTTTTGGACATATAGTGTATCTGTTGTATGCTGAGCTCTTTGTATCTATATCAGGGTTCTCCAAATATAGTACAGGAAGGTAAATGATCACACATGAGGTTTTAATAATTAACTGTTGATCAGAGAAAATCTTAATCACAAAACTCAATGTACTCCCCTTTTTATGTTTCGTCTGTTCTTACATTCATGATTTAATTAATCAGGTAAATGATCAATGCCTTCATTATCTGAGCCAAACAAACTGACAGGGTGACTTCAGGGCAACTGCATTGTAGGGCTTCATTTGTTTAAAAAAAAAATTAAAAAAATAAATTTTATATATATATATATCACTCTGTGTTTGTATGGAATGTTTACCATCACCAGCGTCTTCCTGGATCTGATTGGCACTTGTTTTCAAACTCTGCTGGCTTTTGGAGGTGGAGGGAGGACGCTTTTTGTGGGGTTTGTTATGCCCGTTGGCCTTGGGTATGTGTGCAGAATCAGGTGCCCTTTGACCTGTGGAGGCAGTGGGTGGTGTGCAGACAGGTGGAGATCTATTAGACACAGTGTCTGTAGAAGAGAGGCCATTGAGAGGGCTGAGAGTCTCTGAAATAGATTAAAAAAATGTATTAGGGACATGTTACTTCCCCCATGATGACCTACTCAGCTAATTTACAGCATCTCACTGTCTCTATTTAGGCAAGCAAATGATTGTGATATTCACATAAAGGAGCGATGTCTATTAACTGACTAACTTGTTTACATGCAGCCAATTTCTATAATAATCAATTAAACAGAAAAATAAATGCAATGCAATTTTTATTAATGCAATAAATTTTTAAACTGAAAACCTGTGTGCACCGTACCAACACAGCTGAAGGGGGGGGGGGGGGGACAAAACTGTGAGGATATTCATGTTACTGATTTTAAAGGATTTTTAAATAATTGAGAAGGTACATGAGGGTTAAATCTCCAAGACATTATGAGCATGTTTTCCAAGACTGACGTAGATTAACAAAGTGACTCCTTGTGAACTACTGTTAGTGACACTGGCAAGATTCATTGTTATCCTATTGTTGTCATGGTAACAATTAGCGTTAAATACCTTTCCCTGCATGCACATAAATTTGTTTTGGATAACGTGTAATGTCCATAGAAACAGAGATATTTAACAGAGTGCTGGCGTACATATAAAGAGATCATTTGGAATCTACAACGGGAATAAATTTATTCGGATTGACAAAAAAATCTCTACGTGTAAACACAGAAACTCAAGTAAAACCTCAGAAGGTGCTTCCAAATTCACTGATGGCTAAAGGTGAAATGACAACATGAAAGTGTTTACCTTTGTCAAGTTTGAGTACGATCACTGGCACATGGTTGGGAAGCAGTAAAGCGTTCTCATTTGTGATTACGACGTCTGTTAAAGAGTCATTGCTTCCCCCGTAACCTATTCCATTGGCACATGGAAGCTTTGCTGAAAGAGGATCTGTCAGTCAAAGTGAAAAAATAGGACTGAACAATTTTCCTTTGTTTTCTGGTGCTGGAATGAATACACAATTATGTGCTGTGCAACTAAATCTAAATCTAACATATAAAATCTAACTAAATCCTAAATCTGTGCAATATTCAGATTTAGGAACTATTTGTAAATTGACCAATCGCATACGAGATTAATTTTTTTTTTTTTTTTTAAAGTATGAGCTCTGAAATTAAATAAATTTTTTCCCTCATCAATTTGCAAATATAGGCTACCCCATAAAGAAAAACAATAAACACATTTTTGCAAATCTTTCTAAATATATTAAAATTAAAAATAGAAATATTTACACTAGTTTACAGACCCATTATGCAATACCATTAGCAGTGATTACAATCTTTAGTCTTTTTGGCTATGAAGTTTTCTTGTGTATGATCTCCCATTTCTCTCTGCAGAACTTCTTAAGCACTGTCAGACTGAACGTGGCGCGTTGCTGTACAGCTGTATTCCGGTTTATCCAGAATTTTGGATTAAATCTGGGATCCAGTTGGGCCACTCAATCATATTCACAGGCTTGTCCCAAAGCCACTCATATATTGTCTTGGCTGTGTTTTTTGGACCATAATTGTGTTGAGAGGTAAACCTCCACCCCAATCTCAGTTCCTGCTGCTGAAAAATATCACCATAACGTGATGCTGCCACCAGCCTGCTTCACTGTAGGGATGGAATTGACCAGGTGACAAGCAGTTTCCTCCAGATGTAATGCTTGGCATTCAGGCCAATAAGTTCAGTCTTTGTTTCATCATACTATAGAATTTGGTTCATCATGGCCTGAGAGTTCTTAAGGAGCCTAATGGCCAAAACTCATGAAAGCAGTTATGTACCTTTTAATGACTAGTGGCTTCCATCTGCTCACACACCATAAAGGCCAAATTGGTAGAGAGCTGCGGAGGTAGTTGTTTTTTTCTGGCAGGTTCTCCCATCTCCATACAGGACCTCTGGAGTTTTGTCAGAGTGACCTTCAAGTTCTTGGTCACCTCCCTGATTAAAGCCCTTCTCCCCTGTTTGCACAGTTAGACTTGGCTCCAGCTCTAGAAAGAGTCTCTGTTATTGCAAACTTCTTCCTTTTAAGAATGATAGAAGAAACTGTGCTATTTGAGACTGTAAATGTAAAAAAAAATTAAAAATAAGAAATAATTTGGTATTCTTTCCCAAATCTGTGCCCCCTTGAATATACTGTCTGTTTTTTTCATTCTGCCATGCAGTGTCAGCTCTGGGCCTCTGCTTTGTGATTATGAAGGTTTTTTTTTTTTTTTGCACATTGACAGATAACTGGAAAAAATTTAAGGCTATAACACAAAAGGAAGATAGTCAAAACCATTACTGACCTGGCTGTTGTGTGATGTGTTGTGCAGCCACTCTGCTCTCGGGCTGGATAAGATGGTTCCTGTGGGTTCGATCCTTTCCGCTGTGCTGCTGGATGTCCATGGCCTCTGTCTCCTTATGAGGCGTCTAACAATAATGCTGATTACACAGCGAGAATCAGATGAAGAAGATGTAATGGGACTATACTGCACAAGGCTGCGATATGCAAAGACGCTTCCTAACAAACTGCCAAATGTGCAGTTGTGTGCTGGTCTTCATCAATCTCAGATTCTCTGGATGAGTTGAAATGAATCACTGAATCACAAAATTAACACAAATCATACCACACACGCCTCCTTGCTAACTATTAGTATATATACACGCATTTAACACAGGATATTGATAAATGCAGTGGAAAACTGAAAAGGTCTCATTCTTGCACTTTAAACAGAGATGGAAGGATCCTATATTGACTTTCAATTAATCTAGTACATATGAAAGGCTTTACCTATGGACAACATAACATACTTATCTTCCTCAGACTTGTTTAAAAATAAAACTAGTAGATTTTTTTTTCTCTGACAGGCCAAATAATCAAATTTTTGTGTGTGATTCATTTTAACCATTGAACAGGTACATACTTCAGTACATATTTCATCTGTTTTAACTAGACTTCATTCTTTCGCTTAATCTCCATGTTGCATTCATTTATTTATTGTGACTTGGTGTGCTTTCTATATTATTAAAAGTGAAATAGTAAAGACGGACTAAGAAGTTACACTAAACAATAGATTATATGGCATTAATATGCTCTGAAAGTCAGTGAAATCATGGAGGCCTTTGGAGTTTTTTTGTGTACAGAGACAAACCCAATCCAGTAATTTGGCATTATTCAAACCCAAACCCTATTCATCATTTATAGCAACTCTACTTTGCCTAAAATAGTACAGCAAGGAGAGACCAACTCATTCATAACAGAGTCTGGGATTCACAAGGAGGAAAATTTCCCATATTTATAACCCATATAAAACCAAGTCAAGTTCACTCACACACACATTTACGTTTTACTATCCTTGTGAGAACTGGTATAATTTTTAGCTTCAATGATCTTAACCTCAGTAACCAAAAGAAAACATTTTGGCTCTTTTAGATTGTTAAATAAAAAACTGTTGTTGTTGTTGTTGTTGTTGTTTTGAAGACCAGCCAAATGTCCTCATAAGGTCATAACTGTCAGTTATTCCCATTCTTGTGGGGACATTTGGTCCCCACCAACATATAAAAACATGCCCATACACATACACACAGAGAGAGAGAGAGAGAGAGAGAGAGAGAGAGAGAGAGAGAGAATCATGCTCTATTATGTTTCATATAAGATTTAAGAAAAACAACTAAGTACCTCAAAAAGTTTGTTTTAAGTGTTCATCCCGCTTTGGATCACTGTGTGTAAACGAGCAATTTAGTCAAACAAACAAACAAACAAACAAACAAAACAATGTCCTGTTTCAGTTAAAGTTTTTGTTATTCTGACATGACTGTGACCAACTCCAAGAATTAAACAAATTAAATGTTTGTTTGAATGTGGTATCGTTTAAAAATTATATGACAGTAGTTCTTGACAGTAATGACCTGATTAAAACGTAAAAAAAAAAATTTAAAAAATGTAAAAAGAAATGCAGAAAATTAAATATTTATCTTACCCAGTCTTGAACAGAGCCAGTCTTACACTGTCTCTTAAATCTTCCAGTTTTTAAGTTAAAGTGACGGTTAAACTCGTTGCTGTTTAAATTCCCACACGCTCGTGCAGCTCTGTGGGAGCGCGAGCTCTGTGTTGCCAGATTAGTGTGAAAGTCTCATCGTGTCATGAGATGTTGGATATTGAATCCATTGCACAGATGGGCGTGGCAAGGCTAAGTTCTGCCAACACGAGAGAATAATATTGATGCCAGTCAACCTTTTTGGTGGGTTGGACAATGATAATACTGATGTCTATCAGAATTTTGGAAAAAGATTGGTTGTGAAAATATTACATTTGAGTTGCATGACTAAGCAATAAAATGGATTTTTTTTTAAACCCACACAAATTATCAGTGGTAAGTTACATTTCAACTAAAAGCAATGCACGGCTCATGACACCCCATCCATCATATCTTGGCGTCGGCGAGGAAGAAGCTCGACCAGGAAAACAATGTTAAAACAATGCACTTGCTCTTTATTGACAACTCACATTTACAGCACAAACACAAGCTTGGTGGTTAGCCACAGAACTGGTTCAATAAAGGAAAACTTATTAAGGTGGGGGTTAACAAATCCCACTGGGCTTTAGCGGGACAACGAATGCTACAAACACAAACAACATATACTGTACAGCCACACACACAAGCAAATAGCAGAAGCCTACACTAACAACAAAAATACATTAGGTGTGTTTGTTATTTGTATTGAAATTTCACATCTTTTCATGCAACTGGATAAAAAGTAGATGTGTGAATCAGGTCTGGAATCCTGTGAGATCCAACAAAAAAGTCACAGAAGCAGAAAGTTTTTACTTTCATGTAGGAGGGAGCAGGTAGTCAGGTAGAAAGCTCTCAGGACAAAAAAGTCCACACCTTTAACATAACAGCACATTGGATGTGGTGAGTTGCTCATTCATTACCACATTTGTTCACTTAAATTCTCTATTCCTGCCAGGATTGCTGTAGTTTACTAATTTATTTATATTTTGGGAAGTATAACCGACCAAGCTTGTTAGAAAAGATCATGGGCAGGTACCCCTAATAAGAAGTAAAATGTGCAATAACAGTGCCTGATCTCACTTAATATATATGGTGGGAGAATGTTGGAGAGCTGGCTAGTATTTGAGTGAGAAAAAAAAATACACTAAATGGAATAAAAAGTACTTATCGACATATGTTAGAGGATGAAAGGAGAGTTTTTTAAAATGTCCAAGTATGGAGAATAAATTAAATCATTAAGAATGCAAGAAAGTTGTGAATAACCTTTCAGAGGTGACAGGGATGGCACAATCTCTGAGGTTGTCATTGACTACATTTAGTCCATGTAGACAAAGTCTATTCCTCTTCCTTCTCCTTAAAGTGGCATTACGTGTCAATATCAGAAAGCATCTGTAAATTGTCAGTACATGTACATGTCAGTAGCTATTACAGTCTACTACAATAACAATGCAATCCTGAGCTTGGGTTACTGTTTGTATGGGGTTTCTATGCATGTTTTCCCTGTGTCTGTATGGGTTTCCTCTGGGTTCTCTGGTTTCGTCCCACTTCACAAATCCTACTGGTAGGTGGCAATGCTAAATTGCCTCTAGTTGTAAATGAGTTTGTGTGTGTGTGTGTGTGATTTAAAAAACTATATATTTTCCTAATTTAACCACCAAGATCAATGAAACATGCACTATTTGGCCAAAAGTATGTGGACACCTGACCATCACTCCCATATGTGGTTCTTCCCCAAACTGTTGCCACAAAGTTGGAAGCACACAATTGTATATAATGTCTTTGTATGCTGTAGCATTACAATTTCCCTTCACTGGAACTAAGAGGTCCAAACCTGTTCCAGCGTGATAATGTGGACAAAATCGAGCTCCATGAAGACATGGTTTGCCAAGGTTGGTATAGAAGAACTTGAGTGTTCTGCACAGAGCCCTGACCTCAACCCCACTTAACACCTTTGGGATGAATTGGAACGCCGACTGTACCCCAGACCTCCTCACTCAACATCAATGCTCTTGTGGCTGAATGAACACAAATATTCACAGCCACGCTCCAAAATCTAGTGGAAAGCCTTCCCAGAAGAATGTAGGCTGTTATAACAGCAAATGGGGGACTATATCTGGAATGGGATCTTCAAAAAGCATATACAGGTGTGATTGGTCAGGTGTCCACAAACCTTTAATATAGTGAAGCATTATTAAAAAGTGGGGGGAAAGTGCTGATGTGAATTTGCTTCTCCCCTCATGCACAAATCTATGCCTATGCAAATCATGGAAAACCAGACCAAATATTGTACATCTGCCCCTGGCGCATTTTCTGCTCAGCCCAACTAAAACTAATCCGACAGTTTTAAAACCGCAGAATCTGGCAACACATGGCCAGCGCGCGTGCTGAAGTTCGCGCGCTCTTCCTTCCTCTCCAGCTGAATCCACATCCACACCAACACAAAGGCTTTTATTTTTTAATGATTATTTTAGTTCGGGTATTTTGTTAACAGACTAAGTTAGTTTAAAATAATAAGTCGATAAAAATAGCATGATATGATAAAAAAGACTTTAGCTATTGGGTTATTTTAGAAAGGTTTAATAAACCATATCTGCAAACTCAAAGTCCAGATTTTTCCTTTCCATATCATTCAGTATAATATCGTTTTAATTATATTATGTTTTGTTGTTGTTGTTTATTTGTTTTACAAATTCGGTTGCTAGGTAACATATGACAATAGCTTGTCGACTAGTTTAGGATTTCCTAATTTAAGATAAGATGCTGTAAAATATTATTGCTGAGATAAATAAGCTATTTTTTTTTCTTATACATGTATTTCTATATTTATAAACACATATAAACACTTTAAATAAACTATAAACACTAAAATTATTTTTGTCTACCCAAGAATTTAAGTCTAGTGTGTGTGTGTGTGTGTGTGTGTGTGTGTGTGTGTGCCTTTTTTCCCCATTTTAAAAATCCTAATTTCTTGTGGCTTTGAGTGGAATTATAACGATATGGAAATATTTTTCCTCTACAAAAGTTCAGTTAATCGATAGCATTTGTTTTTCTATGCTGCTTCTTTTTACGAGCGCCGATGGATTCATCTGCGCATGCGCGCTAATCGCAACACCGGAAGTTGAACTCCTGAGTCTCCTGCAAGAGAAAGTGTCTGGTGTGGTTGTCGTCTACAGCTTAAAAAAAATTAACTTTATAATGATTAGACATGTTTTCCTGACAGGTTCTCCAGGTAGTTTACTAATAATTATTAGTAATATAGTATTATAATTATTATAATAATACTAGTAATTTGTACGACACTGTATTTTGCATTTGTTTAGAAATCCTTTTAAACACAAATACTCAGTGCATGTCAAATAGCTGTTTTTAATGTTGTTAGCTGCTATATTTGTATTTCTTCAAAAACAACCCATGCTTGCTAAGAGAAATACATTAATTAAATAGCGCTTGTAAACTTGAATTTAATGTTAGCAAGCATATAAGACCCACATTGCAACTTTACAACTTGTAGTGTTCAGACATGATGAGGAAATTATGCTGTTCACATTTAAATACATGTAGCAGCAACTAAAGTGGCCTTAAAATGACAACTGGTGTTTCAGAGCTTTATGTAAATGTACCTTAATGTTATGGACACCATATGATAGTATATCTAAAAAAAACAACAACCCAAAATACAGTGCATCCAGAAAGTATTCAGTGCTTCACTTTTTCCACATTTTGTTATATTACAGCCTTATTCCAAAATGGATTAAACTAATTATTTTCCTCAAAATTCTACAAACAATACCCCATAATGACAATGTGAAAGAAGTTTGTTTGAAATCTTTGCAAATTTATTAAGATAAAAATTATTTAAGATAAAAAATGAAAAAAATCACATGTACATAAGTATTCACAGCCTTTGCCATGACACTCAAAATTGAGCTCAGGTGCATCCTGTTTCCACTGATCATCCTTGAGA
Organism: Cranoglanis bouderius; assembly: GCA_023630585.1. NCBI lineage: Eukaryota > Metazoa > Chordata > Actinopteri > Siluriformes > Cranoglanididae > Cranoglanis > Cranoglanis bouderius. Next base: position 16,275,824 of record CM042556.1, on the reverse strand, counting down.
TGTTTCTACAACTTGATTGGAGTCCACCTCTGGTAAATTCAGTTGATTGGACATGATTTGGAAAGGCACACACCTGTCTATATAAGGTCCCGCAGTTAACAGTGCATGTCAGAGCACAAACCAAGCCATGAAGTCCAAGGAATTGTCTGGAGACCGCTGAGACAGGACTGTATTGAGGTACAGATCTGGGGAAGGGTACAGAAAAATTTCTGCAGCATTGAAGGTCCCACTGAGCACAGTGGCCTCCATCATCCGTAAATGGAAGAAGTTTGGAACCACCAGGACTCTTCCTAGAGCGGGCCGCCCGGACAAACTGAGCGATTGGGGGAGAAGGGCCTTAGCCAGGGAGGTGACCAAGAACCCGATGGTCACTCTGACAGAGCTCCAGCATTTCTCTGTGGAGAGAGGAGAACCTTCCAGAAGAACAACCATCTCTGCAGCACTCCACCAATCAGGCCTGTATGGTAGAGTGGCCAGACGGAAGCCACTCCTCAGTAAAAGGCACATGACAGCCTGCCTGGAGTTTGCCAAAAGGCACCTGAAGGACTCTCAGACCATGAGAAACAAAAAATTGAACTCTTTGGCCTGAATAGCAAGCGTCATGTCTGGAGGAAACCAGGCACTGCTCATCACCTGGCCAATACCATCCCTACAGTGAAGCATGGTGGTGCTAGCATCATACTCTGGGGATGTTTTTCAGCGGCAGGAACTGGAAGACTAGTCAGGATCGAGGGAAAGATGAATTCAGCAATGTACAGAGACATCCTTGATGAAAACCTGCTCCAGAGCACTCTGGACCTCAGACTGGGGCGAAGGTTCATCTTCCAACAGGACAACGACCCTAAGCACACAGCCAAGATAACAAAGGAGTGGCTACGGGACAACTCTGTGAATGTCCTTGAGTAGCCCAGCCACAGCCCAGACTTGAACCTGATTGAACATCTCTGGAGAGATCTGAAAATGGCTGTGCACCGACGCTCCCCATCCAACCTGATGAATTTAATCCATTTTGGAATAAGGCTGTAACATGAAATGTGTAAAAAGTGAAGCGCTGTGAATACTTTCTGGATGCACTGTATATATTTTGGAGGTATTCTCATTTAAATTTTTATAGTTTGTCAATTCATTGTGTTCTAGGGTTGTGTTCATCCAATTAAATGCTCTCTAGAAAGCATATGCCCCACCCCCAGGGGGCGTGTGTTGCTCTATGCTAGCAGCTCCTTAAGAGCAAATATGGTTCGCCTGTGTGTTTTTGCCTGTGCTTCTTCCTGCACACTATTCCCTTTTCCAGATATCCCTTGGTTGAGAAAATTGTTTGGAGTTTATTCATTTGGAAGTGGGTGGAATTTGAGTTTTTCATTTTATCAGGTAGCATAATATTTCAAGTTAATTTTAAGCCTACCTCTCAGATGCGTCAGATGCCTCTCTGGATCTTTGTCACCACTGTCAATCTCAGCATAACTCTGAAAACACATGGTACCTCGTTGTCTAGGATAGCATTCCCATTAAAGTCGTGACATGGGGAAGATGACTGAGAGAAATCTTGTTTGACTCTTCAATACCCTAGCACTCTGACTTCCTGTTTCAGAAGGAATTATGTCAACATACAGAATCACATCACCACACTCAAGCCATTTCATGAGGAATTACCTTTTCTGCAAACTTATGTATTTCTAAATGATGTTTTTTTTTTTTTTCTTTTGTTTTCCTGCTCAGGAGTGGGGAAAACCACACTAGTCCAGAAGGTGTGGGAGGCGATAAGCTCAACAGGTGTGATCATCCATGGCTTCTGCACTGAGGAGGTCAGAGAAAGCGGGAAGAGAGTGGGATTTGATGTAGTCACAGTAAACGGCCAGAGAGGAATCCTGGCCAGAGTCGGGTATCTGTATTTGATCAGTTTCTAAATGATCCCCCCCCTGTGCAGTCTGGTGTTAGATCTGTGTAGCACTCCTAACTAGCTTTATCTCTCGTTAATTTTAGAACTACAGCTCCATCTGGCAGACGTGAGTATACTGTGGGCCAGTATGTTGTCGATCTGCCCTCGTTTGAGAGTCTTGCACTGCCACTTTTCCGAAACGTAAGTAAATGTTCACTTAAAAAAAAAAAAAAGACTTGACCCTAATATCTTTCTCCATACACATATAAAGGTACCAAATTGTGTTTATCAGTTTTCTGTATTTCTTGAGAGCAGCTTTTTCAAACCCCTGCTCAGTTCCATACGAATTACATTTTCGATGCTCCAAAGGTTGTTTATAGCAGCATAAATCACACTTTAGGATGAGCACAGAGCTACAGTGTGGGTCACCTTGCAATAGAAATGGAAATAACTGTAACTACTGATCACAGATTTGTTACTACACCATGTTGTACCACTCTGTTACTCTCCGTCACTGACACACTGAGCGAAATAAATCTCCAGTGCTGGTGTTCGCAGTCCAGCAGTCCAGTCCAGCACAGTTGCAAGGAAACTGACTAAACTCTGTTCGACTCTGGCTTTCCAAGACCCTCATCTGTTCCCGTTTGTTTATCCTGTGCATCCTGAACAGTTAGAATACTGTCAGAAGAATTTCTTGAAACAAAAGATCCTACTGCAAAACCCATTTCATATTAAAGTCACTGTCCTCTTTTCCTTCCATAGATTAACATTCAGTGTTGCACTTGGCTCAGATTAACTTTAAGTCAATATGTATCTTCTGTCTTGCTCGTGCTAGTCATTCCTGCATTGTTCCTCACAGGCGAGCGACGGAAGCAGGAAGGTGTTTGTTATAGATGAGATTGGGAAGATGGAGCTCTTCAGTCAGGCGTTTATCCGAGCGGTGAGACAGACTCTGGACAGCGTGGACTGCACCATCTTGGGAACAATCCCTCTTCCTAAAGGAAGACCCCTGGGCTTAGTGGAGGAGATCCGAGCAAGGAAGGATGTCAAGGTCTTTATGGTAAGCATATGCAAAAATATTGCTGTTTTTATCTACTTAAATGAATATTCCAGTGGTTTTTTTTTTCTTTTTTCTTTTTCAGGCTGAAATGTGTGATCACCACAATTTTGACACGTTTCATTTCATTGTCCTGAAAAGCAAAATAACGTATTTATTCTAAACTCACTGATTTATGTTTAAGGGTAGATAATGATACTCTTCAAACCTATTACTTTTACTCACATATGCTACACCGATCAGCCATAACATTAAAACCACTGACAGGTGAAGTGAATAACATTGATTATCTTGTTACGATGGCACCTGTCAAGGGGTGAGATATATTAGGCAGCAAGTGAACAGTCAGTTCTTGAAGTTGATGTGTTGGAAGCAGGAAAAATGGGCAAGATTAAGGATATGAGGGACTTTGACAAGGACCAAATTATGTCGGCTAGACGACTGGGTCAGAGCATCTCCAAAACTGCAGATCTTGTAGGGAGTTCCCTGTATGCAGTGGTTAGTACCTACCAAAAGCCGTCCAAGGAAGGACAACTGGTTACCCGGCGACCAAGGCTCACTGATGCACGTGGAGAGCGAAGGCTAGCCTGTCTGATCTGATCCTACAGTAGAGCCACTGTAGCTCAAATTGCTGAAAAAGGTGTCAGAACACACTGTGCCTCACAGCTTGCTGCGTAGCTGCAGACCGGTCAGAGAGCCCATGCTGACCTCCTGTCCACCACCAAAAGCACCTACAATGGGCATGTGAGCATCAGAACTGGACCATGGAGAAATGGAAGAAGGTGGCCTGGTCTGATGAATCATGTTTTCTTTTACATCATGTGGACGGCTGGGTGCATGTCGCTTACTTGTGGAAGAGATGGCACCAGGATGCACTATTGGGGGGGGGGGGAAGGAAAGCAACCCAGTGGATGTAGTGTGATGCTCTGGGCAATGTTCTGCTGGGAAACCTTGGGTCCTGGCATTCATGTGGATGTTACTTTTACGTCCCACCTACCTAAACATTGCTGCAGACCAAACTCAGACCAGATACCACAGCACACCTTCAGAGGTCTTGTGAAGTCCATGCCTCGATGGATCAGAGCTGTTTTGGTAGGGAACACAATATTATGCAGGTGGTTTTAATGTTATGGCTGATCGGTGTATCGTATTTTATATATCACCAATAAAATGCGCCTATTTTATTAATGAATTCATTTGATTTCAGTTGACTGATATGCTGTATTTTTGCCTTTTCTAAACCTTACAGGTTACAAAAGAGAACAGAAATGCCATTTTGGATGAAATTGTTGCTGCACTAAAGGAATGTCTAAAATGAAGATCTCTGAGAAGACATGGCAGAAACAAACCTGCATGATGAACCAGATGCAAAAGTTTTAGTTCTCTGGGACAGTTTCGGTATCAGTGCTGAGGGGATTCTTTCTCTCTTTTTTTTGTTTTTAAGATCTTTAATGTTCCTGTAACTAGACCCTTTGTGTTGGAGGACATCTTTCATGCTAATTAATGCTTTGGAAAAGCCTGAACATTTCAGCCTGTTTAGTGTGACTTTTAAACTTCAGCTTTTCGTTAAGGAATCACCTCTCAGTTTTATACATTACTGAATATAATCGGAGTTGGTGAAAGAGACAGCTGTGAAAGAGAGCAGCTGTACTGCCTTTCATGAAACTGTTCTAGAGGTTCTTGCTGTAATGAGTTGCTTTATTCTGCAAATATCATCAGAAGATGAAGGGAACTGGTGTGTTTTTTTTTTTTTGTTTCATTTTTATTTAAGCTTGTAATCTGGTAAAAAGAAAAAAGCTACACAACATTAGAGTCTAGCAACACTAAAACTGCCTTTACTTGGCAGTGAAGAGGGGGATATTTTTTAATTGTTCATTAATATTTCCTGTTACCATCTTATAGAAATGTATGCCCTAGATTATTATTATTATTAATAATAATACTTTAATCTCTCTTTAACCCAATAATGTTAAATAATTATCCATTTTAAATTAATCCATCAGGTTTTACAGTTGTAGTTCTCTGCTTCTTAAAGGTTCAGTGACATCAGGGGAAACAATCTAAGCAAAGTGCTTGAATTTTTATTTATTTTTTTTAAATAACAGGGACTACACTGTCCTTTAAAATACTGACAAAATAATGAATTCAATTTCAATGTTTTATTAGGATTTCTTTTTGAATAGTACAGACTGACAATCAAAATTGCTTTTTGATTATGTTGATTAACCGACATTAACGTTAGCCAAGTTGTGTACACATGTACAAACTTAGTAGTAGTAGTGGTGGTGGTGTTTTATTTTTAAATAAGTGAAGCAAAACAGTTTTTTAAAAAGGTTGAAAGCCTTAAAGGAAACAGCCTTAGTTTAGTTTTATTTAAAGTTTGACATGACAGGATATTGCAGCACAAAACCCTGAAATGTGTCAAACATACAAATACTCCAAGACAATCATTACTTAGTGTAAAACAAATAAAAGATAGCTGATATACAGGCATAAATTTTTTTTTATATATATATACACATACATACACACACACATATATATATATATATATATATATATATATATATATACACATATATCTAGATTTATGACTAACACAGATTCACAGAAAAGGCATCCTAATCAAAGACCTGTAAGTTATCCATACAACAGTTTTAAAGCACAGGGAATAAAGGAGAGTTCATGACGTTTAGTTTTGCTCCTGGGTACAACAAATGTCTTGTGCCGCCGAAGAGAATAAGTAGGTGTTGGAGCCATAGGCAGGAAACAATGCTACGGTGATGAATTGTCCTTGAGTATCTTAGTAAGAGTACGTATGGTGGCTTCCTCATGCCTCTCACTCAATTTTGGGAGAGATGAAGTCGGAATGCCTATTATCCGACAGCATCGCTTTTGAATCCTCTCTAACTCCTCAGAGAGACCTTTAGGTAGACCACCCCATACTGGACTAGCATATTCGAGAACTGGCCGTATAAAAGTCAAATATACTCGCACTAAAACATCACAAGGAAGACCCGCTTTTTTTTGCAGTGCAAAGATAATATATTCTGGGGCGCACCATCGAAATCATGTACTTAATGTGGGCATCCCATGACAAGTCAGAGGATATTTGAACTCCAAGCAGTTTAAAGGTGGAAACTCTACTAATTGCATGTCCTGAGATAACAGGAGAGGGAGGGGAGGGAATGTTGTCCTCTCTCCTGGCACTAATTACCATGTCCACAGTCTTAGCTCCATTCATTGCCAATGTAAATTCCTGTCCCCATTCCACTACAGAGTCCAAGGCCTTCTGAGTGAGTCCAGGTAAAGATCCCATTAGAAACTCTGTGATTGTTAGATCATCAGCATATTTCACAGGTATTACCGAAGGAGGCAAATATGAATCCAGGCCATTTATACATATGACAAAAAGTAGAGGGGATAGAAGTCCCCCTTGAGGAATACCAGCTGGAACTGGAAAGGAGTTAGACACACAGGAGCCCCACTTCACCCTCTGCTCTCTGTTACTCAGATAGCTCCTTGCAATAAGCCAAAGGGGTCGTCTGACATGCAAGTCAGCTAAGGAATGTAGCAGTCGACAATGTTCAATTGTGAAGTCAACAAAAACAGCGTGTATATCCATTTTAGGGGAGCCGTTAAGTGCTTCATGCCAGCGCTGCAGAATTTGAATCAAGGCAGTGTCAGTTGATCTGTTCCTCATAAAGCCGTGCTGTGATGGTTCGATCCTAGTAACTGTATCCTCCAGAATGGCATCTCTGAGGATTCCTTCAAACACTTTTCCAACACAGCTGAGTAGTGAGATCTGGCGATAATCTGCTGGAAAACTAGGCTTTGCTTTTTTAGGAACAGCTTTGACTATAGCCTCCTTCCATTGTTTTGGAAAAATGTTATGCTGGATGCATGTATTGAATATGTCACATAACACCGGCGCCAACTCTTCATGAAAAGTCTTTAGCACCCAAGGAGGAACACAGTCGGGACCAGCAGCCTTGGCTGCATTCACTTTACAGAGTCTAGTCTTAACTTGTCCAATACTCAGAGGAGGTACACTACAATTTGACAACTTGCAGTTAACTTCATCCGCAGACAAAGAAACATGGCTCGCATAATTCTACACAGAAGCAAAGTGCCTAGCCAGAGTGTCACACTCACGTTGCATGATGTTTTGATCCTGAGACACCATGTCACTCTTATCTCCTTCTATCCCCATTAAATTCTTCACTGACTTAAACCATTGTTTTGGCTCGGAGCGTCGCAGTTCCTCCACCTCATGCTGGTAATATTGTTTCTTTGCGTTCTTGATTTTTTTTGGCAATGATTGATTTTAGCTTCCTATAAGAGGTTTTGTCGCCAGAACAAAAAGCACACTGCCTTTATCAGATCTTTAATTTGAACAGTCATCCAAGGCTTATCTGTGTTTGTGATAGAAACTTTTTTTTTAATGGAACTGTTTTATCCAAGATAGATATAATAGTGGAAGTAAAAGAACCAACCTTAGCCTCAGGATCCATAGCTTCATGAATGTGAGAAAAATCAGTAGTATTCATCAGGAGGCCCAGTTCCCTGATTGTCTCAGGGGTACGTTTTCTGCAAAAAAATATGTTTAATAGCCTTGGACAGACATTAAAATTAAAAATTAAATAAAATGAAATAATTAAATAAAAAATAATACAATAATAAAGACACTATAGTGAAGAAGAAGTAGAAGAAGAAGAAACTCCTGAAACGAATAATACCACTTAATTCATGGAACATCCAGTAGGTGGCGGTATTAGCGCTGACGCGTCATCGGGTAAAACCAAGGAAAACAAAGAAGAAGAAAAATCATCCTGGAAGCGGAAGTGGATGGCTTTTCCTTCGCGATCTCTTGTGTAAATACCAGGGAATAAGGCCTGGACGAATCATATAATCCATAAAGTGTTTTATTGTTATTGTTTTTTTAAATCTGTTACTGCATTTTTAGCTTGTTTTAAACTTTATTTTATTTGCTTGGTGGTTTATTTGATATTTTAAACTTTTACTAAAATAGAAATGGTGAGTAGCGGTTTTGTTGTTGACACGATTAGCAGCCATCGTTGTTTTAAAAACAATGAACCGGAATTCTGCAACAATATGAAGGATAATTAAAATACTAATATTCATATAGCACGGTTTTATACCTGACGTTTTATTTAATGTGTGTATGATATAGCCAAGCTTTCAGTATTTAACATACACAGTATGTGTCACGGTGTAGCGGTTCGAATACAAAGTACTAGCAGAGCAACCGACCAACATTTAATTCCAGTACAAAATGATACTTTTTAATGTCATTTAGCGTCTAAATAAATCATTCAGCACGGGAAAGGAGTAAAAACAACAAAATCAGTATCAAAATAAATATTCAAAGTTCTCTCATTCAAAGTTTAATTGCAGTTGTTATGTCTTCTTTTCCTTTCGGCTGTTCCCTTCAGGGGTCGCCACAGCGAATCATCTGCCTCCATCTAGCCCTATCCCCTGCATCCTCTTCTCTCAGACCGACTACCTTCATGTCCTTCTTCACTACATCCATAAACCTCCTCTTCGGTCTTCCTCTCGGCCTCCTGCCCGGCAGCTCTAACCTCGGCATCCTTTTACCGATATATTCACTCTCCCTCCTCTGAACATGTCCAAACCATCTCAACCTGGTCTCTCTAACTTTGTCTCCAAAACATCTCACATGTGCTGTTCCCTGATGTACTCATTCCTGATCCTATCCATCCTCGTCACTCCCAAAGAGAACCTCAACATCTTCAGCTCTGCTACCTCTAACTCTTCCTCCTGTCTTTTCCTCAGTGCAACTGTCTCCAAACCATACAACATCGCCGGTCTCACTACTGTCCTGTACACCTTTCCTTTCATTCTTGCTGGTACTCTTTTATCACACAACAGACCTGACACTTTTCTCCACCCATTCCAACCTGCCTGCACACGCTTCTTCACCTCTTTTCCACACTCCCCGTTGCTCTGGACTGTTGACCCTAAGTACTTAAAATCCTGCACCTTCTTTATCTCTTCTCCCTGTAACCTCACTGTTCCACTTGGATCCCTCTCATTCACACACATGTATTCTGTCTTGCTGCGACTAACCTTCATTCCTCTTCTCTCCAGAGCAAACCTCCACCTCTCTAGAGTTTCCTCCACCTGCTCCCTGTACAGATCACAATGTCATCCGCAAACATCATAGTCCATGGAGATTCCTGTCTGACCTCATCTGTCAGCCTGTCCATCACCACCGCAAACAAGAAGGGGCTCAGAGCCGATCCTTGATGCAGTCCCACCTTCACCGTGAACTCCTCTGTCACACCTACCGCACACCTTACCATTGTCCTACTGCTCTCATACATATCCTGCACCACTCTAACATACTTCTCTGCCACTCCAGACCTCCTCATACAATACCACAGCTCCTCTCTTGGCACCCTGTCATACGCTTTCTCTAAATCTACAAAGACACAATGCAGCTCTTTCTGACCCTCTCTGTACTTCTCCATCAACATTCTCAAAGCAAATATTGCATCTGTAGTGCTCTTTCTTGGCATGAAACCATACTGCTGCTCACAAATGCTTAGCCTCCCCTTAGCCTTGCTTCCACTACTCTTTCCCACAACTTCATTGTATGGCTCATCAGCTTAATACCTCTGTAGTTTCCACAACTCTGCACATCTCCCTTTTTCTTAAAAATCAGCACCAAAACACTTCTCCTCCATTCCTCAGGCATCCTCTCACTCTCTAAGACCTCGTTGAACAACCTAGTTAAAAACTCTACTGCCATCTCTCCTAGACACTTCCATACCTCCACTGGTATGTCATCAGGACCAACCGCCTTTCCTCTCTGCATCCTCTTCAAATCTCTCCTAACTTCACCCTTGCTAATCCTTTCTACTTCCTGCTCAACAATATTTGCCTCTACTACTCTTCTCTCTGTCATTTTCCTCATTCATCAGTTCCTCAAAGTACTCCTTCCATCTTTCCCTCACCCTCCTGTCACCTGTCAACACATTTCCATCTCTATCTTTAATCACTCTAACCTGCTGCACATCCTTACCATCTCTATCCCTCTGCCTCGCCAACCGATACAAATCCCTCTCACCTTCCTTACTATCTAACCTTGCATACATGTCCTCATAAGCTTTCTGTTTAGCCTTTGCCACCTCTATCTTAACCTCACGCTGCATCTCCCTATATTCCTGTCTACTTTCCTCTGTCCTCTCACTGTCCCACTTCTTCCTAGCTAACCTCTTCTTCTGGATACTCTCCTGAACTTCCTCATTCCACCACCAAGTCCCCTTGTCTTCTTTCTTCCTTCCAGATGACACACCTAGCACCTTCCTACCTGTCTCCCTGATCACTTTGGCTGTAGTAGTCCAGTCATCTGGAAGCACCTCCTGACTACCTAAAGCCTGTCTCAACTCCTCCCTGAAAACCGCACAGCACTCTTCCTTTTCCAACTTCCACCACTTTGTCTTCTGCTCTGCCTTTGCTCTCTTCATCTTCCTCACCACCAGAGTCATCTTACACACCACCATCCTATGCTGTCTAGCTACACTCTCTCCTACCACTACTTTGCAATCGCTAATCTCCATCAGATTACAGTGTCTACATAAGATATAGTCCACCTGTGTGCTCCTGCCACCACTCTTATGTCACCCTGTGTTCCTGCCTCTTCTGAAAGTACGTGTTCACCACAGCCATCTCCATACTTTTAGCAAAGTCTACCAACCTCTGTCCTTCTGGGTTCCTTACTTGAAGACCAAACCTGCCCATCACTTCCTCATCCCCACTATTCCCTTCACCAACATGTCCATTAAAGTCTGCCCCTATCACCACTCTCTCACCTCTGGGAACACTCTGCATCACTTCCTCAAGCTCGCTCCAGAATCTGTCTTTCACCTCTTGCTCACAACCTACTTGTGGAGCGTAAGCACTAACAACATTCAACATCACACCTTCAATTTCCAGCTTCAGACTCATCAACCTATCTGACACTCTCTTTACCTCCAGAACATTCTTCACAAACTCCTCCTTCAGGATCACTCCTACTCCATTTCTCTTCCTGTCCACCCCATGATAAAACAGTTTAAACCCTGCTCCAATGCTTCTAGCCTTGCTCCCTTTCCACCTGGTCTCCTGGACACACAGAATGTCGACTTTCCTCCTCTGCATCATATATACCATCTCTCTGCCTTTACCTGTCATCGTACCAACATTCAAAGTCCCTACTTTCAGTCCTAAACTCCTGCCTTTCCTCTTCTCTCGTCGTCGTTAACCCGGGCCCCGACCGATCCGGTATGGAAGTCATGTTAGTGATTCGCATATTGAATTTGGAAAAAGTTTTACGTCGGATGCCCTTCCTGACACAACCCTCTCTATTTATCCGGGCTTGGGACCGGCACAAAAAGTACACTGGCTTGTGACCTCCTGTGGCTAGATTGCACAGTTGTTATGTGCAGTTGTTATGTGCAATTTCTAATCCAGGTATCACAGCTATGTGGTACCTTTTTTTGTTTTGTTTAATAATCCTTTCTGGCTCTTTCTCTAACCCTTGTCTTTCACTTTCCTTCCACCAGGACAGTGAGACTTCAGAGTTTGAGATGCATTCAGGACCGGAGATGAGCATGAACCAGGGCAACGCTCCAGTTTACTGCATCTGTCGCAAACCAGACATCAACTGCTTCATGATGTAAGATGTAACGTTTAAACTAAACACAGCTTGTCTCGTTTCGAAATCCAGTGTATGGACTTGGATGACACGATCCTGACTGTTTCATCTTCATTATGACACTGATATCAGTGTTCGGAGTTTGGGCGAGCGGTTGCAAAGTGATGCGAAACAATCTGTATTCTCAGTTCATGTACACGATCTGTGTTTTGTCAGTCAACATAATCATCATCATTATTTTTTATGTTAAATGTCCATTTTGGTGGAGAAAAGGGGGTATATAATTAAAGCATTGTTCTTGCTATTATTATTAATCACATTTGTTCAAACGGGATAAATTGAGTCAGTGGATCAGTTTGAAATCTGATCCAATACCAATCCACCATTTCGGGCCAGTATTGGCTCCAATACCGATACTCAGCATCAGCTTGGTAGATCCCTAGTAGCTAATTAAGTAGTTGTTATGATGCTCATAATGCACTATTTTGTGATTCACTCTTTTATCATGCAGCGGTTGTGACAACTGCAATGAATGGTTTCATGGCGACTGCATTAATATATCCGAGAAGATGGCAAAATCCATTAGGGTGTGGTACTGTGAAAAATGTCGCAGTGAGTATCTGTTGGTGGAGCTCATTTCAGACTTTTGCATCTTGGCGTAACCGAAAGGAGCTTGCTTCTTCTTCTTCTTCTACTTCTTCTTCTTCTTCATCATCATCTTTTTTGAAAAGGTTGTTCTTGCTTAGCTAGGTTTATCCTCTGTCCTAGGTAACAACGACACTTTAGAGATAAAACATCGTTCCAAGAAAAGCCGGGAGAGAGAGTCAGACGGCGACGATATGGAGGGGCAGTTTGAGAACGACACGCCTGATTTTAAGAACGATCGTCGACGTGGGTCACGGGTAAAGCGATGACGTCTTACACCACCCGTAAAGACGATTTGATTATTATCATTTTGTGAAAATGAATTCTTTCGCAGATTAAGCGCTCGGCACGCATGTGCGGGGAGTGTGAGCCCTGCATGCGGACAGAGGACTGCGCTCAGTGCGACTTCTGTAAGGACATGAAGAAGTTCGGCGGGCCCAACAAGATCAGGCAGAAGTGCAGGCTCAGGCAGTGTGAAGTGCGCGCCCGGGTGAGTGTGTGTCTCAGGGTTTTAAACACGCACCTCAGACTGACCTCAGTCGGTTTCACATTTGTGTATCAAACTTGTGGGGATGTCACTGTGGTTAAATTCGAGCAAACGGCGAAAAAAAGAAAAAGAAGGACCATGTTGTATAAGGAACCAGTTTAATAAGATACCTCAGACGTTACTAGCTAAGTGTGATTTCCTGTCACACGTTGATCAGGTTTGTTAATAGCTATGTCTTCTTTTCCTTTCGGCTGTTCCCTTCAGGGGTCGCCACAGCGAATCATCTGCCTCCATCTAGCCCTATCCCCTGCATCCTCTTCTCTCAGACCGACTACCTACATGTCCTCCTTCACTACATCCATAAACCTCCTCTTTGGTCTTCCTCTCGGCCTCCTGCCTGGCAGCTCTAACCTCAGCATCCTTTTACCGATATATTCACTCTCCCTCCTCTGAACATGTCCAAACCATCTCAACCTGGCCTCTCTAACTTTGTCTCCAAAACATCTCACATGTGCTGTCCCTCTGATGTACTCATTCCTGATCCTATCCATCCTCGTCACTCCCAAAGAGAACCTCAACATCTTCAGCTCTGCTACCTCTAACTCTTCCTCCTGTCTTTTCCTCAGTGGAACTGTCTCCAAACCATACAACATCGCTGGTCTCACTACTGTCTTGTACACCTTTCCTTTCATTCTTGCTGGTACTCTTTTATCACACAACAGACCTGACACTTTTCTCCACCCATTCCAACCTGCCTGCACACGCTTCTTCACCTCTTTTCCACACTCCCCGTTGCTCTGGACTGTTGACCCTAAGTACTTAAAATCCTGCACCTTCTTTATCTCTTCTCCCTGTAACCTCACTGTTCCACTTGGATCCCTCTCATTCACACACATGTATTCTGTCTTGATGCGACTAACCTTCATTCCTCTTCTCTCCAGAGCAAACCTGCACCTCTCTAGACTTTCCTCCACCTGCTCCCTGCTCTCAGTACAGATCACAATGTCATCTGCAAACATCATAGTCCATGGAGATTCCTGTCTGACCTCATCTGTCAGCCTGTCCATCACCACCGCAAACAAGAAAGGGCTCAGAGCCGATCCTTGATGCAGTCCCCACTATTCCCTTCACCAACATGTCCATTAAAGTCTGACCCTATCACCACTCTCTCACCTCTGGGAACACTCTGCATCACTTCCTCAAGCTTGCTCCAGAATCTGTCTTTCTCCTCTTGCTCACAACCTACTTGTGGAGCGTAAGCACTAACAACATTCAACATCACACCTTCAGTTTCCAGCTTCAGACACATTAACCTATCTGACACTCTCTTTACCTCCAGAACATTCTTCACAAACTCCTCCTTCAGGATCACTCCTACTCCATTTCTCTTCCTGTCCACCCCATGATAAAACAGTTTAAACCCTGCTCCAATGCTTCTAGCCTTGCTCCCTTTCCACCTGGTCTCCTGGACACACAGAATGTCGACTTTCCTCCTCTGCATCATATATACCTCTGCCTTTACCTGTCATCGTACCAACATTCAAAGTCCCTACTTTCAGTCCTAAACTCCTGCCTTTCCTCTTCTCTCTCTGCGTACGGACACGCCTTCCTCCTCTAACACCTCTAACACACCTTCCTCCTCTCCTTCTTCGACCAACAGTAGCCCAATTTCCACCAGTGACCAGTAGGTCAACGGCACCGATGACGGTCGTTGTTAACCCGGGCCCCGACCGATCCGGTATTTAAGTCATGTTAGTGATTCGCATATTGAATTTGGAAAAAGTTTTACATCGGATGCCCTTCCTGACACAACCCTCTCTATTTATCCGGGCTTGGGACCGGCACAAAAAGTACACTGGCTTGTGACCTCCTGTGGCTAGATTGTTTTTTAATAGCTATGTACTGTAATGAAATGGACGTAAGCCTATTATTTCTGCTAAAATGTCTGTGATGCTCCTGCGCCACATTCATAATGAAATCTTTAAATACAAATTTCTTCCTTTTCACTTTTTGGGGTTAACCACTATGACTTTACTTGCTGAGATACAAATTTCAGTTTGGGGAAAGTCCCCAAAGTCATTTTCCTTCCAGGACAATTCACCAGCTTAAAGGCCTCAGTGGTGCCCTTGCTGTCTGTTCTTGTAATTTGGTAAGATTTATCCTGCCCATGTGTGTGTTAAATGTGCTTTAGAAAATGCTGCGTGTGAAGGAGGAGGAGTTTTCCATGTCTAAAGGCCGAGAGCGGTTCCAGCCCGACTACCCCCTGTCAGACGAGTACAGCGAGAACGAGCTGGAGCTCTACCAGCATTACTGCGCCGGCAAATACGCAGACCAGGTACGTCACGTCCACACGTCAACACCACACACCGAAGTCTGGGCACTCAAGTGTTTAAAAATAACTCATGACTCACTGTTGCCTTTTTTACAGTGTATCTTTACGTATACAGGACTCACTGATTAGCGATGCTCTGCAAGCTCCTGATACTTACAGCTATCGAGGACTTGTATATGATTTCACCTAGACATTATACACATTTAGAAAATGTGTGAATTTTCTCTAGCAGGGATGGAACAGTGATGAAGACGATGGTCCGTATCTCGATTCCATGCGAAAGAGAGCCGTGAAGGTCAAGCATGTGAAGAGGAGAGAGAAGCGATCCGAGAAAAAGGTTATTTCTCTACAAAAAAAACCTAGAAGGTACCTGCTGATATTGTTTTTCATATAACAACAGCAAGTCACAGAAGAAATCGATTCCTCTTACACCACAGCAGTTTGCCAAAGATTACAATTCCTTATTGATCAAAAGTGCAGTGAGTTGTTCATTAATCTGTTTCATTCTGTTTACATTTCAAGTCGTGGACCATCTGCAAGTTAGTTCCTGTTATCGATTACATTATAGGAGCTATAACTACTCTTTTTTTTTTTTTTTTTTTTTTTTTTCCCCCTCTCACTTTGGAAAAAAGACAAAAAATGCAGCTTGTCATGTTACATAGAAGCCTCTGTCATGAAGTCTTTCCTGAGGCAGCTTTACCTCTGACTGTTTCAAAAGCGTTGACATTGGAGACTCCTTCCAAAAATTAAAAAAGAAAAAGAAAACGTATGCGATTTTTAAAAATCCGTTTGTCACGTCCACCTTTGTAAGTTGTTACTATAGAAACGCTAGCACGTATTAGAACAAGTGCGTTAATATAAACCTTGCAGCTGATATTACTGTCAGAGCTGCTGTTATAGAAAACTAATCAACACCCTCTGACCAATCAGATTTGAGAATGAAAAAAAAACATTCTTTACATGCCAAATGTTTTTTTTTTTTTTTGATCATTTTTCTCCCTGTGTCGTTCGTCAGAAAGAGGAGAATAAGCCCCGTAAACACAAACCGAAGCAGAAACACAGGGACAAGGTGAGGCACAGTGAGAGGACAGAAGCTCGAGACGGCGGTGAAGTCAGGCAGTGCCTCGGGCCAGGCTGCGTCGAATCGGCGCGTCCCAACTCCAAGTACTGCTCCGATGACTGTGGCATGAAGCTCGCTGCCAAGTAAGACCTTAGTGATGTTCTTCTTCCTTACAGTGTGCTGTGGATTTTAAACTCCTTATCATAAATGTGCCTTATAATACTGATATAACTTGTTTTTTTATTCCCCCTCCATCAGCCGGATCTATGAGATCCTCCCTCAGCGTATCCAGCAGTGGCAGCAGAGCCCCTGCATCGCCGAAGAGCAGGGAAAGAAGCTTCTGGAACGCATCCGGCGCGAGCAGCAGTTAGCCCGGACACGGCTCACAGATATGGAGATACGTTTCCATGAGCTGGAGGGCATCATCGCTAAGGCAAAGCAGCAGGTCGTGCAACATGACGAAGAGGTAAGATGGCGTCACTTTGGTTACCATGATTACTGGTTACTGCTTATATAGGCCTACGTTGACAACAGCCACGCACATCTTGGTGATGGAGAAAGTTTTTTTTAATGGCAACAAACCACATTTATAGTCAGTAGAAATAGATCTTTTTGTGGTCTGTTAATGCATAGAACTTTTCAAAGTGTTACAGTGTTCTGCCGATTCGTCCATGATTCTTCAGTATCGGCGCTTAAGTTTGTTATACTGCTCTGAGAGCCAACTCCCCCCCCCCCCTGCAGGTAAACGAAGGAGATGACGACACAGACCTTCAAATTTTCTGCGTCTCCTGCAGTCATCCGGTCAACCCCAAGGTGGCGCTACGCCACATGGAGAGATGTTATTCCAAAGTGAGCTGAATTGTTCTATATGTGTATTTTAATTCTGTGAATATCATAATACTCCGTTTCAAATATATTGACACGATATTAAAAAACGTATTCCTCTTGTCTTGGAACAGTATGAGAGTCAGACATCATTCGGCTCTATGTATCCCACACGCATAGAGGGGTAAGTGAACGTGATTAGCTTTGTATAAAAGGAATACTTTGGGCAAAAAATAAAATGTACCCAGTTTCATTTGTAGCTCAAATGTAGTCCATTAGCCAGGACATGTTTGCTATGTGACCTCGGTTAGTTTTGTTTGGACTGAAGCCTAATGAGCCTAATGTCTAAATCTTCACACACCTCAAAAGTAATTTGATTCAGTAATATTATTTGTGTATGAATATTTGTATAGATATATTTCAAAACATTTAGCAGGTAAAATCATTTTGGCATTCAAACCCAAAGCTTTTAAGGAACTTGTAAGTTGTTATGAAAATAAGTGAAATAGGTGTGCTGATGATTTAGTCATACAGTTTGCACAATGCTTGTACATACTATCTTTATTTATTTATTTATTAGCTATATTGACCTTGGTGCTCCTTTGCAAATATATAAGAAGCAAACACCAAATACATCTTTGATTAAAAGAAACTGTTTACTCATCGCTTTTTTTCCCCCCTAGTGCAACGAGGTTGTTCTGTGACGTATACAATCCTCAAAGCAAAACATACTGTAAACGGCTTCAGGTTCTCTGTCCTGAGCATTCCCGAGATCCAAAGGTGGGATTTTACACACTCCTTCAGTAATTCATCCAAACCTATTTCGGCTATTAATAAATGTTCTAACACCAGTCTTACTAATCCAGTGTAATTGTGGATCTGTTGCTTGTAGGTTCCAGCAGATGAGGTGTGCGGATGTCCTTTGGTACGTGACGTCTTCGAGCCCACGGGCGAGTACTGCCGAGTGTCAAAACGCAAGTGCAACAAACACTACTGCTGGGAGAAACTCCGCCGGGCCGAAGTGGACCTGGAGAGAGTGCGAGTGGTTAGTTTTGTCTTTGTTTTGGATAATCCATAGTGCTTTGAATCAATGATAAGCGACTTACTGTCCACACTAGTGTGTTCACACATGCTCTCTCTCTCTCTTTCTTTCTTCCAGTGGTACAAGTTGGACGAGTTGTTCGAACAGGAGCGCAACGTCCGAATAGCAATGACGAATCGCGCAGGTCTCCTGGCTCTTATGCTACATCAGACAATTCAACATGACCCACATTCAACAGACCTGCGTGCCAACAAAGACAGATAGCCAGCAAGGACTTTCTTTTATACGGTCTGTGAGAAAGAAATAACAAGCGTACTTCGTTAAAATATACATTTAAATATCATTAACACTGTTTAATGCTTTTTAAAGGAGAAGGATGTTGGATGATGACACTATAATAAAGCTTCATTAGAAGTTCAGTTTTGGGAGATGTTACCAGTTATCAGTGCTCTATGCATTATATTCAATTGCTGTGTGTCCATACTCATCACTTAATCGGTCATCATTATACTGTTCTACCAGTTTTAAATGTTAGCATACTTATTAAAAACAGTTATTGGTGTTTGTTTTTTTTTTTGGAAAAAGAAAGAATCGTGTATCATTGTGTCAACATGGCCGATACATTTAGTTTCGTGAAATAAACGTTTATTGTATGGGAGTGTTGTTTGATTTCTTTGAGTTTTTTTGAGAATTTTTATTCCTGTTGTAACACTTCAATAGTGTTGCATTACTTTTTTTTTCTCATTCGATTGCTTTTGCCCTTCACATTATAGAAGAACTGCTGCCAACTGATGTTTTTGCTGTTGGATGCTTGAATGATGTTTATTCACTTTCGCAGCTCGGCGATAACAGTGTAAATTGAAGCTGACATCAATAGACTCTTGATGGAAAGACTGACAGTGGGTGACGGCTAGATTTATAATAATTAATTACAGTCTTCGGTCTATTTTATGTGATTGAAATCATACAAGTTTTAATTAGTAAAATGCATGGGAAAAAAAAGAAATATTTTAAATCACCACATTTATTGGAAAGGATGACCAGCGATTGCAATGCATGTATGTTCAAAAAACCAAGATACAAATTCTACCCCCGGTGCTACCAATTTATTTTTCTTATACTATTAAGTTCTCAATTCTGATGGGTCAGAAGGTATTGATTCATTTTCTGTAATAGTCAATTTTCTGTAATAGTTCCAGCTGAAAGGTTTATATTAATGCGCTTGTTCGAATACATTCTTATTTCTATAGTAACAACTTACACAGGTACTGGTGTATGGTGGCCTGTCAACACAAACCGGTTAAGAAACGTGTGTAATCGTTGATAATGGTGAAGTTTTTGGCGAGGAGATATTTGTTCAGCAATTTTTGTAAGGAGTCTCCAGTATCGCTGCTTTCTAACAGCCAGAGGTAAAGCTGTAAGTTTTAAGTTTTCTGACATAGGAAAATCTTCAGGAACGGAGAGCTTGTCAGTTTCTCATAATAAATATGTAAAACGTATTCGCAACTGCATTGCTAACGCGATATTATACTATCGTACGTCATCACTGTGCGCCGGCGGCTTGGACACAAGTCGGAAAAATAATCAGGCGACGATTAAAAGCTACACAGGCCTGCAGGAACACACCTAATGTGTTGATCAATTTGTCTTGGTTATCGTAGTAAAATATTAAAAAGCAGTGAAGAATGACAAAGCCTAAACTAACCCTAACAGCTGTTGTCAATAAAGCTGAGCTGCAAGGCAGGAGGATTAAAGCAGCACCTGTCTTCATAAGCTTTTTATGTTAATGTAAAAACTAAACTGTAAATTATACAAATATCAAGGATAGTTGACCAAAAAATCAAGCCATATAGAAGTACACACACACACAAATATGTATGTATGTATACTACTTGTCATAAATAAGCTAAATTATTAGTGAATTGTGTCAAGCACTTTTTCCCTCTTTGATACAGTCAAAGTTGCAACAGAAACATACCAGAAACAGAAAGGATGCAAGATAATCACGTGAATTTTTAAGACTTCGATTTAATACATTAGTACTTTTTTGTCAAGCTGACATAGAGGCAACTGATTGTTGTTTTTTTTTATTTTTTCATTGTATGGATGTATATTTTCTGGGAAGATATGTCTTACTGGTTGGAGACGAAAGGTCCAATCACTGCCTACTTTTTCTAGAAACTATAATGTATTTGGAATGTCGTTGGATGACAAAAGGGCTGAATTTTGGTTGGTTCTGGGTAAATACTTCATCCATAAATGTAAGCGTATAAAGACAAACCCTTATTTCTCTGTATTTTAAAAAATATTTGCTAGAAGTTATCTTCCATCATTAAAATATATGAGGGGTAAGCAGGCCTGCAAATTTGCCAGGATGATAAGGGACTTAGGTTTGTTGGAAGGAGGATGAAAAGACCCCTCTTTGTACCTTTTTTTTTTTTGTATACATATATTATATTATATATTAAATTATTGGTGTGCCCTATTGTACTGCTTTATTTATTTGCATTTATTGTTGCCATTAAAAATGTAGGCTATATTTTCTATTATGTTCAATGAAAAAAAAAAAAGGATGCAACAGAAAGGTTCTGCAGGAAATGATGTCACTGATTGCTTATATACAGCAACTTGTAAGCTAATCCTATTGGGAAAAATCGCTATTTTAGAAACTTGTCGCTTTTTTTTGGTCCAAATGATTGTTTATTAATAGGCAAGTAACTTTAAATATTTTCTTTACACCTGCTAGACCTAATCCGTGTAAATGTTTTTTTGTTTTAAAGCTTTAAACCAACATAATATATGTGAGCAGTATTAATGGCAAATGTGCTGAGGTGCCATTAGCGACTATTGGGAGTCTTTATGTTTACATTGTGAAAGTCCGCCATTACAGCGACACCGAGCCGCACACACCTTGTCCTCTGTGATTGGACGACTCCACACACATTCATTTATTATTCATATAGTTCCCCCAGAAAACATCGCCTACCATAGTTAGTGTAAAAATCGCGAAATGACGTTGTTTGCGTGTTACCGTAACGATGCGATTACACGCGGCTGCCAATTTCCAAAAATAGAGCTCTAATCCAGAAAGCTGCGGTGTTGCGCCGGTGGAGGAGGAACGAAGGCAAAATGTCGGAATCAAACACAGCAGGAGGGTCAGACTCCAGGAGTGAGTTCACTGAACTACCTCTTTATAACACAAACTAATGTCTGAGGCCTGGGCTGAATTTTCATGTGAGAAGAGGGAAAACACAAATGTCTGTAGCAACTCTCAGAAATTGTATTACCTCTGATCTGTAGTTTTCAGACTGAAACAAATTTAAGAGGCCTACTAGAATCTGCATGACCTAGTACTAAACTGTACCTTTCCTTGTCACCGGTCGTTGGGGTGGTGCCCTCAAAAGGATGATGAACATATTAGTGAGGTCCATGCTGCAAAAATGTCTCCTTCATATTTAATATACCACAGTATTGATCGTGTATGACACAAAGAGCCCATTTCTAATCTCTGTTATGTTATACTTCCGTTTTTAGATAAACTGGCCTGACTCAAGTTAGACTGTTTAATTTGATTGTTAAATATTTTTTAATGGTTTTTCAACTTATAGGATGTACTGTAGCAGTTTCCCTATGTAACAACTGGAGATCTGACCTTTAATATGTATCTTTCACCTGGAAATATGGATATGTTGTACCTTTAAAAACGAGTTATGGTACATAAATGGATCATAATTACTTTTCAAAGTAAAGTTTTAAAGGTACATTACATGCACCTTTCTAGGTAAAAGATTAGATAGGTTTTCCTCAGTGTAGTAAATTTTTGTGGGTTTAATTAATATTAGGTTGATCAATTTGTCTCAAACACAAAGGCTACAAACAAACACCATTACTGTTCGACCACAATCACTGCCTAGACCACCTCTTAAATCTGTATTGAGGTTCCTCAAGAGTTCATTGGATGTTTAACTGTTATAACTCTGAAAACGGGTTCTACTTGAAACTGTTTCTGAAAGGGAAACCCTGTTGTGGAATTCTACATAGAACTTTTAAAGTCAAGAGATACAGTCTGGAGCACAGTTTATTGTTCTAGATAGAACCTTTTTTTTTTTTTTTTTAAATAAGCAGTATTTCATAAAGTCAGCAGTCTGGGGAAAAACAAATATCTGAGAAAAGTTATTTGATTTTGGAAATGCTTTGGATATGAACCAATAGCTAATAGCGAATTTGAGGTATGCTTGGGAGCATTGTCCTGTTGGAAGGTCCAATCCAAGCATCAGCTTCCTCACAGATGGCATGACGTTTTCGCCTAAGATTTCCTGATACTTCAATGAATCCATCTTGCCTTCCACACACTGCAGGTTTCCAGTGCCAGAGGATGCAAAGCAGCCCCAGAGCATCACCGAGCCACCACCATGCTTGACTGTGGACAGAGTGTTCTTTCTTCGTTCTTCTTTCTCCAGACAGTTTTGTTTCATCGTTTACTAGCCAGTTCAGGTATTTCATGTGTGCTCAAGCACACCTGGTGCAAATAATGAAGCCCTTGATTAGTTGTATCAAGTGTGCTTGAGCTGGAACACGTTTTGAATATTTGTGCTGTTGTCAGGGATTCTTTTCAGGGGGTTGAATAATTTCACCGCCAAGCTGCCACTGTTGGGCCCTTGAGCAAGGCCCTTAACCCTCAATTGCTCAGATGTATAAATTAAATAAAATGTAAGTCGCTCTCGATAAGGGCGTCGGCCAAATGCCATAAATGCAAATGTAAATGTCATTTTGATTGCAACTGTAGCTCAGCTTGAAGCAGAGTTACAGTTATGACCAGGAAGTTGATTATTTCTCAATAACAGTATGTCACAAATTTGATTTATCTTATACCACGCTAACAATTTTTTATTTATTAATGAATGACAGGTTGTGCTTTTTATACATTTATAGTTACATTTAATGTTGCAGAACATCAGTGAGACAAGTTAAGTCTTTATCTCTGTAATCTGTTACGTAATAGCATCTATAAACTCTCGTTCCCTCACCGGTTTCTTGTTACAGAGAAAGGCATAAACTCTTCGGTCATGAAGACTTTCCTATGTGGGAAAACCCTATGCTGTGTTTGACTTGCGTTGTAAGTGATCATTTGTGGGTTGGAATGACGCCTTTTTCCACCCCGGGGCCTGTTCAACTGGCAAAAAAAAAACATGGATGGCCTAGCCAGCTAACTGTTACCTCCTCAACCAGTGCACTGTGGTATAGATTTAACAAGCGAATGTCTATGTTGTATGCTGTATCGATCTAACACAAATATTTGTACAGTATAAATCATCTAAAGATAAGAAGCCATGTTGATTTGATGTCATGCCGTAAACAGGGAAGGAACTTGAAGTTGTGAAGACTACCTCAAGTTGATGAGTAGGACGAGTTGATGGGGGAGGGTTCTTTGGCTTTTACTGGATGGAGGTTGGGAATTACAAGTTGCGACCTCGAGTCGGATGTGGCATTACTGACCGTTACAAAGCGCTGAGAGTGGAGACTCCTTCCATACATGCTAAACGTAAATTAACGTCTTCACCATATCAATGATTATTTTCCTTTGTTAAATAACAGCACACTTTTGATCAGTTTATTATTAGATTATGTGTGACAAGTCCCAAGGTGTTACTATAGAAACGATAAAATATTAGATAAACCCATTGTTTAAATCAACACCAATCAGAATTGACAGTTCAACAGCCTCCTTTTTTTGTTCCTAAGTTATTAGGTGTCTGCTAAATTGTAAAAAGACTACACGTGCACATTAAGTGTATATCATGTTGATATAACAGTGAGCCGGTGTATACGGTGCAATCATGCACGAAGCGTCAAGCACAATATATCAACGTTAACGTCAACGACAGTCGATCGATCGATGTTTTTTTTTTTTCTCCCTGTCCAACGTTGTGTTGCATGAAAGTAGTCGTCGGACTTCCCCCGGTAGCTCGCACATGCTCAGTAGCATGCGCAAAGTATCGCTAATCGAAGGAGAGACTCGGAACGGTCGGCAACGACGGCGCGAGCTCGACGTGTTGTTTGGTAAGAGTGCATGTCCTCCTCCCCCCCTCCCCCTTGTGCTATATATATATTTTTTCAACGTTTCGCGACACCGAGCGATTGTGTTTGCGTGGCTTTGTTTTGCGAACGTGTGTTTTTAAACTCGAGAGAGAGAGAAAAAAAAAAGAATGCACGCGAGCTCGAGACGAGTACAGCTTAACGAGCGCGAGACGTCGATATCGGAGAGCGCTGCTTTTTTTCGTGCACGCGGGGCTTGAGAAAAGAGCAGGGAGAGTTGGGATTGCAAAACGTGAGAGGAGGGGGGGGCTGAGCTTCACTCCCACTACACAACAGCAGAACAGCGATTTCCTGTTCAACTTTGGTTCTGATGCATGAAACAAAACAACGAGTTTTGTTGTCATTTTTTTTTACTCATGTTTAGATTTTAATATAAAAAAAAACAACAACAACAAATTCACAGCGCGTGACTCAGATTCTTCCCATTTGCTTCAGAAATGTTTGCACTGGACGCTTTTGCAAGTCCCGAGGGTCGCCCTAGCTAGCTGTCTAGAAAGTGCACAAGCTATTTCATACCATCTGTATAATTAACCTCTAATGCATTTTTGTTTGTTTGTTTGTTTGTTTTTACTCTCATCTCAATGTTGCTTCCAATCAACCAAAGAGATATTCCTCTGTTTCAGTGTACAAATACGAAATATGAAACTTCACAACGTCTGTCTTGTTGACCCACTGTGAGTTAGCAAATCGCCTAGCTAAATCTAGCTGTTTACACTCCACACAAGTGGGTATTATTTACACTTCCCTACAGCAATTTTCACAGAAATCACCAAAAAAAAGGATGTTTATTGTCATGGCATTATCAAGCCATTTACACTGTACACGTGTTTGTATTTCGTACATTTCCTTACAGCAAATGTGAGGGGGGAGGGGGGGGATTAGTAAAGAGGATGTCTGTCATGTAATAGTGCATGATCTGAAGGAACATAAGACATTTAAACTTAATTTTATATGCCAAGAATGTAAAATGAATGTATTTATTTAATGTGCATACATTTGAGTAACTTCTGTGTATGCTTTGTAAAAGAGAATTTACAATTGTAAATTTGTCAAATGAGTTTAGTTTTTGCAGCTATAATAAAACATGGATAATATTTATAGTAATATTTCACAAAAAAGAACAAAAAACATTTTGTGTCTACGTCAAGTTCCTAGTAAGAAATAACGTGACACTAGACTCTGGTTTAACCTTTTGGATTTGTCATGAGCTTGTTACTATAGAAACGATAACATATTGGAAAGAGCGTAACATAATTTTCGTGACGTTAAAAAAAAAAACAGAATTCAAACGCACTTTCTGTTTCTACAACGATATATTTCCGTGTGAATTGTTTTGTATGAAATAATGTGGTGCTAGACTGTGGTTTGGCCATTTGGATTTGATTCGACTGTGAAAATCGACGTGCCATTTTTAAAAAAATCCATATCTTATTAGTCATAGGTTATGCTCAGAGTCCGTCGTTCAAGTCCCTTGAATGAGCTGTTACTATAGAAACGTAGATAACGTAGTGACAAGTGCGTAACATTTTTTTTGTGACGTAAAAGAGAAACAGAAATCAAACGCATTTTGTTTCTACCACGTCATACATTTCCAAGTGAAGTTTTCAATATGAAATAAACTGACACTAGGTTTAACCATTGGGATTGGATTGGATTGGATTGGATTGAATCTCTGTGATGTTGTTGGTTTACGTCCGCGTGTACGTGATGACTTATTCAGTTATGAAAACGTCCGCAAAATGACTTTTGACGTGAGCTGACACTGTAAACAAAATCTCTTTTGATTTCAGGTTGTGTTTATGTGCTGCGAAAGCTGTATTTTAAATATACCCATATGGAGACCAATTTCATTGGCTTGTTCAAGATTTTATGTTTTGATATGCATGCAGTGATAATGTGCATTGCTTCTGTTTGCTGTACAGTACAGGGGTCATCTAGTTTGATATTTGGACTTTGTAGCAGTCACATGGGGAAACTGCATAGCGTGGTACAAAACTTACAGGAAGTAACTGCTGTTGTTGTTCTGTCTATTACATAAATGAGGCATTTTGCAGCATTCTGCAGCTGCAAAATATAGACCAAATATAAAATGATTACATATCATCTATCACATTGCAGTCATGCATGCAGTCCATATTGCAGTTCCATAGCTATATATTGTGACAGCAACATTTAATGCACTATAGTCGAAACCCATTTTGTTAAAGATAAATATTAGGTTTACAATTATGATTATTATTATGAAACGATTTATAAGGAAACAATTTGATATTTGACAGTACCATTGAATCTGTTATGATGTGATACTACAATTTGTTTCGGTAGCCTCTGATCAATATGACCAACTCTATCCAGGGTCTGGAGCAGACCTACCGCTAATTCGCGAATGATGACGACGTAGAGAAGGCTATTTTTAAATGTTTCGGAGTAATGGGCAAATCTGCCCGCTAGCCTATTTATACATCATTTAAAAATCTGATTTTTTTTCAACAGTTGCTTGTTTTTCTTCCCCGATAAGTATCGATTCATGATTGTTGCATCGATTAATTTCAGTTCTTGCCTTTTAAAC
The DNA here is from genome assembly GCA_023630585.1 of Cranoglanis bouderius. Classification (NCBI taxonomy): domain Eukaryota; kingdom Metazoa; phylum Chordata; class Actinopteri; order Siluriformes; family Cranoglanididae; genus Cranoglanis; species Cranoglanis bouderius. The sequence goes on along the minus strand of CM042556.1, from coordinate 16,249,152 downwards.
CGACTCATCAATCCAAATCGTCGGATCATTACACTCTTAATAATCAACTTAAAGGATTGTTTTGTGTTTGTTAAATGTGTGAAAACCTCCACAGAATCTCATCATGAGCGCTAAGATTGGTCAGCACAATTTGCATATTGCTTTGCATATTGTAGCCTGTGCTGTGTTCTCACGATCAATAATACTATAACGTCAACGGTTTCCAAACAATGTATTCTGCAGTCCTTATTTTCATACCGCAAGGATATGGCATATGGCACGGCCTTTTGTTTGCGATCATACAGACCATATGTGCATTGAAATGCTTGGTGAAATTTGGGTAAATTGCTAAGCATGTAAGGTGCAGAATATACAAACGCACGCAACACCAGAGCATACGATTCAAATTAGAACAAAATAAATACGATAAGAATGCAACATACCAAATACAACAAAGTCTCAGTGGAAATATAAAGCTTCTCAGCATACTCGGCATCGAATATACAATCCAATGTTGATGTTTGGTTAATAATAATAATACTTACTAAGGTACGTACTGCACACGAGGTTTCATGATAATATATGTGTTAGCTATATATATATATATATTCCTGAAAATTAGACCATAAGAATAATAAGAATAGGCATATAATCTGGAGTATTATATTATTTTATCCATATGTATAAATGGTGCAAAGGAGATGTAGCTGAAGACTCATTTCTGCAAAATGAAATGCGTCAATACCTGCCATTTAGGTCTTGGGTTATGTGCGAGTTGTCCGATTAAACTTCCAGCAGATATTGTTATGAATTGAATTGCAATAATGTTATTAATGTAGATAAAAGTTGTATTTATAAAAAGACAGGCAATTATAATTGCCGTTGTAAATATAATTTGGGTTGCAGGTATAAAGAGTACATAGCTTGTAGCATGTAAGTATAATACTTTGGATAATCAGCTGTTAACCTGTATAAGTGGATTCTTAAATAGTGTCTGCTATAGTATTTTTAAAATTTGGCCTTTTTTTGTGGCTGTACAGTCTTAATGCACGTATTTGGGGCAATACGGTCTCAGGCCCACTCTCAGATACAGTCGATGTCATGATGCTAATTTTGTACGTTAGTGCTCATTGGGTGATTCTCAAATCTGGCTGTGTCCTTAATCATCTACTGATTAGGCTAGGGTTTTATGTGAACAAGGCTAATTGTTTCCTCATAACAAGAGGAATAGATTTGTATAATCTATAATCTATATTTAACAGATTGGTTTAATAAACCTTGGGCATGTAGTGTGTGTTTGTCATGGCTGGCTTTTTACATTTGCCATAGTAATGGCGCTGCGGCTGCGTTGCAGATATCGAGATGTTGGCCGCTTTTATTGGCCTCCCTGCACGTCTCTGCTCGGCTCACTGGGATACCGTCGCCATGGCAACCGCCCGTGGTTTTTTTTTTATTATTTTCCCCTCCTCCCCCTCGCTTCTCTAAATATTCTCCGTCACATTGCAGTCGAGCGTGAGCTAGCCTCAGGCCGTGCAAAGGGACCTCTTTAGAATGAAGGCTTTCTTTTTATTGCTGCTGTCTTTCTAGCCTAGATGTGAATGTTAGGCCTAGCTATTAATTAGGCTTGCTTTGCAGGTGATTAAGAATGCCAGTGAACAGCTATTGATAATATAGTTTTTAATAGGTTGAAGGGTTCTTAGACACATTTCCTCACATCTGATTCATTTTGTCAACAACAACAACAAAAAGAATCCATGCTAGAAGAAAATGTGGCAGCATCAGTAGGTTATGCTGTTTCTACTACACCAATACAGAGGAGGAAAAGAGGCCTCAAAAGACTAGCAGAAATCCTCTGAACTGGGCAATTTAGTTAATAATTAAACATCATTCCATATAAGAGCATTAATTTATCATCTCAGGGTCTGCCAGGTCAACTAGCATAATATTATGGTTTGAATACAGTGAAGGAATAGAGTGCACATCGATAAAAATAGATTATTGATGTACTTAAACTGCTTCATTTTTTCCCCTCCAGCAATTCAAAATGCAGCCTGCATCTACGTGTCTTGCGGTCTGAAGCCGTCACAAGGTAAAACGATGTGACTCCGTCTGGCATTCAGTGTTCCTGCTATGAGCCGTGATCCATCGGCGTGAGAGCGTGAGATTAATGGAAGGTGTGACGGAAGAGTTGAGGGAACAGTCGGAGAAATGGCAGGATGAGACAGGACCCGCTTTAGAAAACGACACGCTTCCGGTCGGGATGGACGATCCATCCATCCCTACGGTCATGGATCCGGGCGAAGACGAGACGGAGCCGCCTCCTGATTGGCTGGAGCCGTTGGAGGACTGTGATGACGAGGGTGATGAAGGTGTGGAGATTGACAGGAGCAGCAAGCGAAGAAGCAGAAGGAGCAATACTTCGTACGTCCTTTTTAAAAAAAAAAAAATTTTTACGTGTTCTTTGTGTTTTTTGTAAAGTATGGCGTATTACATATCTTAAATATGTTAATGATGATAAAATAGCTTTTTGTTTGTTATTGTTTTTTAAATATCACATTAACGTTTTTTCAAATCATTGTAACTGAAGTACAGATCTGCAAGCTGAGTACACACTTGTAAAGCATAAAGTCAGCTCCCACCCTTTACTTGTGACAGGAGGAGACGAGGGAGGCCGTCGGTGTCTTCGAACAGTGTCTGGGTGGATTGTCCTGACCTGGGAAGTGGCTGGAAACGAAAAGTAATCCTTTGGCGTGCAGGCAAAAATGCAACGTACTACATGAGGTAGTTGTCCTATTGGCCTGTTAGCCTAAAGACACAGTCCCTCCAGGATTTAGCGAAATCAAGCAAACTCCGCAATATTCGGAGGAGCTTGCAATTTTTTAAAACTAACGCAGATTTTCCGCAGATTTGGGCCAAGGCGCGCCATGTGACGTCATCACAACGCGCATTCAGTTAAAGCTCTCTTCGATTCACGTGCGTCGAACATGAGTGCAGCTAAAAGGTCTCATTTACCAAACCATTTACAAATATCACTGCGAAAGACAATGCAAAACAATTTTGTGCAATTGTGCTTTCAGCAATTCAAGTAGTTTACTGCGAAAAAGCACAAAAAATTGTGAATTTTGAAGAAGGAAAAAACCCAGGCACAAAATCAAGTGTTTTTGGCCCCAACAATCACAAAAAAAACCCAAAATCCTGTACGGACTGAAAACAGTATGCGTGTCACGTACATACTTTTTCCTCCTATTTGCCCCTGCTGCAACTTCTAATATTAATGAAATGTTTTAATTTTATATTTAATTATATATTTAGCCTAATTATAATGCGCCTATTTGTTATTAACTAGTAGTTAGCATACGATCTATGAGATATAGTCTCTTCTTCCACAGCGCTGTTGAATTCCCAAATCTCTTTGGTCAGAAGGTGTTGATTAATTTTCTAAAATGGCAGCTCTGGAAGTAGTGCGACTGCCAGGCAAATCAGAGGACGACTTGTCCTAGTCTTTTCGACAGTAACAGCTCATTCACAGGGACTTGTATGGTGGACGCTCCACATGAGCTAAGCTTAATGAAAACATTAAAAACGTGGGTTGTTACTGAACAAAAAACCCATATAATCGTTTATTTTACGAGGAAGGAGTCTCCAGTGTCAATGTTTTGTAACAGTCAGGGGTAAAGCGTCTTCAGGACAGAGGAGTTTACGCTTTGTGGCACAACAAGCTGCATTTTTTTTGTCTTATTACCTTTAAGAGAGAGAAAAAAGGAGAGGCTGGCGAGGGAAGGACTGTTTATAGCTGCCATAACGTAAGTGATAACAGGAACTAACTTATTTCACAGACATTCCACAACATTAAACATTGAACTATGATGTGTCATTGCTTAATAAGTAAAAATTGCAATTGATGATATTTAGTATGCGTCTAAATGGTTAAAAGTGGAAGTGTATCTATTTGTTTAAATGTGCAAGACAGATGACTAAACAAAAATGCTTCAAAAATACTTGATGTGTGAATTAGCTTGAAGGTTACTGTAATTATGGACCAAAAGTTACAGCAAATATAAGTCTATCTGCAGCTAGGTTGTGATTGTGAACCTGTTTTTTCATCGATTACACGTTTTTATGCACGCATTGCCCTAATCCTTATTTCCCATGAGTGTAGATGTCTGTTACTGACCTCATATGCCCTTATCCTAAGCTAGAAGTATAATACATATCAAACCAATATGGTTACGTATACTCCTGGTTACTTGGTCCAGTGAAACCATGCCACATCTAGGTTGAGACTGGAGAGGTTAGACGAATCTTAGCTACTTAGAAAGTGAATTAGGATTTAAGATTTCAGCATTAAATGTTTTGTAATAACATCTTTGGAATTAAGTACTTTCAGGAAAAATTTTCAGGAAAAAAGTACTACAGAAATACTATATAAACAACAACACCATTTTAGATTCAGTTCAAACATTAAGTAAAATAAAAATACCAGCAAAGTGACATTAATTTTCCTCCAAGCAGATATAATTTAGGTGGTGCGTCTTACACTTCAGAGTGACCCCTTCAACAAAACCTCTTGTCTCTCATTCTTTTGCAGTCCCAAAGGTATCCGCTTCAGGAGTAAAGTCCAACTTGCCAAACATCTCAAAGCTGACCTGGCTCTCTTTGACTATAAAGAAGGAAAGTTTGTGGATGCGATTATCCCGAGAAAGGTAAACGGTATAACATTTTTAAAATAAATATTCCACGATTTTAAAAAAAATTATTATTTTGTGTCACTCAAGGTGCATCTGTAAAATCAGCATTAGTTTCTGAACTGTTTATGGGTACATTTCCACCTCAGTACCTTTTTCAGAAGCTTTGAGTGCGTTTCCACAAGTGGAACTAATTTACTGGAACTTTTTTGTTCCTCCCCCACACCACAGGAACCTTTTCAGTAACTCAGGGTTGATGTTTAGCTTTTACAACAGAATCCTAAATATAGAACTCGTAAGCATTTTTCCTTGTGTTTCTCCATAGTAGGGATTTGTGTAGACCGCTATAACAGAGCGTTTCCCTATCAGAGGGGGTTTATAGGAGGCACTTAACTTTCCAAAGACTTTTCAAAGAACCCTTTTTTCTAAAGGTATGTTCCAGTTCCTACGTTTACAGAAATGGAAAGTTATAAATATAGCTACGCTTTTTTATCATGCAGTTTGTGTCACTTTGTTATTTCACATAATAGCCACAGTCCCTGCATTATAGCAAAAATGAAAACAGGAACTCATCCAGGAACTTTTCTAGTTCTTCTTGAAGACATTTCCACGACTTCCAGAGAATTAGATAAAGAGAGTTAAGATAAGATTAAGACAAAGAGAATCTAGTAATGGCGTCTTTATGTAAATGTTTATTTCTTTGGTCATGGTTTGGGCCCACACTAGACCCTGTGCCATTCTCTGCTTCTTACTGTCTGTGGTGTATCCAGCGCCGAAAAGCTCGTGTGAAAGAAGGCACCAGACGCTCCAGTCTTTCTTCCTCCAGAGCCACTACTCCAGACCAGGACAAGGCTTGCACCTTTGAAAACTTAACCACGCCTCCTCAGAACGGACCTCTCAGTCCCCAGAGACCCGAGCTCATCCCTATACCACCGTCCATCTCTCCACCTCTAAGGAGCTCCTACAGAAGCCCCCCAGAGCTTACTCGCGTCTCCCCTACCATACTCCAGCAGCCCAGCCCTTCACCCTCGCTCAAACTGGATGATCTCTCAGTTGAAACGAACCCGGTATCTCAGTCTTGGCTCCAGTCCTCTCTGGCCCCCGTCAGCCCCACCAAAACCCCTGAGAGTGACTTCCCCACTTACCCAAATGGCCAGAGTGCCGTGAAAGACTCCCCGTACCTCCATCCACATCCTCAGACACAGCTGGCTCTGGACCCTGAAGGAGGAATGCAGGATCATGGCCTCCCTCCTCTTGAGTGAGTAAAAACTGCAGCATGCTTTGCTCACCATGACAAATGCCAGCATGATGCTGATAATTTGTAGAAATCCCAAAAGAACTAGTGTGAACCTTTTCAAGACTTTAGGTTTGTTGTTTGCTGCTGTTTGTTGACTCGTCGTAGCATTTGCAAGGGATTAAATGCTGTGAGAGGCTGAAAGAAAATTCAACAATTTGCTGATTGCTCATCTGCCTTTATGTCACAATTATTTAATTATGTACTACTACTGCTACTACTAATAACTCAGATGAGTTAAGTGATTAGGATGGGCTATACTGCTTCAGGAGATCAGTAAGCTGTGCTGAAGCTAAACAGTTCAGAATGTTTAAACATTTTCAAACATTTAAGTGTAGCTTGTAAATGATTACTTTCTGCATAATTAAAATAATAAACTGTTATTTATTGCCCAGGGTTACATGCTAACATGGCTCCATGCTTTAGTATCAGGAATATCGATTCAGAACTATGATAATAAGCAGTAGAGTAGAGGAGGATGGAGGGTGGGATTGGTGGATGGTGATCAAGCCAATATTGGCGGAAAGATGAAAGGATAGTAAACGGGCCAAAGAGGAGGATAGATGGAGGGATGGTGAGCAGGCTGATGGCGGGAAAAATGGGTGAACGGAAGGACGCTAAGCAGACTGGTAGAGTTGGAAAGTGAGAGGGAGGGAAGGTGAACCGGGCTCCAAAGGAGGAGGACAGAAACATGGATGGATAGTGAGCAGGCCAATAGACATGGATGGAGGGAAGCAAGATTAGTAGGCTGCAAGTGGAGAATGGATGGATGGATGGATGTAGATATAGTGAGCAGGCTTCTAGAGGAGGAAGAAGGAAGGGATGGTGAACAGTTCAGTAGAGAACGATCTGAGTGGGATGGAAGAGCATAAGATCAGTAGGATGCAGTTTTATTTTTAGAAACCCTTTCCACAAGATCAGTCAACCAGTTTGTATTAGCGAAATGTTGTAGTAAATTTATCGTTTGTTTTTCTTTGCCTGAAATGTGATTTTATATATTTTTTTTATTACAGAGGCTGTGCAAACTGTGGTTGTAAATACCCAGGGATGGCTACTGGGAAGCATCTGCTGTGTCCCAAATGCAGACGTCTGTGAATATTTTCTGATTTTTTTTTTTTTTTTTTTAACGTTGGTTTTTCTTTTCTTTTCATGATTTCAATACATAAGAGTGAATAAAGCCATTTTGTTTTTTTTCCAGCAAGGAGAAATCAACATCCTCATATTGTCTTCAGGAAGGTAATTGTCTTATACATTTACTCAAACCTTCCTTTTCTGTCTATGTGGATTTTCTAGTCTTTTTGTGGGATTGTTCTATTGAGAGCAGAGAGAACTTGAGAACTCGTGTTGTGGTGAAAAAAAGTTGAAATGGATTCAAATCTATGCAAATTAGAAGCAACAGCCACAAGCCAGAAGATGTGCCTGTGCCCGGGTCTAGTGAGGGGCCCAGGAGGGTTTAGTAGTCCACTGACATGCAGAATAGGACTGTCCGAAACGTCAATTTGATAAAACTTTGATGATTAAAAATGTAGACCTGTGCATCGTTTGCAGCTCATCGGATAAGGTATTTTTGTTCCACTGTTTTGTAAAACGGTTTGGTCTCCTGCATTTTAGCAGAGCTTCTACATCCTATTCGAAGTTTCATGGCTAGTTAAATTTTTATTTTCTCAAAAAACTTTTTTTCCCTCTTGCTGTTAGTTGCTTTCATTCATGCAGGCTTGCTAAGATGTCACACAAAAAAGAAAAGAAAAATTAAATGAAAAAGTTTTATCATCAATTACAGCTGTTTACATTTCGCAGATTGTGTGTCTGTCTGTATGTTTCCTCGGGGTGCTTTCTTAAATGGTTTATTTCCAGCCTGGGCAAATATGCATGGAGTGCCTGGAGCTGACCAGTCATAATCCAAGATGCTGTTGTCTGACTGAAGATCCGCGTAGATAGTTCCCTCTGCCATGCACCATGCAAACCGTGCGGCCCCATCGGGACAGGTGTTTTGTTACTAACGCACGTTTTCGATGCAGAGGATGAATGGGGAAGTAAAACACGGGCGTCGCAGCACAGACGTTGTTCGGCTGACATGCTCATATTACATATCCTCTTGTACGTCTTTGGGAGTAGACCTGGCATACGCACGTCACGTATCAGGAATTTTAGCCGGAAACATCCGGAAAATGGCGTTATTCCAGGCCCATAGACAATAATGGGAAATTTTGGACTTCCCAAAAACTGTCCGTGCTATGATGTTTTAATGTTTGTTTGTTTTTTGTTAAATATATGTTTTTTTCTCAAGGTGGGACAGGATAGGTGGATTCTAGGAAACACCAAAAATGACAATTCCCTTGTAAGTACACTTGGAAGGCCTATTGTTGTTTCTAGTGTTATAAGGGGGGAAAAAAAGAAATACAAAGATCTGGTTGTCATGGGAATCTGAGAAACGAGAGTTTTTTTTTTACTTTTCCAGAAAAAGAAGATACCTCCCTTAGGGAAGAGACGCCATCCTTCTGTGAGTACAAAAGCAAAGCATCAGCTCCAGTTTCACACTGAGTTAAAGCTTATCTAGACTCTGCAAAAGAATCTCAGTAAAGCACGTTATTGTATTTAAATCATCTTACAAGTTCTAAGAAATGATTTGAACTGTCTGTCATGACACAGCTTGTATGAAATTGTCAGCAGAGATTATCATAAGATATAACGTGTTAATAAGGTAGAGTGAGAAGTTTATGAGGTGTGGTGACAGAAGACAAGGTTCACTTTTGCTGGTGGGTTATTAATGTTTTGTCTGACTTGCAGCGGTCTCTCAGATTGATGGCTCAACAGGAAAAGGAAAAGAAAGTGATTAAGAAGGTGAGATTTTTAATGTCTGGTGCTGCTTTAGACCCAGTTGAACAGACAAAACTGATATTAAGTACTTAATATAAAGCTTGCACTGATAAGCAAACAATAGACCGTGGTACTGTAATTGCATCATACTACACAAAATGCATAATAAAAGGCAATATGTTAATTTAGGAAGTGCAGCAGGACAGTGATGATGACGACGACGGGCCCGATGCTGGACCCGATGATGATGATGAGGTGAGTCTTTTGTTATACTACTACCACCGTTCGTAGTTTGTGCCCTTCAGTAGTATTTTTGCCACAGTGTATTTTGTTGTCCCATTCTTCTCTCTCCGTTCTTCTTTCCGGTTAGTGTGGTCCAAGGAAACGCAAACGGCGAATGTGTGGTCAGTGTAAAGCTTGCCTTCGTAACGAGAACTGTGGAAAATGCGATTTTTGCTTGGACAAGACCAGATACGGCGGCCCAAACAAGCTGAGGCAGAAATGTCGGTTTCGTCAGTGTCAGGTTCGGTCTCGCCTTCAGGTAAACAATGTTTTATGATTATTAATATGAATTATAATAGGCTGCATCCATTCAGGACCTAAGTTTAATATTATTCAATGAAAACTTTTATAGTCATGAATTTAGTCATGCTGAATAAAATGATAGTGTGTTCATTTGTCTGTTTCTGCTGATTCCTTACTTCTAAAGCTGAATTGTTTAGTTCCAGAGTATCTTACTGATCTCATGAAGCAGTGTAGCCCATCTCGAGTGCAAATCCGTATTTCTTTCTCAGACAGGGTCACTTAAATACGCCAGATCTGTCGGCTTGGTGGATTCGGGACAAGGTGAGCCGAGCGCCCGAAAGCACGGCAGACGCTGGGGGAGGCGAAAAATGAAGCGTCGTTCAAGAAGCAACACATACTGTACAGACGATGAAAATGATGACGATGGCAAATACGGAGGCAGGCGTTCGGTCAGGAAAGGGCGAAAGGGCAGGCCAAGGAAATATGTGCGCCGTCTTAAACGAGTGAAGGACGAGGAAGAGGATAAGGTGTCGGATCCCGAGATTGAGGACGGAGGACCAGGCGATCTGGAGCAGGTGAGAAAAACGTGACGGATTCCATAAAAAGTAATGGTGTGAAAAAGGGAATACGTTGAAAGTTGACGGAGCAGTTTTAATTTGTGGCACAGAAGTTTCTGTTTGATTCTGTATTTCACTGTGTAGAAGGATCATGGTAAAATGACAGATGGATTGTCATTGCACTTTCTCTTTCTTTGACTGGCTACTAAAAGCTTAAATCAGTGGTTCTCAACTGGTCTTGCCTCAGAACCCACATTTGTCCTTTAACTTCTCACAGAACGCCGGAACATGAAACAAATTATGAAGCAAAAGTGCAAACTAGTTTTTAAAAGAGAATCAAATCTAAAACATCAAAAACTATAAAGCGCTGCTTTCTTAGACATTACCAGAGGCAGCAACAATATGGTTATATATCCAAATCAGACTATGCCCAGCCATTAAAACATATTATACCACAGCGGTATTGAATTCTCAAACCTGATTAGTCAGAAAGTGTTGATTAATTTTCTATAGCAGCAGCCCTGCCAGTGCTGCAAGGTTTAGATTAATGCATTCGTTCTAATTTTATTATTTCCACATGCTCCACTGAAACAGGTTAAAAACGTGTATAATCGTTGATTTGGTGAGGTTTTCTGTAAGGAAACATTTATTTCCAGTGTTAGTGATTTGTAAGTTTCTTCAAGACAGACGGACTTTGAGGTTTGCAATTTTTTCTCGGAAATATGACAAGCTGGATTTTTTATCAACTCGTTAAAAGAGAGTCTGGTGAAGGAATGAATGTTTAGAGCTGCTATAACTTACGTGATAACACAAATGTAACGTTTTTCATGGATGTTTCACAACATTAAAAAATAACTATAAATGGATAGAAAGTATGATTATGGCATTGTTTAATAAATAAAAATAGTTAATGATACCAAATTGCTGTGGTATAAGAGGAATAAAACACTTTAGGACATGGTGTTATTGGAAAAAAATGAGCTTCTTGGGGGTAATGTGGAAATATCACACCACCCTGCTTGATTATTTTCCTCTAACAGCACAACCCATTGTGTTTTATTCCTTGCATAATATTTTTTTAAAAACTTATGTTAAGCTTAATTTACAGATCTCTACTTATTAAGTCTCAGTGTTCTGTTCTGAACTAATTGGAAAGCTGGGCACGCGTTTTGTTTCTGACCCTCTGACTTCATATTGGTGATATTAACTCGCCCCACACAGCACACTGTGACCCTCTGTAAGAAGAAAACATGTTTAATACGGTTCCTATAACATTTTTGTTTCAAGGTCACAGTGAGAAAAGATGAGCTATTAAGCTCATTTAACTTGTACGTTAGACCTGTGCGTCGGTGTTTTACGGTGAAGCCATATTAGATGGCTTTCAAAATTAAAGTGCGCCATCAAAAGTTGTACAAACTAATAAAAACATAGCAAGTTCATTCCACCCGTTTGGAACCACTGGCTTAGATGATGAACTGGTTATGCTCACGCTTGCTCCTGTTCTGACAGGACCCATTTGTGGTGTGTGATGATGGCAGCAGTGGTTTTTACGAGTCTGAAGAGCTCTACTCAAACAACTACATTCAGGTTAGACACACCTGCTGATCGATTTAGAGCAGGGCTCAGCAATTAAGATTTTGCAGTGGGCCATTTTTATTTACCGCAGTGGGGTTTTGTAGGTTGATTGGGGCTGCCTCACATAGCCTGCCATTTTACACAGTTTCAGAACATGCACAACATATTTTACTATATTACGCATTCTCAAAAACAGTATTAAAATGTGTAACCCTGACCCATTTCATTTTTAATCTTTTTGGTAATTTAACCATAACATTCAACTTGTTCACTGTTGGAGTTCACCATATGTCCAATAGATGGCAGCATACTATTAGGCTAGGCCACACTCCCGACTCACTACTGACTAATATCTGTATATTTTGTCTGTAAATTTCTGTTATACCACATCATGCCATCTGCCGCTCTATGAATGATGGCCCCAACACATCCGAAGCTCTTTCTCCGTTGAGTTACGCTACGCACTTGAAATGAGTTTTGCACGCAACGTTTCTTTGGTACAGGAAGCCTGGGATGTGACTTTCCTGACGCAATGATTCCCACTGCAATGAATGCCATTTCACATGTAAAAGCGAAAGCTTCCTGTTTCCTGGACAAAGTCTTCTTTAGAGCCTATTAATAAATGTAAAACTTCTTCTGTAAATATGTCACACTGTGCAATACTGTATAGCAAACACTATCATATAGCAGTGTTGTTGTTTTTTTGATGTTAGTGCTAGAGGGTGGCTGATGTGGCAAAAATATCATATCACAAAGTGAAAAGTAACCACTGATGCTTAATAATTTGATGTTGTCGAAGTCTTGATGATACCAGTGATACACTTAGGAAAGTTCCTTATGACCTAATTTATTCAGTGATAGTATTACATCATAACCTAGGTCAATTCTAACTGACCTTACCTGATAGTTTACCTTCGCGTGTAAACTATTTTGTCTTTGTGTTTCTGGTTTAGAATGGTGCTGACCTTGATATGATCAGGAGCAGTGGACATCAACCAGTGGAGCTGGAATACACTGAGCTTCCTCAGGGCCCTGTGAGTACCCTTCCATGAGATCATTCTGATGCTTAGTACTCGGGTGTGTCAAATATATGTTCTTCATAGTACTGACACATTCTTCATAGTACTGCTCCTGCGTTTCCGGTTCTGTCACTACACTCGCAATAGAAGTATTTTACAGTCGATGTCTGCATGAGCTCCCGAAGATGAACGTCTGTGACGTTCATCTGATATGTAAGAATATTTGCAAAGCCACTTATAGCAAGCTGAACACGGGCTTCAAACTGTATGCTGTATGCTTTGTTTGAGATATATACAGACACACTGCTACGTAGTAGAGAATTACCTATTTTACATATAACTACAGAGAACTTATATAAATATAGGCATAATGCATAATAGTGATATAATAGAGAAAGTGAATAAGTTTGCAAACTCCCTTCCACTTCCTTGTTATGGTTAATTTTTTGTAGATTCACAAAATTTGTCTGTGTGTCTATAGCAACTGGTATACACTGTACCAGGGCTACCTGATGGTTCTCAGCTGCTGAGCTCAGTTCTGCCTAACGGTGTTCCACTACAACTGAGTGCTGTGCCAGGCACACACGCGCCCCTGATACTGGAAGATGTGCCGGGCAAAGCTGCCCCTCAGCAACACTCTGAGGTCCTGACCAGCAACGGCGCGTCCCTGCAGCTCAGTGATTTTCTGAGGAATCATGGCTTGGAGCTGATCGAGGTGGATACGACCATCCCACAGATCCTTCCAGCTCTTCCCACAGCTCCTCCCAGCCATGAACCAGAGTGCCAGGGTGAACCAGGGACTCTGGACGCATCGCCTGAGGTGAGGCACAGATCGCTAATCTTTCATTAGGATTCCATACACGGTAGGTGAATGCAGTGTGCAAATATATACCTCCAAGAGGGAGAGATGGGAATTTATAGGACGTTAGCTAGGAGGAAAGTGCATACTTTTTCTTCCAAACTGCAGTCATTTCTTAACTTAGTATTAGTATTATGGTATGTAGACTAGGCTAGGATTAGCCAATAGCTATGATTACATTTAGCCAGCTATATAATTAATAATAATAATAATCTGACTACTATCTTAATCAGAATAAAAATTTATTTATTCAACCTAATGGGGATAAACTGATTGAGGCAGGTCCCAATTAAATTTGCATCCGCTTGGTAGAATAATATGCTTAACAAACTGGTAAATAGAAGAATTGTTGCTAAGTAAACCTAAATTCATGGAGTATGTTTTACTAAGACGTGAAACAACATTAGCTTTTTAAAGTTTCTACAGGGTTTTACAAGATTCTCCTTGTTATGATACACTGACCCTCAGTGGTGCTTCTCAAAAATTTAGGTCACTTACATGTAACATGTAAATTAAGAGTTTCAACAGACTGCAGAATTTAGAGTACACACAAACAGTTGGGAATCTGAAATCAGGATGAATATATTCAGAATCCCTGCATGCAGGATTTTCCTTCATTAAATAAATCACACCAGTGATTTGTTAAGAGTTCCAACAGGATTTTAATGAGCTGAAAGAGAATAGGTGCTAAAAGAGAATAAACGCCTACTCGCATTAACATGGAAAATATGCTTAGCAGTATGGGTTCGACTAGTCAATTAGTATATTCAGCGGTCGACTACTAAAGTGGTCGAAAAATCAGCGTTCCGGTTTTCAGATGCTATTAAAGCCAGAGTTCAACACTGCAGTTCAACTCCGTGGTCATTATTAACCTGGGAAAAAACACCCAGACGCTGCTGTAGACTTGGCACCTTCTATCCAAGGAAGGCCGGTCATTGAGCTATAAGGAGGGCTCTTTTGATGGACATGAGCTTCCATGCTGGGCACTCTGAGTTCCAGATTATATGATTCCAGGTCATTCACATGAGCACATTTTAAGAATTGGTACTGATGTAATATGATGCACAGATATTTTGCTGATTTATATATTTTTATCTATTTCTTTATTAATAGTCTTTATTAACAGTCATAGCCTAAAATGAATTGAAGCTGGGAATTTAATTTGTACTCCGTGTATGGCTGGCACAGCCAGACATGTTATTTGCTGTTGTTTTTGAGCAATTAACGGCACTAATAGATGTCCTGAATAATTTTTTTTTTTTTTTTTTTTTTTTTTTTTTTTTTTTTTTTGCTTTAACTGTGGAGAAAACGACTCATTGACTAGTTAACTACCTTTATTGAATCCCTGCTCAACTAGTAATCCTTATGCAATTTTGTATTTTATCTGTCGTCTTATGTTTTTAAATTAACTTTTTTTTTTTAACTTGGGTGATTTTATGTATTTTGGTCAACATTTGTTGTTTTAAAACGTGCTTTACAAAGATACTTGATTTGAATAGTCGTGCAACCCCTAGGTGGCATCGTGAATTGCCAACAGTGGCTCTCTGGCGGTCCTGGAGTTTAAACTTGTGTGTTGAAACTTGTGTGTTTTCTTTACTGGACCTGACGTTTTCCCATTTCTGTTTTACACATTATATATACATATGCACATAGACCCTGTATGTTTATTTCGTCGTTGCTGTTGTTGCACCATGGCCTTGGATACACATTGACAAAAATACACTGGTTGTATCTTGCATGACCAACTCAATCCCAGCATTTTGTTCACACAGATCTACAGCCTTCCGGACTCTACTGAGAGTTCCTCAGTCCGGGACTCGGGACTGCTGGAGCTGCTGACTTCTCTGCGCCGCACCATTCTCCCTGCTCACTGGGTGGGTGTGATGGCTAATGGCCCGACCCTGCAGCTCTTCCAGTGTTCCAAGCTCTCGCCCATGGCTGACACGGTGCTGCAGATCGAGCCGGGCTTCCTCTACCAGATCAGCGTGCAGAACCAGCCGCTGCTGCCCACGCACGCCTTGTACGAACGCCATCCGGCCCGCCTTACATCCGTCAGCCAAGTAGTGACCCTGCTGCTCGACTTGGAGGAGCTGAACGTGTGTCAGGGCTACCAGAGCTTCGAGGCGAACTCGCAGCGAGAGCCGCTGCTGTGTGCACGTGCCGCGTTGTGCCAGCTGCTCGTCCCGCAGGATGAGGACTGCTGCGATAAATGCCAGGAGTGCAACCCTGTCATAACGAGCTAGTGCGTGAAGCTCGGTGAAAGTCTGTGATCAAACGGTTAGAAGGGGAGATCTGAACGTCGTTACAATTCACTGGTATATTGTTAAGTGTATAAAGTCAATACGATCATCCTACATTAGAACCTTATTAATGCAGGGGGTTTGTGTTGATGTGTAAACAATGCCAAAACTCCAGGTAGTAAACCTATTTTAAAGGACTACTCGGATGTTTTCCAACCTAATCTCTATGCAAAAAATCTGTAGCGTATGTGTGATTCCTATAGACCAAATTGTCAACACATTTCCCTGTATTGAAGGAAAAAAAGAACAGAAAACCTGTTTTCTTCTAGGGCAGTTGTTAGGACACTCAATAAACTTTTAAAATAGATGACTGTATAATGTGAAATTTAAAACCTTTAGACTCAACAAGTCAGTAATTAAAATGATGAGACAGACATGAGAGAATGTTATGTCTATAGATAATCAGCACATTTGCCTCACGCCCCCAGGGTCGATGGTTCAATTCCCGCCGCGGCCATGTGTGTGCGGAGTTTGCATGTTCTCCCCATGCTTCGGGGATTTCCTCCGGGTACTCCGGTTTCCTCCCCCAGTCCAAAGACATGCATTGTAGGCTGATTGGCATGTACAAAAGTGTCTATAGTGTGTGATTGTGCCATGTGATGGATTGGCAAATTTAAGTTTGAACTACTGTCAGAGCTGCTGTTCTAAAAAAAAAAAATCAGTCAACACCATCTGACCATTCACGAGTGTTTATTGATGCTTCAACAACTGCCCTTCGTTAGACTTTCATCATAATTGAGTTTCAAGTAAACAGGTGTACTCGTCTTCTTTCGGCACATGAAAATGTGTTGTATTGTATTGTCCTAGTAATCACACACACACACAGTACAGATTCGGTAGCCAGTGATTATCTTGGAAAATTCTAGAGTGTGCTTTAGGTTTTGTGCTTGTTTTGAAAGTTCTGGCAGTGACGGCTCCGGCGGGGTAGATGATATTCATCTCAGCATAGTCAAGCTTGCAAGCCTGAGCAAGCAAAGGAATATTCCTGGTGAGATTTGAGATTTCCCAATTAGTTCCCCAGGACACTTCCTGGATGTTTGAGAGATTTGGATTTTTTTTTTATTTTTATTTATTGATTAGTACTGTGACTTTGTACAATGGTGCTCTAAGGGCTCTGTTTGATTTGTCGTCTTCTTCAAAAAGAAATTACTCTGGAGCCGCTCCTGTTGTTCTAATGGTGCTTTTTCCCTGTCTACGTACAGTAGCTCTCTGTAGCAAAACATCTTTAGCGAGCCTGCGACGCTCATCCATGGCCAACCCTGCAGCGTTTAAGCGTTCTTCGTCCAGGCGGCTGTCTGTTCTGTTGTTCTCGATTTGCTGTGTGGAGAGACTAAGGGAAGTCATTGACCTTTAACTACCTCTCAGTGATTCCTTGGGCCATCGCTGTCATCCATAACTGTTTAGCATTGCTTTGCTCATCTTTGCTTTCTTCTTTGGAAGGTCATCAAGCTTTGACTTTTAGTTTAGTAATGATATACTTTACCTGATTTAACTGTAGGATGTTTGGAGTGCTGCTGTTTTTTTTTTTTTTGTTTGGTTTTTTTTTTTTGTTTTTTTTTAACTCTTAAATCCCAGAAAAAAAGATAAGATAATTTTATTAAACAAATCACTTTTATTTAGAATGAACCTTAAAACCTTACAAACCTTACGGTGTGTATCACCTTCCATTTCTACAATGTAATTCTTCAGTATCGCAACACTGTAATGATGGTATTAGCACAGAAACACAGGGTGTCTCCCCCCCCCCCCCCCAATGCTATCTGACATGAGCTGTGTCTCAAATCACATACTTGTGTACTATTCTAGATAACCTCTGAGTAATCAAAACTGTCCAGAATGCTCACCAAGAAAAATATGAATAAATGTCTTAGGGTTAAAAGAAGACCTGGATAATGGAATGTTTTCCAAATAAATGGTTGCACAATTGAGGCTTTTCCCCATCATGCACCATGGAAATAATGCAGGAGGGCTTTGTAGGTTTTTCCTCTGAGACTCTATTTTATTAATATTTTATTGGCAGTTGCCAAAATCTGGCTAGAACTTCACAGAATATTACAGAAAGTCTTCAGATTTAAAAACCGCTGATTCCACTTTTATGTATTAGGTCATGGTATGCAATCTGAGGCACAGCTATGGTCAAACCACTCAGTGATTCATGGTTCATGTTAAATCAGCTGTACTGTAATGTAACACTAAGTACACATGGGTGACAAATTGAAGTGAAAAAAAAGCCCCGGTGACTCTGTTAAGCTGTGGAGGGCATTTATTTATTTTGCTGGCATGATTTGGCTCAACTCGTCCCTTTAGAGTGAATGGTAACTGCAAATCAATACAAAGTTTTTCTGACGGATCGCGTTTATCCTATTATGAAACATTTCTATCCTGATGGGAGTGGTCTCTTCCAGGATGACTTCGCCCCCATACGAAGGGCACAAGGGCTCACTGAATGGTTTAATGAGGCTGAAAACCATGTAAAACATATACTATGTCCTTCACAGTCACAAGATTGTAAATTGGAGATTTTGGAGCAACAAGCTCGCCATCAACATAATCAAAACACCAACTGAGGGAATTTGTTTTGGAAGAACGGTGTTCTTGTTGAATCTATGCTAAACCACATTAAAGCTGTTTTGGTGGCTTGTGGTGGCCAAACAGCTTCCCAACACACTTAATGTTGGTTTTTCCTTTAATTTGTCTCCTGTCTGTAAAAGAAATATTTGGTCATTGAGTTCTGCACGCTCAGATTCTTCAGATAGTGTCTTCTCTAATGTTAGTCTACCAAAAACTTTCTGTGCTACTAAAAACAACCCAAAATGATGATCGATTTTAACCAAAAGCTCTACTGAAGCTGGGACAGTAGACTGTTTTCAAGCTAGTGATTAACATGAGTGTTTGCTGATGATGCTATTTTTACACTTGAGTAAAAATGTCCGGTGCTGGTTTTGCTCTCCAATGCCACTTTTCCTTGACAGGTACACAAAAGTTCTCTAAGGCTGCTTTCACACTTGCCATTGTTTTACATGCAATATCATGGAAAGAGGCTGCTTTTTAAAAGCACTGCCAAAGGCTTTTTTTTTTTTTTTTTTTTTTTTCCCTCACAGTGGAGCTTCCAAATTTCTCGGTGCAGAGTGATGTCAAACGTGTTTGTTTTTTTTGTTGTTTTTTTTGCCTCCCAGTTAATCAGGTTGCATGTGAGACAAACAAGCATGAAGAACAACTTGCTGGTGAAAAAAAAATCAGTCTGGTTAGTGAGCAAATATTAGGACATGCTGAATAGAAAATAATCATTCAGTTAATCAGCATAAAAGTGCTCCCAGTCTGGTAACAAAACGCCAAGTGTGAAAGCACCCTTAAGCATCAATACAACACTTTAGGTTGGTGTCTTGCACTACTGAATGAAAAACATTACACATGTTCGTGTCAATAAGCTGCTCATGCTACATGGTGTCTCTCAGTATTCGCATTACTGATGCTGTTGAAATGAATAAGCCTAGTCCCAAGGTGAAGCATTCTAGTCCCGGAGAATTATGGCACACGGCAGTTTTGTGTTTTCCCTGCTATTTTAGGACTACAGATGTGTCTCACCAGTGCTGTTGAAAATGTGGCTGAAGTGTGATACCATGTAAATGAAGGGACTCATGGACCAAAGTTACAGTTTGTTGATTTCCCTGTGCTAACACACCTGATCCACCAAAAAGGCTAACACTGGCCTAAGATGCTTTGGATGATTTGCATTTATGAATGACGGAGCAAGTCAGAAATGTGCATTATTATTATTATTATTATTATTCTTTTTAAAGCTTTTGCCCCTCATAAAACACTGAACGGTTGCTTCCTTATGCCGTACCCATGACTTTTTCCTTGATTTTATTATTACGTAAACAAAAACATGTACAAGTTAATACCTTTCCCTTAAAATATTTTGCAGAATTTGGTGTGTCCCCTTTCTCCTTTTTTGTATAGTCACTGGCATGACAGTTGGGGGGAAAAAAAAGAAGGTAATACAAAGTTGTTGACTGAAATATTTTTATTAATATATTTAAAGACTCTGAAAAGGTTACAGAGCTCAACATTTTATTATGAACACACTGTAGCTGGAGCATAACACTGCATTGGGGTCCTGCTTTACCGCCAGTTTTTAAAACATGATGATTTCTATGAGTGGTTAAAAGATTTATTAAATCCTCTTATTTGTTTAAATCTGTTGTTTTGTTTTGTAACTTTATTATAGCACATTTAATATTTATGCTTTCCTGCATGTAACTACATTAGATTTCGTTGTTATTTTACATTTCTACTTTGCAGCACTGTTTGAATTAGGTTCATTCGGAAAGCACACAAATCTGAGTTTAAATGAAATGTCAGTTCTGGTGTAGACTATGGAATAGCAAATGGAAATTATATTAGTGTAGTAATGACAACTGAGGTACTAAACTTGATACAATTGACAATAGGCTTGTTTTAGATTAACACTTTACATTTTAATACTACTGAAATTGTGGAAAGGTACATTTCAAATTCCATTACATAAAAATTTGATAATAATGGCACACTTGTTGGCAAAAAATAGTTTTCTAAATGCACACAAAGAGATGAGGTTTTCTCAGATATTCTCAGAATAGGTTAACTTATGTTAGCCAGCTAGCATTAACAGTAACGATTTATGAATATGACTTTAAATCCTCTCAGAATTCTTGTCAGGTGAGCTCAGGTTAGCGTGATGGCTAGCACTAGTAGAAAATTTTATAAACATGACTTTACAAATTCTCTCAGAAATCTTGAGTTTAGCTTATGTTTTATATTTTTAAACTTTATAAACATTCATGAGTAGGACTAATAATTCTGTCAGGATCCTGTCCTTGAATTTTATAAACATTTGTGAATCTGACTTTAAAAATCCTGTCAGATTGCCTCATGTTAGCTTGCTGGATAGCACTTATAGTTAATTTTATAAACATTCATGAATATGATTAAAACTCCTGTCAGATATCCCCTCTGATTAGCTCAGCATAGCTTGTCGCCAAGCACTAGTAGTGAATTTGATATGTTTTGTGAATATGACTTTGAAAATCCTGTCAGAAATCCTGGCAGGTTATGTTAGCTTACTGGCTGGCATTAAAGACATTCATGAAAACAGCTTTGACAATCAGTTTAGAACCAGATAGCACACATACGTTGGCATGACCTCTGCAATATACAACTCAACAGCATCATAACCCTCTCATTTGCTAATTGGAAAGATGTTTTTAAGGCCAGGTAGCACACAACTGTGGACAGAGAGCAATTGAATAAATATTCAAACTTATCTAAAGCTATAAATAAAAAGTAAATAAAAAAAAAAAGGGGGGGGGGGGAAATTGCATTGATCAAACCCAATGTTTTAAGATATTTTAGATTTACTAATTGGATGTGTGTGTATGTGTGCGCTATCTGGAGTAATTCTGTCGGGTTAGCTTAGGTTAGCTAGCTGATTATGGTTAGTAGTAAAAATATAACAGCAATTAGATTATGAACATTTATAAATATAGCTAAAAATTCTTTCAGAAATCTTGGTAAGCTCATGTAGGCTAGGATGAGCAATGAAGACTACAAACATTTATGAATATAACTGTGATTTGGGATTTTGGTGGAAGCTAGCTAAAACTCAAAGTACAAAGAAATACATCCCATCCCTTCAGTGTTCTGAATGCTAGCGTATGAGGGGAAGCTTTCTGAATTGACTGACAATGTAACTGACATGCAAGTAGAGACGCCTCCATGTCATGATTGGTTTCGCTGTTGGTGGTCCACATTTTTAGGGGTCCAAGCACCATCTGTTCGGATCACATTTTAATCGTTGATTGTTTATGTTTATATATGTCCTCCCTCATGAATGACTGTCAATCATCAATATTTTGGGAAATATCCTTCTAATTAAGGATAGGAAGAACATGTAAAATTTCATGAATGCATGATCACCTAGAAACTGAATTTTGAGGAAAAACGGTTTTAAAATGCTGTGATTTAATAAGATTCTAGTCTTGTTGATGGGGTTTATATAAAGGTTTATAAAGGAAACTGACATGTATATCACAGTGACATATAAACTGACATATACATCAGGAAACAAGCTTATCAGAGATATGCAGTGTGATATGACGCGATAGTGAAGTGGGCGGAGCTTAAAGCCTTCATCAAATTAATAGCTAAGTTTAAGATGATGCGGTCGTTATGATTGGACACAAACAGTGAAATAAACACATTACTGTTGAGTTTTATTCCTATTGCTACAGTTTAAGAGAAGACGTGGAAGAAGTTAATGAATTCATTAAAAAAAATCTTTAAAAAAACAAAAAACAAACAAAACAACAAACAAACAAAAAAAAAACAAGCAGTTAATAGCCTATTTAATTAGTGACATCACGACGTAGTAGCCTGTTTTTGTCAGCGTTTTGCACGCGCGGTTCAAAAAGCATCTTCACGCGCCTCTGTGTAAGTAAAACGCATTGCTTGGTGCACGTGACCAGGTTGACAGGGCGGGAGGGAGGGAGGCTGTGTTTGGGAGGGTTGTCCTGGTTAAATCCACAGCGCTTACTGTTGTGTAAACACGGGGCGAAAGAGAGAGAGATGCTGCATGAACGGAGGATGTGAGGTTAACGGAGGCTGCAGCAGAGAGAGAGAGAGCGAGCGAGCGAGCGAGGGAGGGAGGGAGGGAGGACCGAAGGCTGAACCGACGCGCGAGATGCCGGACCAGCGCGTGCGGGTGGAAGCGTCCAGCTCAGCATCCACTGAGGTACAGCCTTGATCAATGAGGAATGGGTGGAAAGCAACAATAAATAACTCGATTTCACATTGACTTAAATGGCGCAAGGATTACCTAGCGCTTGTATGCGTGCGTTTTGGAAACGCCGGGGCGCGCGCCACATGGTTAGCATGACACGGGTTGCATCTCAAATGGCTCCCAATCGGACATATAGTGCACTACCTAGGGAGTATAGGCTATTATTTTACACCCTATATAGTGCACGTAGAGAGGGATTAGAGCGCCATTTAGGATTCAGCTCTCTGTGGAACCGCTTTATTATGAACAATTAATTACGATGTGCAGAAATTGTGGTTTTGCGTGCATGACAAAAACATTCAAACGCATTTATTTTTCTGTCTCTTAATGCATGCTTTTTATTTATAAGCTTGGGTTAAGGGGAAAATAGAAATGGGTAGATAAGGATTGTTTTTTTCTCTCTCTGTATTCTGACAGGTTTCCCTCAGCACAGCAATCACAGATCATGTGAAGAACATGTGAAGATGTTTTGGGCATCATCTCAGGAATCCGATATTTCATCTCCAAAAACGCATTAATAAGCCTATAAGACACCTGGACTGTGCACTCCCAGGTTTGTTTACACTTTATCTTCACACTGAAACCAACATTTATGGATGCTCAGATGTTGCTTTCTGGAGGAAAACTGTATATCTTGTACAGATGGGTGGTTCGGGACTCGTTTCTTTCTTAACGACTCTTCCAGGTGAGTCGATCAGGCGAATCGATTCGCGCGCACGAACGCGTTTTTACAACATTTGACGTATTATTTTTTATTTTTTTACATGATGCCACGCCCTATCTGAGTTTAGTCTCTCCAACCCGCTTGATAGCGCACTAAATAGTATTTCAGAATAACACACTATACCACAGATGACAATAGTTTGTGCACTGCATTGACATACTGATCAGTACAGTGATGTTCCATGTCAGTGTTTACGGGTTCTATGTAAAATACGGTCTCATTGATGAACAGCAACTAACTTAATTATATAGATTAATTAATAATGACATAATTGCAATAACTGTATATTTGAGGAATTGACTAGGATTGCTTCTCTAGATATCATGAATAGACTACTAGACATTTTTTAACAGTATCTACATTTATTGTTGAAGTACACTGCAGTTACTCCTGAATGACTCTTCTGTACTTACAATACACGTATGAGTAACAACTCAATATTATTGGCTACTGCAATACAATTACAGTTAAGCTATACGGTACATTACTTCTTAAAAATAATGTAATTTACAAATGAATACACACGTAATGACAATATGATGCTACACACTATTTTGACTCTTTATTGTTTTGTTTGTTTTGTTGTTGTTTTTTGTTTTTTTTAATAAATCCCATCCATGTTAGAGTTGCTAGAGTACATTTAGCCATTTGCTTTCTTTAAAGGTGCAGTTTGGTAGTAGCAGTACACTGGCTCCCGTTCCGCTGGTGGAATGTGAAATCGAGTAATCGGACGTTTTCGATCAGTGTAAACAAAATAATTATTTTATCGTCACAAGTCTGTTGTAAGATTAGTCAGGACACTGTTGGGTTTCTGTGTGTAGAGTATCGTGACTCTGTGTTTAGCTGCTGCTGAGCAGGACGATTTGAAAGGGGAATGCAAACCTCTCCACAATAACGTTGGTACAAAGATAAAACGGACAGAACAGCAAAAGTTTTTTTGTTAGTAAAACACTATATACAACTGCCACAATAAAATTACATTATTAATATTTTTTCTACCCCAGTAGGCTAGGTAAAGAAAAGAAATACTTATGAAAGACTACAAATTATTAAAGCCCTTAGTGTCTACTTTCATATGAGCCATTAACCACTACTGTGGAGTGTGACATGACAACTAAATTCAATACTGAACACAGGTGCCTCTATTTGGCCTCTATTTAAAAGAGTTAAAAGCAAAACTTGAAATACAATATTTGTATGCATTGGATTTTTCTTTTTTTTTTTTTTTTTTCCAAGCATTTTTCTGACCCTGAATTTAAAGAACCAAAGGTTCTCAGCTTTGTAGAGCATCTCATTTGCTCTTAAAAGCAACCATTAGCTATCTGTTTTCACTGGGTGTTTGGAATAGATTATGACAGGCAGAGGGCACAAAACAGGAGGTCAGATTTATATTTATCCAAAAAGCTGACAGATGCAACAAGTAGCAAAACTAGAGTAAATATAGGTATTGCATTTGAGTGAAGGAGAGCCATAAGAGCAACTTTTGGAGATATGAGTCAAAAAAGAAAGAACTGATCGTGTACTTGAAGAGACTTCATGTGCCGTTGTGTGATCAGTTTTTTTTTTTTTTTTTTTTTCTTTTTTACATCAGTCAAAAACTCTTTGCTTACATGATGTTTGAAGTACAAGAAATAAGTTATAACTAGAATAACTTGTGACTAGAATGACTAGAAGAAAAACCTCTGCTTTTATAGCTTTATATACTCAACACTGTATGTAATGGACATAGTCTTTACCAGCTCTCAGGTTCATACCTTTACAAATTGTTTACATTTTTTAAATAGGCTTCACAAGCTATAGTTTTAACAGGATGAAGGGAGTAGACTTTTTTAGTCTTTTCCTTGCTATTTTGCTGTGCAGGCAGTAGGGGGGTTCAAGATTACAAACTGCTGCTTTAATATGATGCCTGGCTTTAGTTCAAGATGTTTTGTAAGTAAGGAATAAAACACAAGGGGGTGTGTTGTTATAGGAAAATAATCAACAATGAGGTGGTGTGATGCAACCTGGCACAAAGCTGAGTTAAGACCCCGAAGTAGATTATTTTCCTATTACAGCATGTCCTATAATATTTATTCCTCTTATATTACAGCAATTTGTCCACACTAACAGTTTTAAAAAAAAATTTTATTAAAGAACATCATTTTTTTTTTTTTTTTCATCTATTTTAATTATGTCTGGTGTTTTGGCACGTCCACGCAACAAGTTCCTGTTATCGCTTCTGTTACAGCAGCTTTAAACATTTGTTCCCTCACCAGCCTCTATTTTTTTTCTTTCTCTTGAAGCTAATAAAACAAAAAATGTTGCTTGTCCAAGAAATTGCAAGGTCTTCTATTCTGAAGACTTTCCCTTGTTGCAAGTTATTAATACAGAAACGCTAACTTATTAGAACAAGCACATTAATACAAACCTGTGATTTGCATTACAGCTGGAGCTACAGTCAGAGCTGCTGCTATAGAAAGTTAATCCACACTTTTTGACCAATCAGAATTGAGGATTCAACTGCGCTGTGGTATAAAAGAAAATGAAGTAATGTGTTACTCAGTGCCACAGAAAAATACTGTAATGTACCTTGCATGTTTTAATTGAAAGAGATAACTAATACTAACTTTTACAACACTGTAAAGAGCTTTTCAGTGTTATTTTCGAAAGAGTTGCTTTGGCCAAAACATACAAAATGGTGTGTTAAATGTTTAGTCCATCATTTTGTTATTTCTGGCAAAAAAAAAAAAGTCAAGGTGCTGGCACTCGCAGAAAATCATTCGTAACTAGTTGTCAGCCACACCCTAGTACTTTGTGCAGTCCTAAAAATGCATTTTGCATTGATCTCTGCAAAAAATTGAAAGGGGTTTAATGTCAAGGCTTCACTTTTCGAGGACGTCTGGTCTGTCGTCTCCCACACATCTTACTGTTTATTCTTTCTTTAGTGAGCCTTGAAAATTTTGTTTTTAGTTGAATTTATTTTCTCAGCTTGAGAATGACAGTGTTCTCTCTTTCCTTCTCTCTCTCTCTCTCTCTCTCTCTCTCTCTCACTCTCTCTCTCTCAGTTTCAATCTTTCCTCTGTCTTCTACTTAGCTCTCTCCAAGGTGTCTCTAACATTGTTTTGTAAATGCACTGATATCATTAGAAGACCTGCAGTGCATTAAGCCTTTCTCAGAATCTCGAGGTGCATTGCCCTGTTTGCACATTACAGTTTAGAGTAATCACATAATTGCATTAGCGCGAGAAGAGAAAAGATAGAGAAAATGGCTGAAAGAGAGAGAGAAACTGGTTCCTCTGCAGTTCTTCTAGTAAGAACTGGGTCAGACTACTTTGGAGGTGAAAAGGGCCCCAGACTATAATTCTTCTTAAAGAGGATGTAGTGCACCAACCCGGCTTTGGCTTTTCTTAGCACAGAGAACACATGGCTGAAACACTCCTGATTTGTGGAGGGTGAGGAACATGATTATGGGGATCTAATGTATAGGCACGGCCCATTTTCAGAGTCTTCTCCAATTCTTTAATTCTTTTTTTAGATGTGCTGCAGTCACTGTGCTGTATGATGATGATGATGATGATGATGAACAGATTTCAGTGAGAGTGCATATACTGTATGTATGTGTATACTGTCCGAATGTTACTGAACATGAATAAATAGTTCAGAACGAGCAGCTAATTTAGTTGTAAACAGATACAAATACAGATATGAATAGGAGGCACAATTGTTTTTTTTCTTTTTCAAAAGCTTGACAGAAAGGCTCACAGGGCATCTGGTAGAGGACCTACACAACTAAAAAGTCGAACAAACTGGAGGTTTTTACTTTCATGTGGATGCAAATGAAAGCTTATAGGACAAATACGAAACGACATGAGATGCTGCGCGATACATTTACAACATCCATTCAATCATTCATGCTTAGTGTACTGGTCAGGGTCATGGTGGTTTAAATTAGGGTACTGAGGTTGCGGAACAGTCAGAGCCAGAATTAACACACCATGCTGGCAGTGCTGCCATTTCTACATCTGTTTTTTTTCCCAGTGTTTTCCAGTGGTTCTGGAGGCATAGTGGTAGGGTTCATCCATTCATTCATCCATCCATCCATCCATCCATTTTCCATACTGCTTATCCTACACAGGGTCGTGGGGGAGCCTGGAGCCTATTCCAGGGAACTCGGGGCACAAGGCGAGGGACACCCTGGACCGGGTGCCAACCCAACACAGGGCACAATCGCACACCCATTCACACACCCATTCACACATTATGTACAATTTGGAAATGCTAATCAGCCTACAATGCGTGTCTTTGGACTGGGGGAGGAAACCGGAGTACCCGGAGGAAACCCCCGAAGCACGCGGAGAAAATGCAAACACTGTGCTCACAGGGCAGAGGCGGAATTCGAACCCCCAACCCCGGAGATGCGAGACAACAGTGCTAACTACTAAGCCACCATGGGCAGGGTTTATATTTAATTAAAGGATTTTTTTTTTTCAATTCTGGCTTAGACCCCAACCACTTTGTTTTTAAATCTGAATACAGATAAGGATATGGATATTTGGAGCTAAACAGATAAAGATATAGATAAAGATACAGATAGTGGCATTGCGTTACACCCCTAGTATACTGTATATTTATAGAGGTCTTACCTTTGTGAGTAAGTGGAGATGAGACGAAATAACAAGAATAATAATAGTGGCTCAGAGCAGCCAGGAACGTTTACGCCAATAATATGTTCATTACGGTTCATTCCACTATATTGCAATATCATGTAGCCCCTACAATATAATACCATAAAAAAAGGTCATGATATGCAAATGAACCATCTAATAAATCACACTGACGAATCACAGATGTACCGGGATACCGTTCTGAGGGATTGAGGCATATTTCCGTGATAAAATTCTCTATTAAACCGTGCCACATAGGTAAGTGAAACGTGTTTTGTCATGTTAAATAAACACTATGATATTTCACCCTTATTATGCAGCCTGAGATCGAATGCGAGCTTGTTAGGAGTGCCAGCGACTCCAGGAACGAGGACTGCAGTGGGAAATGGGGCCACTTTATTAGACCACTTGGGAATGGACAGAGAGAATAGAAGAGGAGGAGGTGGAGGAGGAAGAGAAGAGCAGAAAGACATAGAGGGAGATGGAGGGAAAGAAGAAAAAGGAAGGATGGATGGAGCGAATAAGGGAGGGGTGTGAGGCGAACACGGGTGTGAAAGAGTGAGTGTGTAGGGTTGGGTATAATTAGGGCAGCCTTTTGCCTCTGATTTCTAATTAGACATTCAGAGCAGCTCATCCTCTGCCGCTGGAGGCTCAGTGAA
Source organism: Cranoglanis bouderius (assembly GCA_023630585.1). NCBI lineage: Eukaryota > Metazoa > Chordata > Actinopteri > Siluriformes > Cranoglanididae > Cranoglanis > Cranoglanis bouderius. Next base: position 16,220,697 of record CM042556.1, on the reverse strand, counting down.
TATTTTACACCGAGTCTAAATCAAAGTCCTCTCTATCTCTTTCTCTCCTCTGCTGAATGGGGCAGGATGTTCGGCAGGAGAATCTGGGTTGCTATGAGCATAATGTAGTCTCCGCTCAGTTCTCTGAGAGTGAAGGTGTATGAGAGTGAAGACGCAGTGTGGAAACGTGCTGGTTTTGAGCTTTAATGACACTTAAAACATCTACATAGCAAATACACGATGCTGTGTTTGTAATCTGGCTTTGTGCATTTGGTTTAATACAAGTTTTAAGAATTTCATAACAGCAATGACACAGGGATTTTGGAGAAACTGCTTTAGAAACACAGCAAAAGCAGGAAGAGCTATGGAGCGTAATGCTTTTTAAGGTGTGAGTCATCAAGTAGTGTAATGATTCAACGATTTGAATACGTGTTAATGATATGGCTGCTGTGTATCAGGCCGAATGAAGTCAGATACTGTACTTCCATTTCTTTCTCTCTCTCTCTCTCTTGCTTTTTGGAAGAATGTAGAAACATTATCCAAGGAGTGCACTTTGGTACCTGATCTGCGCTTCCTGTGCCGTTACTCAGTCCACATCTCTTGTGTTATTATTGTGTTGTGTTGTGTTGTGTTCTCTTGTGTGGTGTTTGCTACCTAATATTTGTGTCGTTACCTGATTTCTGTGCTTACATTTCTAAATACTTCTATATACTTAAAAATTCCTGGCAGCACCTGATCCGTAGTGCATGTATAAACATTTGACGGCACCTCTGAATTGGAATAGGGATTAGTATTTTGTATCGCGAGCTGTGAAGATAATTATTTATCTGTGATTTTAATTTGCAGTAATGTAAGAAAGTAAAAATACAAGCAAACAAAGTTAAGAATAAAAAACTAGGGGGCATTCTTTTACAGGAAAGTAATCAACAATTGAGTGGTGAGACTGGGGTTACTGTTACCACCCTGAAGTTGGTTGAATTTCGAAGTTGAATTTTTTTTTTATTTCTCTCATAATTTATTAAAGAATAACAAACAAACAAACAAAAAAAAATCAAATTTCACGTTATATAGAAACTGCAAACCGCAACGCCATCCATCCTGAAGACTTTCCCATGTTGGAAAGCTTGAAGGTCGAGCTTCACTATGATGGCTACAAAGTGCTGACACTGGAGACTCCTTCCATAAGTGTTAAATAGATTTCAGCCATTACACATGTTTTTAAAAATCAGTTCATGTAGATATTCTTTACTTAATAAACAAATTGGGGAAATTTCTGTGATATTAGAGGAATAAAACACTTTGGGCAGTAGTGCTGATTATATTCCTATAACAGCACACCCTGCTTTATGTTTTGTCATGTTTTATTCCTTACATAATGCAGATTGTTGTCATCATCTTTATGCGTCTTTATAAGACTATATATCTTCATATGGTGCACCTGGAAGTGAACCAGACTTCCAGTTTAAAGCTGCAGCAGTGCTTTTGTCGCCTGCATGAGAGAATGAGTATATTGTACTTTTTGGAAGGAGGCCAAAGTGGATTAACATTGCCCTGCTGTATTAACTAAGCCCTGCGGCACTGTCTTTACCCAGAGGTCTGTGCACGACAGGCACGATTCTTGTGAGCAAGAGACCGTGTGGCCCACTTTGTCCACTTTTAATGTTAGGTGTATGGAAAGCATGCAGCAGTAGCTATAGAAGCACAGTATCCAAAGACAAAAGCTTAGGCTTAGTGGTCAAGAGGGGAAAGAACACCTAAACCCCTTGAAGGTTATGAGCACAAATATTTCACATACCTTACAAAAACCAATAAATAGGCATTTGGGATTCTGTGTGCTTGTGTGTGGAAAAGGGTCCTATAATTTGAACCAGGCTCGGAGAGTCGGCCAATATGAAAACAGATTTTAGGAAATCTCATAAACCGTGATTCCAACGACTGGATATATATTCCATGCTCAGTATCAATAAATGTAGCATATTACATGCTTGGAAATGATGACCTTGCATTTAAAAATGGTAATGGATAAAGTGATATGAATTTTTCAACCAAATACTGTATACTGGCAGCCCCATTGCTGTTTTGCCATTTGGCGAGAAATAAAATGTACACATATTTTTGATCAGATTAGAGTGTTACATTTGCTTGAGGCTAAGACAGCTAATAAGTAATAAAGGACAAAGGTCTATCTCACTTAAAATCTTTTCTTCCCTTATAAATGTCAAATTTGTTAAATACTTGCTTCAAATGACTTCTTCAAGCTCTGCAAACTCGTTTTTAAGTAAACAATTTTGTGAAATACCAGGGACAGTTTGGGTTAATACATTAAAATAATAATCCACGTTAGGTTCGACTTTTCAGTACAATTCCAGCTTTACACTTTCGTCGGAGATTACAAAACATTACTAGTGTAATCCCCAACCACAAATAGCTTAAAATTGATTCTCATTGTCCAAGACGTAAGTAAGTAAGTTCCAGTGCGAAGTTTTGTTCATGTTTCTAGACTACAGTCATACCGAGGTAAATGTGTGCTTCTATATTTAAAGACTTGATACAGACTTATATAACTTGTTAGCTACGTTATCCTCAGAGCTGAAGTACAAATCTAAAAACCCAAATGGTGAACGCCAAATGTTATCAAATAAACATGTTCTCCAACATGCATCAGATCAGCTGGTGAATACTGAAGCGTTCCATCCATCACCACTGCACACATCTGGAACCGAAACATTTACATGCATCTTATACTGCTGCATGTCATTTCTATAAATATGATTTGTAGTTCCACTGAAACTTTTCATATAAAATGAGTTAGTTAATATATTTTATGGACTCTGCTTATGAAACCATAGCACAAGCAGAGTTGCGTAACATTATTACCAGGCATATGACACCCAAGCTTACCAGAGAAAAGAGATTTATGTAATATTTTAAGTATGGAACAGAGTAAATAGCATTTTCCTGAAGGACTAGTACGCTGAATCTTTCATAACTCAAATGCAATGTAGCTACTGAAAGTCGATATGTGGGGCAAAAAAGGTAGCTGAAAAGCAGAAGAGTGACAGTTTTGAGAGACTCTGGAGAAGTTGTAGGACATACTAAATACTAAAAATACTTAAATGTTCTCTCTGATAAGCATGACAGTTGTATTGAAATTACAGTAATTTACATCAGTATTGTACTTCATTTTAACCTAAGCTTAGCGAACAGAACATGATGTGTAATCATGATGCATTTTAAAAAAAAAAAAAAAAAAAAAAAAGATTACCCCATTTTCTCCCAATTTGGTCATTTTCCAGTTTCCTCCCACTAGATAGCTCTCCTCACACTTACGAGGTTGGGGGTTCGAATCCTGCCTCTCTCTGTCCTGTGTGTGCAAAGTTTGCATGTTCTTCCCATGCTTTGGGGGTTTCCTCCAGGTACTCCAGTTTCCTCCTCCTCGGCCTGAGGACTGCTTCAAGAACTGCTGCCTTAAGCATCCAAAAGAACCAAAGAACTTTTGAGGAATCCAGTCGACTGTCTCTAAGCTTTTGTTGCCAAGTTGCGCAACATCACATATTTTAAAAAAGCTGACATCACGTGTGGCCGTGGAATGAAATCTAATTGATCAGATCAGAAAATATTTTAAATCTGATACCTATCCAAAGTATGCAAGTATGCATCCCATCACCATTCTATAGAAACTGATTATCATTGAAGAGTCTGCTTTTTGAACTGAACAGTGTTAACATTACTGTACTTACAAATATTCACTGAGGCATGGTTTAGCTCATACATATGTAGAATTCTGAATGGATTAAACTAAACTATTAGGATTCCCCAGGTCCCAAACAGTCAGACTTGCACCTCTTTTCAGTTTCCAATAAACCAGTTCCTGTAGAGTAATTCTGTGCTTGAAGGGCATGTAAAGGGACAGACAGATTCATGGTAGTTGCATATGAAGGGTGGAGCGGTGTGGCGTCTTCAAAGAGTTCTGCTGACTACGGCAAATTAAAGAGACTGCTTGGACAGTGGCAGGCCGAAGTGTGACCAATGGCAGAAATATGCGTGTGAAAACAAGGCCCAGGGGATTTAGAGAAAGAGGACCAATCCGCCGTCCGGGGGAACTTTCTGGAAAAATATGAGCGAGCAGCTCTGCTCAGTTTGCTGTTTTCATTGTTTCATTGTTGTTTCTGAATGAGATTGGCCATCGAACACGTAGACGAGAGCTTGACCTCGTCGCTTCAGTTCAAACATCTGGGTCTGTGTCAATCACCCAGATGCCATGGCGATGACTTGACCCCGCCCCCCTACTGCCAGCGCCCTAGGGGTGAAAGGTTATTGGCTGTGCAGTCGGAACTGCCAGGCTGCGATATGCCACTATTTTTAGTAGGGGATTTTCAGCGTTGTTGCCATGCAGTGGTTGGCTTTCGCCTGTCGAGTGTCTTCTTTTTTCCCCCCCTCCCATCCTCTCTGTCTCTCTCTGTCTCTCTCTCTCTCTCTCTCTCTCTCTCTCTATCACTCACTCTCTTACGGTATTTTGCTCTCTCTTACTGTGCTGTTTGACTCTGTGTTGAACTGTGACAGATCTGAGTTTCACTCGAGCAGAAAAATATAGGCCAGACTGTAAGGCAAATCACATAGCAACATGGAGTGGGGGGGGCAGAGAGAAAAAGGGAGAAAGAGGAAAACAAATATAAATAGAGCAGATTGTGAGAGAAAACAGAGGAAGGAAATCCATTACTCCAGCATATGGATGGTGCAGAGGTTAATGCACTGGCTGTCAGTTTTCTAAAGGAGTTGCGTACGCAGTGTAGAGAAAGTGCTTGGTGTAGGTTACTGGGTGTGTCTGTAGCTGCGTTAGAAAAGCCCCCCCAAAAAAAATTGGTTACAAGGAAATACCGGCTTGCAGAGGAAGAATGAGAGCACAAGGAGACTGAGAAAAGAGCTCCGATAAATGAACAGTTAAAAAAATAACGAAGGGCTAGTGTGTTGTTGGTATTCACAAAATACACTAGAGAGAAACTCAAGAGAATGTTGGTCATGAGTTGCTAAATTAAAAATATCTGAGCTCCCACTGTCTAAATTTAATTAACCTATTCAGCAGTACTCAAATCAAAACTAATTAGATTTCACGGATCCTAAATATAGCCAGGCTGCTTTCACCAATTTCTGACTTTCGGCTCTGGTAAACCAGTCCCTGTAGATTTATACTCTATAGCATGCATTTTGACAGCAATAACTTTAACTTGAAGAGTAATTACACCTCATACATTTTAGTTAAAAACTGAAATGAATCGCTTTGTACGTATACGTCGTATCAGTCTTGCGGAAAATTACATGACACCCGTCAAATCTATTGAAATAACAGAAAACCCGTATGTAGTTCCACTTCTTTAATGCCTCTTTATATGCAAATCAGTCACATTACCGCCCTCTGATGATGACAAGCTCCGCCCTTCCATTTAGCGCGGTGTAGTTTGACGGGCGTTTCTTGGCGTTTCTTTATTACAATCAATGTGCCACACATAATTTTCTGTAAATGTTTGTCTCAAACCACATCCAGTTCTTTAGCAATGTCAAACAGACGTGCTGATGTGTTTCAGGACACAGTGAGACGTAGTGTGATCTATAAACATGAGCAAAACTTCAGTGTTGAACATTACAATGTAATGGGGCGGCCATCTTGGAAAACTTTTTCCTACCGCAGTTTCCCAGCATTAGGCTACAAAGGTACAGTTGTAACAGAACGCTGTATGTTATGTATTTACAGAAAGGATTTTAGACAAATTAAACCTCCATTATTCATTTCCTTTATTAGCCTTATAACACCGGTGTACAACCCCAATTCCGAAAAATTTGGGACAGTATGGAAAATGCAAAAAACAAACAAAAATATTCATTTGAAAATTCATTTCACCCTGTACTATATTGAGAACACATTATTTGATGTTTTACTTTGTGAATTTAATTTATTTTTGAAAATATACACTCATTTCAAATCTGATGACTGTAACACAATCCAAAAAAGTTGGGACATATGTTAGAAGGTTAAGATTTAAAAGGCAGCAACCATGTCATCTCTGCTGAGCTTCTGTGGTCTCGTGGTTGTCCAGGAGGAACTTAATAAGATAATAATGAGATATACTGTATATTTTTTTAGATTTTTCTCCCACTGGGTTTATTTTAGTAACTACTTCTAATGGAGATTAATTGGCAGCTGACCAGGTTTCTAAAGAAGCTTCTCCAAGAGAAGATAGTCACATGTTGTGCCAAATCACGTCCACGGCATCCAGCGTCTCCTTCAGATTTCACTAACACAAAGTGATATCTGAAGAGGCATGTGACCTGGCCTTGAACTCGCTCTGGCACACACTGTTGTCTCTCGAAGCACCGGTGGATTCGGACAAGGCGGCACATCTGCACTGACGCGAAAGCTCGTGTTTCTCTTTGTTTGTGCCGAGAAAACAGGCTAACATCTGCACATCTGTCTGCTGCCTGTTTTGCCCTTGAAACATGTTGGATATTCAATGTCAGTAGATCCAGTGTTTGCAATCTTCTTGTCTTTGTTATCATTAATAGAGATCAAAGTATGGAGTTAATATTATCTCGATTCGTCAGTATCCTCCACCCTTCATGGAAAAATGACTAGAAAACACATTAAGAATACATTCAGGTCTTTTTTCCTCGGATTCAGGGAAGATGTCAGGAGGTTCTGGCAGAAGCGCAAAGGCAGGTGTTGATCTATTTTTAAACATTGTTGGGAAAGTGTTCACACTTTTGTGAAAAAGTGCTGCGCCCTGATGATGTAGTGCATTTTTTCTACCAAAGAGGGCGCCCTTGTACTTTAAACTCCCACCTCCACCTCAGCTAAACCTGATTTAACACTGTGGTTAGAGGACAGTAAAGACTTTGTGGAGAATTTCACATTACACAGTCCAAAACCCAGGACTATGATAAATGTGTGTGTGTGTGTGTGTTATGTGTGTGTGTGTGTGTGTGTGTGTGTGTGTGTGTGTGTGTGTGTCCAGAAATGCAGCTCATATTTCTTGTTATATAAATGAAAGCCATAATGTTAAATTCAAATTTTTCCCACGTATAAAGTGATTTAATGTCTATAATTCTTGATGGAAAGTTACAGACTTTAGAGAACAAATACAAATGTGAGACAACAATAAAGTGCACACTGTAACACTGTAACAAAAGAGACTAAGATTAAGTTGCACAATATATATTATATATAATATATATATACACAAAATATACATAGAAATTAACTGAAATTTACATACATAGCGAGCATATGAGTATATCCAAATACATTTGTTACATTCTGTATGTTAATAGCACATAAGTTTCATGATGGGGAGCACGGTGGCTTCGGGGGTTTCCTCCGGGTACTCTGGTTTCCTCCCCCGTCCAAAGATATGCCTTGTAGGCTGATTGGAGTTTCCAAATTGTCCGTAGTGTGTGAATGGGTGTGTGAATGTGCCCTCCGATGGGTTGGCACCCCTAGGGTGTCCCCCGCGGTGTGCCCCGAGTTCCCTGGGATAGACTCCAGGGTCCCCCGCGACCCTGTGTAGGATAAGCGGTATGGAAGATGGCTGGATAGATGGATGGATGGAAGTTTCATGATGTGTCCACCTACAGTATGTCACACCCTTAGAGGAAGAAATAAGCTACACTGATTCTCTTCCTCTCATGGACAATGGAGCCTGAGACAATATGATGCATATAATGAGTCTGTTTATTCAGGCAACTCCAATTATCATAGTCACACACCATGGCTTCAAGATAAATACACATATGGAGTCCAAAACTAGAAAATTCAGAGACTTGAGGCGGAACGCTGGTGCAGTCAGTATCATTACTGCCTCAAATCTCCAGGGTACCTGGTTCAATCATGTGACCGTCTGTGTACTTGTGTCTAGGTTCCTCTAGGTTCTCTGGTTTCCTTCCACCTACCAAAAGCATGCTGGTGGGTTGATTGGCAACTCTAAATTGACCCTAGGTTTGAATGTGTGTGTGTGTGTGTGTGTGTGTGTGTGTGTGTGTGTGTGTGTGTGTGTGTGTGTGTGTGTGTGTGAACTCATGGTGCCCTGAGTTCCAATCAGGGTGTATTCACACTTCATGCCCAGTGTTCGTGGGATAGGCTCCAGATCTACTGTGGCCCTAACCAGAAACTAGTAACTATGGCTTACACATGCAGTACAAATCCAGCTCTAAACAAAGCTACAATACAAGATATTCTGTATATACAGTGAGTAATGGGTGAGTAACAAAGAAAACGAGACTAATAACAAAAAACAGGTGGTAAAAGTGATCAGAGGGCGTGGTCAGGAGAACCATGGAGTAAATCTACTTTGCAGCTGAACAAGTGTTGTGGCGTAGTTCATTCTGAAGTGGTGAAGCTTACGCAGGGAACTTTGAAGGGGAAACACCCATGGCGGTCATATGTAGGATCATTATAAATGGAAATGTTGAAAAATAGTTCAATGAGCAATATTTCAAAGCACCCTTTAAAACTGGCATTATTAAAGGCCCTGACTGTTGGACACTTTGTTCCTAAGAGTTTCAGCCTTGTTTCTTGTTATTAGCCTACTCTCAGTGGGGGAAAATGGCGGCAAATCTGGCAAGTTTTGCTATAGATGTAGATCAAATTCAAGTACCAAAAATATTACCTAATAAATGCATTAACATATAACTTATAGCAATAGGAATAAGGCATGTATGCTTTCTGGTGTAGGTTCTATGTTTTTATTGCTACTTTGGGTAACAGTCCATAGCTGGTTTGAGTTTGCAAATTAGCCTACTTTACAATATCAGGCTAAGTCAATTGTAACTGGGAAATGAAACCAATGGGGAAGTTGTTGCTTTTGTCACTGCTTATTTGTCCATTCGCATATTATTATTTGTTTGGTTACCTGCTAATTCCCACCCACCACCCACCATCCCCTATCAAATGACAGCTACCGACCAGGGAGGGTGAAGTCTAGCATGTGCTTCGTCCAAGATAAGTGAAGCCAGCCTATGATTGACAGGGAAGAGAGAATATCCCTCCCACCCAGAGAGTACAGCTCGTCTTTTGTTCCACTGGGGAGCCAGCATCTGTGTATTATTAATTTGCGATAGCCGTACATGGTCTTCTTTAAACATAAGTGTCACTTACGGTTCCACAGTGGAACATGGGCTTTGGCTTGAGGTGCACTCTGCATGGCCGTTACATTTGACTTGACCCATCAGGCTTCTCACTGTGGGAGACATAACTTTCGCAGCCAGTATCCCATAATCATTTTTTTTTTTTTTTGCTTAAAATCTATTTAATCTCATATTTCCTTCTTACTGGGAAGCAAGAAGTCAGGTGGTTCAGTTTGGTCCATGGGGAGGCTCTACCAGTCCACAATTTGTTGTTTTCCATTTCTGATACACACCTGAGCCAGCATCTACAGCTCATGATTACCCAGACCAGGCTGTCTCTGAGGACTAAACTGAAAAATCTCTAGAGTGGGTCATATTCTGTTGAGCATCAGCTAATTAGGTGTCCATCAGCTGCTTCTTCACAATACAGTGTTTTCATTCAGTGATATATTTTGAGGATTGCTGTAACTATGCAGGCTGGTTTGTGCTGGTGATGATGTCTGCGTCCTGTTTTCTTTCCTCCAGTAATGACCTCTCGTCTCTCTGTCCTTTCTTGAGACGAATGCTGCTGCCCCGCTCCACACTGCATTGCGCCACACTGTCCTCACTTTGAGTTCACTTTTCTTTTGTCCTGCATTACTTTTTAGGAGTTTTTGTCCTCCTTGCCCAACGTAACTCCTGTAGGTCGGAAGCAGAAAACATTTCATCTAATATCTGGCAAAACAGTTCTAACCATTGATTTTTCTCTTTGTAATATGTAACAGCTTGACTAGCTCACTTTTCACAGTTTGGGCTTGGAATCAGTAACAACTTCGCCTACTGATGACATTTTCATTTAAAAGAAGTAAACATATCCTACAAGTCATTATAGTATGTCAGCCATATGCTTGTGATGCCATGCTCAGAGTGGGTAGAAAGACATGAAGGCTGGTCATGATATTATATAAGAGGTCTCATCTGTGGCATAATAAGACTGATGTGGGGCAAACTATTACACACACTTACAGGCAGATAGACAGCTGTATTCAAGATTTCTAATTTTTTTTTACAGCCCATAATGCACTACTGGGTCATGTTTTCTCAGAATATCAAACCCCTTAACTGTAACAAGCTGTGACCCTTTCTTATGTATTACACATATTTTTGTGTAATTTGTACCTTGATTGTACAATGTGTGCTCAGTCTTTCTACTTTTAATTTCACCTCCAAAGGCAGACGGGGAAATAAAAAAAAAAATAATAATCCACCTTGTTCACGTTCATTATATCATATGCACCTTCTCAATCACTGCTGATGACATGTTACAGATGTGTCTGAAAATATCAGCCCAAATGTAGCGCAAATCTAGGGGGCGTTTCCACTGAAACTATCACTGATAGGCTGTATGAAGCTACAGTCTGGGCTAGAAAGAAATCAGCCCCAGCCTCGCTTCTTAATACCATTCACTGTATATTTACTCGTGACCATTTGTTGCTGTTGTGCTATTTTCCACAAAATAATCTGACTTAAAACATTTGTTAACAGCAATTGTGATAATATATAATCTGAACCCTATATAAACTGAAACCTGCTAGCCCGTTTGTACAAGCTGCCTCTGGAAGAAGGTATGGAAAACTGGACCTAAAAACTTGACCTTGAATAGACTATATTAAAGATATAACACATGAGCAAAAATGTCTTGCTTGGAAAACAAAGAAAACACAACCAAAAGAGTCCAGGCATTACGTCTAGTTGTGGGTAATAGTTAAGAAAATTCCTGTGTTTTTACCTTCATCTGCGTGAGTTATGGGGGCTCTCTTGACCTTCTCATGTCTCCTGCACGTACACACCTGGTTTAACTCGTAAATGTCTTGATAATTATCTGAAGAGTGGAATAAAATGTGACAGAGCCCGAAAGAAAACCATGCACCCGAGCACTGGGTCCACAGGACCTCATCTACAAAATCCCTGCTTTATAGGGCATGCCAGCATGATATATCGTGCCGTATTTCTGGCTGACCTCTTAGGCTGCGTTAAGGTCAGTTTTGTTGTTCTGCTCAGAATGTTTTAAATCAGAACGATGATTTGGCAAACGGATCCTGCGTCTCTGGTCGGGTGCCAGCTGTAGACAAATAAGCAACAGTCTGGAGCACCGGCACTGTCTTGTGGCCTCCTTATCATTGCTCTGTACTGGCAGAAAGAGTAAAGTATTAATATTCTTATAAGACACGCTTGCTGTCGTATGGTGGCTGTCTCTGATCTTTGCAACCAAACGACACTGATTTAAGGTGGGTCCCACCGCCATTTCTTACTGTATGAAGAGATTTATAGAGGTCTGCAGTGGCCTCCATGGAGTGTGCACATTATTGATATATATTTTATGATGGCAGCTTCAAAGAGGAAAGAAACATTTATCAAGGAATGAAACCGTAGGGAAGTTAGAACAGAAAGAAATAGCTTCACATCATGTATATGTGAGTCATCGATTTTCATTATTTTCTCATTTAAAAAAACCAAACCCTACAATGTCAGTTAAATTATTTGTGCTTGTTATTATTTGTCATTTATTCATTTTGTTAAAAAAGTTGATCATACAGCCGTTACTTGCCTGATCTGATAAGTGTTTATAGCTAGCTATAGGTAGCTTCTGTGATGTGAGTTTTAAAGCTAGCTAGTTGCAACACTATATGTGTTATAATATCCAATAAGTCACATATTAAAAAGAAACTGCAGCTTTAATCATAAACTGCAAAAGCAACATTGCTGGTATCATTAAGCCATGTTTTTGTTTTTGTTTTTATTTCTGAGTTTGGTGAGTTTGAGCAAAAACATTATGTTTGTATCTTTATGTGTACAATATAAACCTAAAAAATGTCTACAAATCAGATTTTCACAATAATTCCATCAAGACATTTACATGCACTGTGAAGTAATCTGATAAAGGGAAAACTCTGGGTCTTCATGAAGAAGTCAATAATCAGATTTCTCTCAGTAGCATTACTACAGGTTATAAGCTATTAGTTTACTTTCTGGTAGTTAGTAGTTGTATAGAGTTACTTTTCTGTTGCCTGGAGTCGCTTTCAAGTTGCTTTATTTGCACATATTAATTTGTGAAGTTTAATGGTTGGAATTGCACACAATCATGTCTTTTGTCTACGTATTTTGATCAGACTTTTTTTCACTTTCCGGTTGTTTGTGCACAAGTACAGCCAAAGTGAAGAAAAACAAAAAAAAAAACATGCTTAACAATCCCCAGATGTCTTTAGTGCATATCTTGAAATCTGATTTAAGATATTGTAGCATGTTTGTTTACATCACCAGTTACGAAGGCTGATAGTGATCAGATAATTAGACAATGACCTGATTATTAGTGCACATGTAAACACACTCACTGAGGAGGGGATGTCCATAGAAAAAAAAACAAAAAACATTGGGATCTCTAATAGTCTAAAAGCAACCAGATAAAATGCACATTTTGCTGATGCATTGTAGAATCTGCAACATTTACGTTAATTGTAATCGTTGGCTCTAATGTACCGTACACTATACACTGGAGATTAGTCTAATCACAGTGCGCACAATTGTAGGTGTTAATGTATCCCTGGTTACTTTAGTGCGTGGTCAGTGCTCCTTTAGTGTGCGCAAAGCTCACCGATATGGAAACGCTTCTGTTCTTGTTCTAAGAGAAGTTAAATAAAGCAGTCTGTCCCAAGCTTTATATTTATCAGTCTTTAATGCTGCAGTCAAAAACTTCAGACTGTAATTACTTTTAAACTTCAAGTTCAGAAAGCAGTCCTTATATCCTGTATTGCTTTGATATAAACTATATAATTGATACTTTGCTTAATCTGAAACCTTTTCTTTGCCTTCAGCTCTCAGCTGAGCTCTTGCGTTGAGATGACGGTGAGAAATGCAGGTCTTGACAAGTCGAAGGTGCAGCCAAGTGTTTGGGTTATTTTTCAGAGGCTATCTCTCAGAGCCCTCTCCTTTCACTCCCTTCATCTGCTGCAGCTGTACAGGCACTCTACAGAACACACACACACACACACACACACACACACACACACACACTCAGTCTTGAATAAAAGGCCTTGGGTTTGCCTCTCTTCATCAAAATGCTGTTCTCTGAATAAGTTGAATCAGAATCGTTAATGTCTTACAAGAACTAGTTTCACTCGAGATTCCATTTTAATTGTTTGTTAGTTAGGTCCAAACTTCAAACCAGGTTCTAGTGGTTAAAAGACGGCTTTTTGCTGTAGACATTCTCATGTTTTCAGCCTGGAGATGAGATGAAGAACTTAGCACTGCTTCCAAGCATGGAAATCATGCGAAAGCTGTTGCTTGGCAACACAAGCTCCTCCCCTTGAATATCAAAGCAGCGCATGGAGATCACGCATTCTGTTTGAAGTGCAGCTCGCGAATCCTGATGGAGCTGCCTCGCCTTTAAAACAGAAAGAAAGCCCGAGTGCAGAATCCCATCAGGACTTTTTGTGAAAAAGCTATCCGTATATTCACCAGTACTTAAAGGAATAATTTGGAGAGGGGAAAAAAAAAAATGTATGCACTTACTCCAAATGTAGCTGACAGTAATGGTGTCTAGCTTCTTTAATTTTGCACTGGAGCAACACACCTAACAGAGTAGTTCACTTAAAATTCCCTGAGAGCTCCTGGCTTGGAAATATCAGAGAACAACCATGATCAGTAAAAGCCCAACCCCACTGATGAAGACTGTATACTGGACCAGAATGGAAAGTGGGAAGCAATGCTCACATGATGAAAAGTCTATGAATGACCAATGAGAAAATGAGATTGTTCCCACAGCATTAATGTATACAATATTCCATAAAAACTTTTTATACCACAGCACTGGTGAATTCTCGGTTCTGATTGGTCTGAAGGTGTAGATTAATTGTCTATAACGGCATCTCTGCAAGACAAATCACAGGTTTATATTAATGTGATTGTTACAAATACGTTACTGTTTCTATAGTGACTGTGTACAAAGGGACTTGTATGGCAGAGGCTCCACATAAACGGATTAAAAATGTGTATAACTGTTATGTGAAGTATTCATTGAGGAGATGTTTATTTAGCATTTATGGAAGGAGCCTCCAGTGTCAGCGCTGACTTTGTAAAAGTCTTTCATAGAATTAAAGCTGTAAGTTTTCCTACATTGGAAAGACTTCAGTACAGTACTTAACGTAAATAATAACAGGAACTTCCTTGTTTCATAGACATTCCACAACATTAACTATAACTATAAATGGATAAAAAGTAGCATTGTTGTTCAATATATTAAAAGATTGTGACCAGTGGCAGATTGATGTGGTATAAGAGGAATAAAACACTAAAACAGGATGACCAGTTATTGGAAAGTAATCAACTTTGTGGTGGTAACAGTAACTTCACTTTATGTCTGGCCACATCTCATCACCCTGTATAACATCCTGTCCCCAAGTGTTTTATTTCTTACTTAATGTATATCAGGTTTCTATCAGTTAGTATCAGTTCTCAAACAATCAATAGGTTGTCTCAGGCGTTGTGCTTTTTTTAGTTGCAATGAAAACCTGCAGCCACACCGACCCTTTGCAGATAAGACTGCCTACCCCCGGCCTATATCATCTGATATACCACCGAGTGTGACGCAGACGTTCTCCTGACTTTACCACAATGTTCTCACCACTTAATGTGAATAACAGCGAATAAAAGCCAGTAGAACCAGTTACCATTACATCATACTGATTATCGATGCCAAATCTAACACACCGTTTGTCATGTTAGCTGTTCTGTGGTTGAACCTCATTTCCACCGAATGAAGTAACCCTGGGTGGAGCGTGTGCTGTGGCACAGTGGGCAGTAAATTATTTGTGTGCCAGTTCTCCACTCTCTGCATTTGTGCACTCCGAGTACACTTTGCTCCACTGACTGAGAGCCGCTCGAGTGCGTGCTCATTACGGCAGGAGGAAGTAGAGGAAACATGGCCGTTCACATTCACATGACCGCGGGCTTGTCCGTCATCCTGTGTGTAGAGTGTGTAGAATCTGCTGGGAGGAAATACACTACAACACCGTGACCCCAATGACCTGGCTTACTCAACAGTCCACTCAGTCTCACAGACCAAGCCTAACTTTATGACTCGTAATGTAATAGTAATGATAGCAGACACAAACACTCAGGACCTCTCAGAATAACAGCTCCTGGGCTATAATTTCATTCATTTCAAACACTGGTTTCCAGTTTCATTTCTGGAAAACATTTGCCAGTCATGCACTTCTAGCGTTTTTTCCAATGGACAATATGGTACAGTATCAAATCCATGAGCCCTAAAGTTTTGTCGTTAGTTCCAAGTAATGCAGAGTAACCCATACTGTAACTACAGCTTAAGTATAGCCTTGCATAAGTATTTACCCCCTTTAAACTTTCCCACACTTGGGGTTACAACCTGGAGCTGAAATGGAATTAATTTGGATTTATATGTCATGAATCTGAACAAAATATCCCATAATAATACAGTGGAAGGAAAATCTATATAATTTGCAAAATAATTTACAAATAAAACAGTAAAAGATTGCATAAGTATTCACACACCCTGAGATTACCACATGATCTCAATCAGTGGGTGTTGAATTTGGTTTCCCTTTTTGCTTGGGTACCTGGTTTACTGAACAGGAGCATACTGTATGTGTGGAGCTACAAATAGTAAAGACCATTAACTGATCAATTAAACATAATCATCACAGAATCATCCTGATATTGACCAGAATTGCTTTTCTACTGGACAGTCTAGCACCATAGTCATATAAGTAGCAATGCAGTGATAGTCTGCTTCTCTTCTTTCAGTAACTTTAGGCAACAGTATTGGAATTTCATCGTATAGATTATTGTTTCATATTCAGTCTTTATTTTTTAACCCACAGGAATTTTTTTTGTTTGTCTTGTTGTGATTTTACATTCTTCTTACCTGTAATTTATAAACCCCATTGTATGCTAAATGGCTTCCTATTCACTCTGTTTGATCCCTACATAGGGTGTAACATGATACTGTTTCAGGATCTATAAAGTGCAAAATATGCCCAATAGAACATCATTTGAAACTCAGATTTAAAAAAAAAAAAAAAAAAAAAAAAAAAGGCTGAAAATGTTTGCACACTAAAGTATTCTGTATTCTGTGTTTTAACTAAGGTTTTCACCCTTGGCTTCATTTTGGTTGCTTTCCATCATGATCAATAGGAGCCCTATGAGGTAGACATTGTCATTCATTCATCTTCGCCTTCATCTTCCTCTTCATCTTGGTCAATCCGGAACCTATCCCAGGAACATCTGGCACGAAGCGGGAATACTTGGAACTTGGATGGGACCCTACTGCAGGGCACCATATATACACGCACACATTTGCATGCTCCTTCACAACTAGGGGCAGTTTAGCACAGCCAGTCATGTCAAGCCAATACTTACTGCAATGTTTTTGGGAGGTGGGAGGAAACTGGAGAACACCACACAGACACGGGGAGAACATTGCACACTGGCAGTAACCTGAACTCAGAATCACAACAGGGTGCCAACCATGTCACACATTAATGTAATGTTTTTTTTTATCAGAGAAAATAAATTTGTGACGTTTGAGTAGTATTTTGCTAATTATGGTCATGAGTAGTCACAACTCCACTATTGATTCTGAGGAAAGTTGCACTTATACAGTAGCAGGAAAACAAAACAGTGACAAGGTAGGACGTACATTACAATTACAAGACGCTCGGATTAATAAACCTACAAATTTAAGAGGTCCATGGATGATTTTAAAAAATTGCCAATAGTACATAGTTATATTGAAAACAACAGTTTATTTATTTATTTACTCATTATGAAGTCTTATGAGTGCATATGAATGAACTGAAATGGCGTACTCTGTGCATGTGTAAGTAGCGAGCTTCATGTCTCAGCTGTTGTGTCCCACACATTAACATTTATTTCTAAGGAGCATTAATGAATTCTTATAACACTGCTAACAGGTCATTAAACAAGCATGTCTTCTCCCTGCGAGACCAGATGGCAATGTTGTATTAAATATTCAGTGCCATAAGCGAAGGGCACTAAGTGTCCATCAGTACATTGGGTCCACATATGTGAGTCCTCTGTTCTCCTCCGCGAGTCTGAACACGCTGTGGATTAGTGTTGAGTGAGCGAGAGAGAGTGGGGGTCTAAACGTTTTCACCAAACGGATTAGAGAAAAAAATATTTCCCAGCCAACTGGCAGCAAATGAAAGGTGCGGCGTTTAAACATGACAGAATCAGCTGTTTGCCAGAGATCTCCAACCTGCCATGTTCAAGAGATTTGTACATTCCCTTTTTGTAGTGTTGGCTCTCAAGGGGTTATTGTCTTATGCCCCAAAAATGTCATGTGCTGTAAAAAAAAAAAAAAAAAAAAAATATTTAATGGACACATTGTAATGTGAATCTGCTTCAATTCAGGAAACAGACAGTGAGAACACGGTGTCTTTCTAACACACTGTGTAACATTATAGAAATAATGAAAGTCTATTATACATAATTGTAGTTTGAGGTATTAAATTTATAATACATTGTTTTTGCGCCTGGAGTGCAGATATGTCCTGGAAACAGAGCTTCTTTCATGTCCTGCCAGTGCTCAGGAACATTCCCTAACGGTGAACATTTCACTTAGCTTGCAGCTTTTTGATGAAAAGATGAAAGTAGCTAGCGTGTAACGCTCACATGTGGAGTTAATATAAAAATGCTGCATGAAGACCGAAGGCTGGTGTGGTGCCTCTGGTAGCGGACTACTGAAAGAGAAAAAAATATGGCAATCTACCCTCATTTTGTAGGTTTGGGGGTCAAATGTTTTGGGTGGGGGGGGGTAGGGTCAGTCCTTCTGACTAGCATTTGTGTTCTTGGCTAATGTCAAACACCTGTGAGAAAGTGGAGGGAGTGTTTTACATGACGATTTGTTAAACAGATGGGAAATAACCCAAACGTCTCCATTTGGCTCTCCCAATCCCCTCATCTCACCCTTTTCTAACCCTCCACTCAACTTTTGCCGAAATTAACGCTACAATATGTCAGGGTTTCTCAAACTTTTTTGCAGTGTAAACATGTACTTATTCACATGTTTCCCGGAAGACAAAATAATATCTTATGTAGCTTCTGAAGGGCAGTACTAAATGAAAAATAACAAGATCTTTAAACAAAATAATAACAATTTACACCGATCATCCTGTTCAAAAGTTTACACTCCCCCTGGCTCTTAATGTATCATGTTGAAAATATGGATCTTAGCATCATATAGCCACTGTTGGAAAGGGGACCTGGAGGATTTTTCTGAAGAACAGTGGGCAGTTTAACTGCTCAGGACAAACAAGGGACTCATGAACAACTATCACAAAACATAAAAACAGTCGTTGATCATCCAGGTAACATCACACAGTATTAAGAATCAAGCGTATGTAAACTTTTGAACTGATTAATTTGTGTAAATTCAGTTATTATTGTGACTTGTGGACTATATGTAAACATCTGCTATGTGAAATAGCTTATTCAGGGCAGTACATATGTATGTATGTATGTTTTCAGACACATGAAAGTCTTCAGGACAACTACAAACTGATCAAAAGTACAGGATGTACTTTTGTAAATTGCTGTGGTATTAGAGGACTTTGGGGAGTGCTGTTATATAACCTTGATTATTTTCCTATAACAGCACTCCATATAATGTTTTATTCCTTTCTTAGAAACACTTTTCCTAGTTTAAAATTGCAGTTGGATCCAAGTTGATTATCTGTAGATGTTGTGCTTTTGAGCTTTAAACCAGTTCAAATCAAGTGATCAGTCAGTTAGTAAAAAAAAAAACTACAATATATATATATATATATATATATATATATATATATATATATATATATATATATATATATATATATATATATATATATATATATATATTTTTTTTTTTTTTTAATGGACCCACTGAACTCTGCTTTGTTAACTTTTTACTCATTGCTAAATTAAAAATACAAAATTTTGTGTCCTACTCTGGGGACATGGAACATAAGTTAATACTGAAAAGTTTTTTTCATTTAAATATTTTTTAAATAATAAAGTATTTGTGGTAAACATGCAAACAAACTTTTACAAATGGGTGTATCAGTGTTGTTTCCATTCAGTTTTAATGGTCTTCCACAGATAATAGACCGGCTGTTAAGTGCTTTATCGTGAAGTGGGTTCTAACTTTGAATGATCTGCAACAGGTTTGCGGCAAAAACAAAAACAAATGAACAACTTTGACTTATTTCTTTATTTTTTACCTCAGAGTGTATAATAACGAAATAATATCTATAGCAATGATAACAAATTTGAAAGTCATTTCAACTACATAATGTCATACCCTAAAAATCATGGAGTACAGAATACAAAGACGCCACTTTTAGAACTCATAGTAATGAAAGACTTAATTTGGCTTGTTGTGTCTGAATTGCTGCACACTTCCTGTCACATGACTCAACACAGGAACAGGGAGAACCCAGCAATAATGACAAAATAATACTTAAACACACAACACAATTTCTTAAATTATAAATCTGTATGATAATGTGTGCTTTTGGATGCAACTGTTGTTTCCAAGCTGACAGCAGGATATATGCTGATATAATTTTTTCTATTATGCCAGCCATTGTTATGAAATTCTGTCTTTGTTTTTTTTCTGCTTTTGCATTCATATACAGTGTTCTTCCTTGAATTGTATTACTAATCTCAAAGTAAATGAAGGAGAAAAGATTTTCCCAAGCATTTTCTTATGTTTATTATGAATCGTAATCTATCATTTTCATTTTTTCTACTTTTCAGGAACTCCCTCACATACTGAGACGCACAGAAAGCATATTTTAATGGCATATTAAAAAATGTGGTACAGTTCAGTTAATATATAAGCATAATTGAAGCACAGCAGAGGCAGGGGTAGGAGGCATGGTGTGGGAGGTGGCAGGAGTGATAGTTGATTGTGTGTTGTGATTGATGGGTGAATGATGGAGCCCATACACAGCAGGGAACACTCCTCTTTCTCTCGGTTTCTAACTCTCTATCTCCGACTTGGTCTGTACTGTTTCTTCTCATAAAGTATGTGTGAACATTCTCTCGAGGCCGTGGAGAATTCCAGGAAGGGCAGGAGATGCAACCTGTTTGGCTCCCCAGCTAAACTTCCCCCCATTCATGTTCACACGCTTGAATTAAGCTGCAGTTCTTGTCTCTGATGCAAATCCCAGATGATAAGACGCATTAGCAACTCGCTCATAGACTAACAGCACAGCAGTGGTGCAACGTGCAATCTTACAATATTAACCAATTCATCATATGTCAGTGCTGTGGTTTAGGGTAATGATAAATATATTGTGTAAAACTGCTGGGGGAGAAAGAAACGTGACTCAACAATTGATTAAAGGCAACAAAGTTTTGTCGTTATTTACCCCTCCACATATGAGTGGTCAGCCCATACCTCTAGCCTTTAGTTATTTACAAGAAAGACCTGACTACCTACACAAAAGTGGACAGTAGTTTCATCAATACATAGAATATATTGGCATATTTTTTTTCCTGATTTTTTTCCCAGTTCAATGAAAATCAGATATGGCAGGTACGATAAAGCAGCAAATCCAGATGATTGGCTCCAATGATTCCTCTGATTTCCCGTGTGCGTGTGTGGTCCGACATTTTTGCAATTCCCCACTAACAACTTTAGTTCCCATTTATTTTTTTGACCTGCAAAATGAAAATAAAACTTATAACCATGGATTCATCCTATCCTGCCACATATGGCCGCTCATTAAATGTGTATAAATATATTATGAAGAAAAATAAAGCTTGGAAGGAAGTAGCAAAGATCGCTGTTGCCTCTGGTGAGCGAATGTAGCTAGTATATTTAGCTTGCTTTACTAATTTGTCAATGAACCTAGTATGAAGCCTGGCATGTAACACGTAAACCAAAGGGCCAATTTTCATATTTCAATTTTTCAGGGCCAATGAGTGCAATATTTAATTTGTGTTTAACTAGTTTTTGAAGCTATATATAGAAAAAAAGGTCAACTTGCTGACTCAGTGATACGATTTTGATTTATCAATATATTGACAGTCACAGGATATGAATGCTTGCAAAACATGCTTGAAAACTGATTGTGGATTAAAGTCGAATGAGATGAACACTAGCACTAACACTACAGTGCTAGCCTTTTGACTGAGCCTTTTCTTTTACATATGCTTAAAGTGTTTTGTATATAGTCTGAACAGACAGGAAGATGGTTCTGTAGTGCAATTTAAATGGCAGTATTTAACATGACAATAGATGTGTCCTGCTAGGAGCCGTGCTTGTGCTCATTGGTTTGCAAATCAACCTACAGTGCTTCATCCCTTGGGGTAATTCAGGGCAGGAGAAACACCTTCTCAGTTTTCATTAGCACTGCCAATCCTAACCAGGACATTAGGCAACATGAAGTGGATAAAAAAAAAAACAACAACAAAAAAACACTTTTAGCCCACAATTCACTTGCCATATCTGGTTCTTATTTGAATCCTTTGCAGTTTGGGATGGTACCAGTGGTTAAGCACTTCTTTGCCATATATTTAATTTGTGCGGTTTTGGTGGAAACAAATTTTAACATCAACTTAAAACGACACTTTATTCAATTCGCAGAAATGGGGAAATGCACGAGCGAGCGTGCGCGCGCTCCCAATGTTACCTTTACCTAAAGAGACGCTTCTGGATGTTTTCATGATAAATACATTTCAACGTCCAAAACGGAAAACTACCAGCCTAAATAGTTATATTAAAACATATATTTTCGGTACAGCGCGAACACTTTGTAAGAAAATAAGATACATAAAAGCAGTAAAAAAACCCAAACAAAACTACTGTATGTTACCAAAACAGTCGCGACCAACTCTCTCTCTGAGGGACTCTGAGGAGCATTCAAAATCAAAGCTACGTGACACTTCAAGCTTAAATATCGCTTTAAATCACGATAATAAAGCTATATAATAAAAAGACTGTTCATAAAACGAAGTAAATGCTAGTTTATCCGTGTGAAAATAGTAAAAGCGTAGTTCCGCGGAATAGTGCTCCCCCTCTGCGCTTCTCAGTTGGTTTCGCCCGCTGGATTCCCTCGACCTGATCGCAGAAGTGAAGCGAAATGTCTCAGTGCTGTTTCTACACAGGAGCTGTCAGCATACTAAAATGACAATATTTTCATTTTAAAAACTTTACTGTTTGGCTTTAACAAAAGGGTTTCCTGCCGTTACTGCACCAAGGAGTTGTTTCCTAGTGTGTTTTTTTTTTTTTTTTCATGCATTGCCGGATCTGAGGGATTTAAAGGGAAATGATGCCTGTTGAAGCGCAGCTTTTCTGAACTCTTTAACCCCAGGATCATGACAGAAAGACTTTGAGTCTGGATGTAGTTCTGAAGTGAGGGCTGAGGTAAGAGTGAATTTGATCAAATGCATTGACCAAATAAACTGTCTTGTCGTCTGGGAGGGGAAAAGAGTGACGCACGTGCCTGCTGCTTTATTATAGTGAGGGATAATCAACAGAATAATGATCTGGACTTTTAAATGTTCAGACTATTAAGATGAGACTTGACTTGCTTTTCATGAATGTGCATCTACATGTGTGCCACAAGGTCGAGGTGACTCGTGGATCATTCTGAATAAACTCAAAATCCTACCAGACTGAGTCACTGGTCAGGAGTTACACTTCATTTCACAGTGCACAATTACTCAGAAACTTTTATCAGACACTGATGTATAAGTGTTGGTGTGGTTGATTGAAAATTTCATAGTTTCTAGGACCTGTTCTGTGAACAAACGCTTCTGTAGGAACTGTTTGCTTCTTTAAATCATTGCTTTTGTGTTTAAACCTTCCCAGAAAGTTCTCCAATCAACCAGCACAACTTTTCCCTTCTTCTCACCAAAGTGATATGAACAGCCTTCAGTGCAGCTAGAATCTGCCCTTGATCGGGATCTCAGATCCTAATGTACAGCACAGCACATTTATGACACGGAGCTCTATTTGTTTTAGCCACATAAGCTGCGGATACATCTGCACAAAGTCCTACCTCCTCCTTTAGGATGAAAGTCCTCCCTGTTTCCAGCCCCGAGGGGCTGGCGACCCTGACGAGGGTGTCGTTGAGTAATTTATGAGGTGTTAGGTTATGGAGGAAGGCTCGTCTGACACAAGGAGGCTAGACATTATGACACCGTTTCATCAAATCATTTACATTTCTGAATTTGCTGGATTAGTCAAGCATGGTTGTCTAGCTGATCTTACAGTCCCCAAAACAATGACAAAATTTGCATTTGGAAGATTATATGCATTCAAAATTTACAGTCTCTCTCTACCACCCATACGGATCAACAGTTTTGATGACATCATTCTGCACTTTCTGCTTCTCGTCAGATTTTTTGTCCAATCAAACGCTCTCTAGAATCTGAAGTGTCCCGCCCCCAACATTATATAAATCCAAGGTACTAACTGTCAAGTACGGCTTAGTCCGGGCTGTGAGGTAAGCTAAGCACTACTGGCTGTTTGTAAAGAGGGAGGACCCACTCCATATGTCCCGCCCTGACTCCCAGTTTCAGTGCAAATTACGTCAACACATCGCAAAACCGTGCGCATTTCAAGGCACTTTAACCGGGGACTTTAACCCATTGAAGCCTGTATTACACTGTGTGTGTGCGTGAGCGTTTTTTTTTTAAACATTGTCACACTGTACAACATGATCCCAAGAATATCTTGGCCGGATTCTATAACAAACTGTGCAACACCATGTCAGGTTATATGATGAAGATCCTCTAACAATAGACCTGCCTTTAAAGTAATTTACTATGTTCTGCTTACATCATCAACTAGCGTGATCTGGGCTCATGCACAAAACAGGCTTGCATAAACTTCTTGAAGTCAGCTTGAAGTAATAAGGATATTTTTTCTGTCCAAACGTGCTTGTTTATGTTTCACCATCAGCGTTACTGTGTTTGTAGCTATGACCTGTGAGTTTTGCATCATCCTATTCCGTCCTCCTATTGGTGGGAGATTGCGACAATGAGCATATCACTTTATGCGTTCTAAGACTACAAATCTCAACTCATGACCAAAGGATTCTTTTACAATGTGCAATGTTTGTCCACGAGAGCAAAATCGGGTCAAAAATTGCACGGTTTAAACCCGGCTTTAAGTGACCGGTGTCATGAGTATGCTGTAATAGTATCCATCAATGAGGATTTCGCAAGAGGTTTGGAGACATAGCTCAAACATGTTTCCACCCTGACCCATTTGAGCTGATAGTGTCGCTTGCTCTTAGTATTAGGAGTGCTGATTTTCACACAAAGCACAGCTTGGTTTGCTTACGCAGCAAGAAAACGCTGAATCATTCTTTAGCATTCCCAAAGATGAGTGTTTGGTTTTGAGATTGTCATCTGCATGTGATTATCCAACACCTAATAAACTTCTCCTTGGCTATAGAAAAAGAAATCCAATTCCATTTTATTTGTAAAGCACTTTTAACAATAGACACATAGTCACAGAGCAGATTTACAGAAATCCGGATGTAGATTCATATTTAGATCTCTGTTGAACAAGCCGGAGAGAAGGAAAAACTCCCTGAGATGACATGAGGAAGAAGCGTTAAGAGGAGCCAGGCTCAAAAGGGAACTCGTCCTCTTCTGGGTGGCACCAGATAGTGTGAATATATACATTATTACTTTTCCACTATTATATACTATAGTGTCCAACAGTACTAAGTGTGTTACTGACAGGATGTTCAGTATGAGCATTGTTGTCTTTGCGATTAGACTACAGATCTTAGATGCAACAAAGTTTCACTGACAAATTCATGTGGCCTATTTTGTTTTGACACTATTCTTTATCACTTTGTATTTCAGTTGTAGGATTTTGTTCTTCATGCTGTGCAAAAAGAGCTGACCTTTCATTATAAGGACTTGCATTTAACTCAGTTTATAGCATTTGGAAAAAACAACATTGAATCGCAGTTAACAAAAATTATGACTCTTTGTTTAGGCTTCCTGGCGCTTTTGCTCGGACAGTCCGGTCTTTCAGGAGTGCAGCGTTGCCTAGTAAGAAGGAGATTACTGAAGTGTTTGGAGGGCTACCTAGAAACCAGCCTTTTTTTTGTTTAATTGTGGCACGTAGCCAAGTGCAGCTCAAACACACTTTTGTAAAAAGAAACTTAATGGGGCTTTATCTTGTTACCAGGTTAATGAATGCATTATCAGCACTGTGTCTGTGCGTGTGGCCCTTTTATTTCAAATCGGTTTGAAACTTCCTCTTTTGGCTTCTTTGACAGAGATAAGATTGATTTCAGTCGTGACACAATGGAACTGTTTTTGGATTTTTTTTTAAACAGCAGCATCGTAACCCAAGAATGTCGCTGTTTCCTGGTGCTCCTGGACAACCATAAATTTAACATAAGTGGTACATACAGTATATTGTATGAAATACAATATCTCACAAAAGTGAGTACACCCCTCACATTTTTGTAAATATTTTATTATATCTTTTCATGGGACAACACTGACGAAATGACACTTTGCTACAATGTAAAGTAGTGAGTGTACAGCTTGTATAACAGTGTAAATTTGCTGTCCCCTCAAAATAACTCAACACACAGCCATTAATGTCTAAACCGCTGGCAACAAAAGTGAGTACACCCCTAAGTGAAAATGTCCAAATTGGGCCCAGTTAGCCATTTTCCCTCCCCGGTGTCATGTGACTCATTAGTGTTACAAGGTCTTAGGTGTGAATTGGGAGCAGGTGTGTTAAGTTTGGTGTTATCGCTCTCACACTCTCTCATACTGATCACTGGAAGTTCAACATGGCACCTCATGGCAAAGAACTCTCTGAGGATCTGAAAAAAAGAATTGTTGCTCTACATAAAGATGGCCTAGGCTATAAGAAGATTGCCAACACCCTGAAACTGAGCTGCAGCACGGTGGCCAAGACCATACAGCGGTTTAACAAGACAGGTTCCACTCAGAACAGGCCTCGCCATGGTCGACCAAAGAAGTTGAGTGCACGTGCTCAGCATCATATCCAGAGGTTGGCTTTGCAGAATAGATGTATGAGTGCTGCCAGCATTGCTGCAGAGGTTGAAGGGGTGGGGGGGTCAGCCTGTCAGTCCTCAGACCATACACCGCACACTGCATCAAATTGGTCTGCATGGCTGTCGTCCCAGAAGGAAGCCTCTTCTAAAGATGATGCACAAGAAAGCCCGCAAACAGTTTGCTGAAGACAAGCAGACTAAGGACATGGATTACTGGAACCATGTCCTGTGGTCTGATGAGACCAAGATAAACTTATTTGGTTCAGATGGTGTCAAGCATGTGTGGTAGTAACCAGGTGAGGAGTACAAAGACAAGTGTGTCTTGCCTACAGTCAAGCATGGTGGTGGGGGTGTCATGGTCTGGGGCTGCATGAGTACTGCCGGCACTGGGGAGCTACATTTCATTGAGGGAACCATGAATACCAACATGTACTGTGACATACTGAAGCAGAGCATGATCCCCTCCCTTTGGAAACTGGACCGCAGGGCAGTATTCCAACATGATAACGACCCCAAACACACCTCCAAGACGACCACTGCCTTGCTAAAGAAGCTGAGGGTAAAGGTGATGGACTGGCCAAGCATGTCTCCAGACCTAAACCCTATTGTGGGGCATCCTCAAACGGAAGCGCAAGGTCTCTAACATCCACCAGCTCTGTGATGTTGTCATGGAGGAGTGGAAGAGGACTCCAGTGGCAACCTGTGAAGCTCTGGTGAACTCCATGCCCAACAGGGTTAAGGCAGTGCTGGAAAATAATGGTGGCCACACAAAATATTGACACTTTGGGCCCAATTTGGACATTTTCACTTAGGGGTGTACTCACTTTTGTTGCCAGCGGTTTAGACATTAATGGCTGTGTGTTGAGTTATTTTGAGGGGACAGCAAATCTACACTGTTATACAAGCTGTACACTCACTACTTTACATTGTAGCAAAGTGTCATTTCTTCAGCGTTGTCCCATGAAAAGATATAATAAAATATTTACAAAAGTGTGAGGGGTGTACTCACTTTTTTGTGAGATACTGTATATCAGACATACCAAAGCCAAATGGACATCGATGCCATTCTCGTCATAATCAGCTGCGGTGTGGCAAACATAGCTAACATTCCTGATGGGCTGGTATTACGCAAGTATGCGTTCTGCTAAGACAGCTAAATGGCTTAATGGAATTCCATATGAGCAGTGTAACAGCTGACCCATCACTTCTATAAGAGCGTTCAGAGTTACAGCGCAATCTCGTGACTGTCTTTACTGGCTCTGCTAAGATGTTAAGCATCGGTTTTGTAATCAGGTCGGGCGGTATCAGTTTGTCACAGTTTATACCCTATTGATTTGTTTGTTGTGCAGACAGATCGATAGGGTGTTGTGCAGTCAGAGTTGATGCTTGATGCGTGTCCTTTGTGCACCGGTTGTACATGACCATCACAAATAAATGGAGCATTCTTAACTGAAGCTAAAATTTCTGCATGGGAGGAAACAAACAGCTGAAACCCGTTGCTCTTTGGCATCCATGAGGTATGTGGACACTTTGTAACGTATCAGAACTATATGATGCTTTCATATTGTTCACTTTCCAGGTGACTCTTGACATACTGGAGAATAATAAGTCAGTTCTTACAGGAGTTTTTTTGTGATTGTTGTTCGGCCAAAAATACTTGATTCTTCTTTTTTTTCACAATTTATGCAGTTTTCTATTGGTTTCTATTGGGCTTTTTTTTTTTTTTTTTTTTTTTTTTTTTTTTTTTTTTTTGCGGAAACTACTTGTTGGCAAATTTGTTGGTAAATGAGACCTTTTAGCTGTACTCATGTTTGATGCACGTGAATCAAAGAAGGCTTTGGCTGAATGCGCGTTGTGATAATGTCACATGATGCGTCTTGGCCCAAATCTATTTTCATTTTGAAAAATTGCAAGCTCCGTGATCGGAAATCCGTGATTTCCGTGATCACAAAATCACTAAGATCAGCAAGAAATAAAACACTTGGGAGCATGCTGTTACAGGAAAATAATCAACATTGGGGTTGTGTGATGTGTTTGGATGTTACTGTTACCACCCCAAATTATACATCGTACCTCTGATTGTTACAAAGCACTGACACTGGAGACTCCTTCAAAAATGCTAAATAAACACCTTCTCCCAGAAGACGTTCCAACCCATTTCTACAATTCCAAATGTTTTGTAATCCGCTTTTTTGTCACGCATCAGCCATACAAGTCACTTTCTGTCCAATCAAAAACATTAATTCATTAGGGCTATGGTATAATAATATGTATTTAATTATGTTAAAGTATTATACAATTGCCGATGCATGACAGGACACATAAAGGACAGGTTAATGTAGGTGTTTGCATATTCATTTGTCATTGTGTCGCTATCTGGTTGTCAGGTTTGCTTCCTGTTTTAAGGGTGATGTAATTTACTGCACCGTTGCTGATGATGAGCTCATTGTTTTCTCTGAACAACTGGTTCTCAGTCCTAGTTTTGGAGTTCTGTGGCGAACACTTCACTCGACTCATCGGTTAATCATCAACTTAGAGACCAAAAGGTTTAAGTACAGAGATAATTATAGGAAAGTAAATACATCTTTATTTGCTCTCTCTGTAACATTAGCCCGGGTGGTGGATTTCACCCGAGACACATCAGTGACTAATAAACTGAATCAAGTGTGTTAGATCAGGGAAAATGTGTGAGGACTAATTATCACAGGGCAACAACACTGACTAGTAATGGGGTTTTTTTCCGAAAATAATGCAAACACTCAGGCAAGGAGTTCTGGTTTTGTGGTATCGCTGGGTTAACACTACATTATGTTTAAATTATACCCCTTCTGTAGAGAATTTCTTGTCTTTGTCACAAGTTTATGTACAGAATATAATTTGAGGGAAAAAAGGAATAGGTATCACCCATTATCAACCTGTTATCATGTGCCTAAGAGGCAAACTGTTAATGGTTCCTCTCAAGGTTTCTTCCTCATATCATCTCAGTGAACTTTTTCTCACCACATCTGTTGCCTATGAATTGCTCATTAGGAATCTAAATCTACTTCTATATTTCTGTTTGTGACAATTTCTAAAGTGTAATTGAATTGAAGATGTGCTTGGAGTTAAGCGGGTGTCATTCTTAGAGATCCAAGCTTGTCTTGTCCTCATTGTTTTGGAGTTTTATCCCATTTTCTACCAATTTGGCAATTTACCAATTTCCATCCACCAGCCATCTCTCCCCATCACACTACAGCTACCAACCGGGGAGGGTGAAGGCCAATACATGCTTCCTCTGAGACACGTGGAGCCACAGCATTGGTTCAACTTGATACTTTTTGCTATGTGTCATTGGGCAGCGTAACACACTCAGAGGAGCGTGCTATCTGCCATCTTATGCATACATGAGCTCGCAGACATCTCCGATTGGCCAGTGTTGCTGTGATTGACAGGAGAGAGTGTGCCTCCCTCCCCTGCCTCCCACCCAGGGAGCACGGCCAATTCTGCTCTCTAGATTCCTGCCCATGGATGGCTGTGGCATCGTCTGGTTTCATCATCTGAACTCACAATCTCCCGATGATAGTGAAATGCTTTTCTCCCACTGAGGTCCCTTGTCTATCCCTCTTAGCTTTGTCATTGGTTATTGCCTGTATTCGTCATCCAGTTTCACCATGGACCATGTCACACAGCTAGACAAACTTAAATTCAATCAAAAAACCCTGGCCAAGTAGAATCATTAAAATTTGCTTCCAACCCTGTGATGCTTCAAGAATACAAACCCAGCTACAGCATTTCCACTCATTCGTCATAAAATAAAGTTCAACCGGACAACGTCCCCTGGGTGTTATGTTTGGTCAGGCACCAGGTGTATCTGCTGTATGCGCTCAAAAAGCAGCTGATGTAAGTTCAGCTCAGGAAAGAAGCAGTCCTGCAGGTGTTATTCTGTGATTTTATACCTCACCTTTGTGTAAACTGTAGAAATATCACTGCTATGAGAAGATACCAGGTGTTTTTTTTCTGAAGCGATATGATTGTTTGAAGGAATTGGGTGGATCTAGTGGAACAGTGATCAGAGTCGGGACATAAAACACTGCTTGCTTGGTCGCCGTGCTTCACACGTGCACACACACACACACACACACACACACACACACACACACAAAATCCTTCCCTCTGGCTTTAAATATTCAAATTGGGTTCAGATTTGCATCTGTATGATTCCAGCTGCTCAGTACTGGGTGTTTTGTTTTTTCTTTTAAATTAACCCATTCTTTCTGTCCTAATCCTGCTGTGCATCTCTATACGTTTAGTTCCCTCACACACATTTTAACTTACTCATGTATCCTGACCCTCTCTCCATTCTCATAGTCCCTCTTTTAATTCTTCCCTCTTTAAAAAAAAAAAAAAATCCTTAATTCTGTACCCTAGCCCATCGTAAATTGTGTTCAGGCTCCCTGTGCCGCACCCACGCCTATCCTGACTTTCTCTTTATTCTGACGTTTCCATGTTACTTGTTGCTGTAGTTGCACTTTCTCTTTACGGCTTTACCCTGCCGAACCTGCCTGGATTCATTGCCGTAATGATCCAAGCGCTGCAGAGAGATCAAAGAGCAAAAAAAAAGAAAGAGCCGTAAAATCCTCGTCGTTCGGCTGTAAAAGAAGCCGCCGTGGTGCTGCGGATCACGCTCCGAATTAAAGCAGCTCCTGTTTTGCTCTGCGAGATCTTTGAAGACAGGATCAATGATAGATTTCGAAAATCCTCCAGCGGGGACATTGAACAGTCGTCAATGAGACGTCTTCCCATGGACATAGTGTACACGCCAATACCTTTAAACAGGAAGTACATTTCTTAAACCATCTGAAAGGAGTAATATATCCTCATTGTAGGCATCTTGATTACGGACTTGCATTGCTTTGTATTTTCACGCCTGCATTCTGTGGTCAACTGTATCATGTTGGTGTATTTGGTGTTTTCTTTAGCTCAGCCCTGACTTGGAGACAAAAGAGGCAAATTGGAGGCAGCATGTGCCTAACAGATGTGCACGTACTGATGTTTATCCCTCATACAGGCGATACATCCTGACCATCACCTGTCTTTAGACGAGCCCCATGGATTCGAGCTGCGTAAGCAGATTGAACGATAAGAGAAGAAAGCGAGGCCTATCTGCAGTCTGTACACTTAACAAGAGAGGCTTGATTTGGTGTAGAGGTGGAACCAGGGTTATATTTATCCAACTAAACTTAGATCTGTTTATCATGATCCCATAAATCAGATGTTCTCTTATAAAGTTGTTAAAGTGTAAAAAAAAACATTCCACTGACTCTTTGTTATTGCAATTTGCAGCTCAGATGTAGTTTTTTTTTTTTTTTTTTTTTCTAATATGAGTATGAGCCACATTAGGAAATGTCAACCCTTATATTTGTTTATAGGAACATTTTATTCCTGAATTTTCCATCAACAGAGCTCAATCCATTGTTTTGTTGTGTTGTTACCCGGCTTTAGATTAAACACAATCAATGTAGGTGTCAATTAGGCTTATAGCTATAAAAAAAAGAAAAAAAGCCAGACATAATATTAAAAAAAAAAACGACTTCAATAAAAGTTGATAGTGATTTCCAGCACCGTATCTTTTTAATATCTTGATAATAAAAAATCCCGGCCCTTGTAGGTATTTGTCATGGATCTCGTGGGTGTCCTCACTTTGTGAACTGATGCTAGACCAGCACTCAATGTTGCCTCCTGCGGTTCTCACAAATGCAATGAAGTTTCCATGGTTGGTTTTCTACATGCTTTTGGTTCTAAACAGAGAGCCCTCCTGAAAAAAAAACCCCCAGATGTGTCAGTGTCAGACATTCCAGCAATATGAACAAGGAGGAACATGTTTATCTTCGAAACTATAGATATGTAATGTTTATTTAGGAAGATTTATAAAAGGTGAGCTGAAATAGTGGAAAGCAATAAGGCTGATAAATATTGTGTTTATTACCTGTGGAGGTAGCTGACCTTGATGAATAGCATTCCTGAATGCTTTGTGTTGTCTCTGGAGACCAGTGCAGCTGAGAGACCAGTATTAAGTCCTGTAATAGTTTTTGAAGAAAAATCACTCACGAATATGTACATTTCTTAGGATTATCCATGCACCAGGCTGTAGTGTGTGTGGTGCTGTTTTGTTCTTTTCAGTTAAGCTATTAATAGCCTATAGTTGGACGTCTTCAATGTTACGGTGAGGATTTGGCAGTGGTATCATAACCCAACATGCTTGTTCCTGTTCAGCTGGTCAGCATTGTGCCAGCGCTGCCTGTGTAAGACTCGGTTTTGTCCAAATGCAGTGGCCACACTTCCTGTCCCACCTTTGTTTTATACACAGCACTGAAGAGCTCATGTCCACTCTAAATCTGCTTATTTTACCATTGAGTGTTACTTTGTTTTCCTTGTAATGTATTTTTTTCTTTAAAATATAATAATAAAAAACAACCTTGGGGCTTGCAGTTCATCTAAAATAATTCTAAAATAATCAGCATTAGAGTGGTGTGATGATGTAGACTTAGGCTACTGTTACCACCTTTATTATTTTCCTATAATAGCACATCCTGAAGTTTTTATTCTTCTTATATTTTTTTTTATATAAGAAGCAATTTGCCATGATTACATTTTTGTAAATGAATTAAAGAACAGTTTTGTTCTGTACATAATTACAGTTAATGTTGTGGAACAAGTTATATCTGTTATCCCTTACCTTATAGTAGCTATAAGCTTTTCATTAGCCTCTCTTCTATCATTAGCTGTATAGCTAGCCTACAAGCTAGGTAGCAACAGTCTCCTAACAAACTGTAAGTGTAAGTGTTTAGTGTCTATAATGGCTTATTTTATATTGACATAACAAATATATAGCAAAAAAGGCAAACCCCATTGTTAACTAGCTCTTTTAGCTTTCAGTTTAGCCATCTTCTAGCTTATCTGGTTAGCACAGTTAGCATGAAAGAGAAGCAGAATGTGTTTACAATGTCAGAAAAGCTCATTTTTGCCCACAGCACACAGGTCTGTTATCAGTTAGCTTACTTAACAAATTGTAAAGTTACTAGCGCTATAGTTTTTCTTTGCCTAGCTGTCCCAGAGACATGTTAGGCATCTGTTTTGTGGGTTCTAGTTATTGTATCGGGAAAATATGTTATATTAAGCAAGCTCTTATCTTATGTGGATTATATTATATTGGTCTATGTTTACATAGCTGTGAAGCTAAAAGATCTACAGCAAATTCACAGCCTGCTAGCTGAGGTGCTCATGATACCGCTGACTAGGCTGAGGGAACACTATGCTAGTACTGTGCTAGCTTTGCTTCTTGCTTCTTCATACACCATTTTTGATGAATACTGTAGTGATTAATACTTTAGTCATGTATCCTCTGTGGGAGAGTCTTTTCTGTCAGCCATATTAGAAATCTCCAAATGATTACAGCTAGTTTGTGGGTTAACTGTAAGGTGATGTTTGGGGAAAAGGAGGCAGTGCAAGATAGAGCTGAGCAGTAGAGCTAATCTCACAGCCGGAAAGTAAACAAGAGCCTGAAACACTAGAGGCCTCTAAAGAACGAGAATATTGTCTAACAGTTTTTTCCTCCGTGGATGATGTTTAGTGGTTGTTAAAGGTCTTGAGGCAGGCTTAGTTTTTTTTTTTTTTTTTTTAAGCATTATGAAGATCTTACAGCAACATAGCAGTATTTCTGAAGCATTTAAAAAATCATATCAGTGAATGTGGACGGATGGTTAACGGGTGGACCGGAGCGCATACATGTGCTCTAGCCATCTGCTGTCTGCAGCCTCTCGGCCTGCTCCCTGCTGGAGCTGCTGTTCCTGCCAGTCAGAGGAAATGTGGCTTCCACCTGGCCTACTGAGAGGGGGGAAGGGGCAGATTTTTGGGGTGAAAGAACAAAGGAGAGAAAGATGGGAATGAAGTGTAATGAGCATGAAGGTGCTCTCTTTGGGGGATATCATCAAACCCCTACTCCATCTTTATTCCCTTAGTGTGGCTTTGAGTTTGGGTCAATCCGTGTCATATTTGACCCGTCGAAACCCCATTTGGCCTCGTTTGAAAATCTGCAGTTGTAGCCAGCCTGCTTGTTGCTGGTTGTTTGACTTGTGCTTCAGTCACAAGAATGTGGCTGTCAGGCTTGATTGTGTCAGAAGCTTAGGGGCCCTTGAAAAGAAACGATTGTGTTGCAGCGACACGGCACCACCTGACTACCGTATAAAAGCCAGGACCTGACCTCCACCCTCACAGGGTTATGAAGGTGTAGTGCTTTCTTTTCACCGTCATTCTGTTTCTTTTTCGCAAGAGAAAAGTCACCCCTAGCCTCCAGGGAATGCCTGAAAGCACTGAAAGTGTAAAGGAGATTTCAATAAGACCTGCCATTAAAGGATTACTTCACCCAAAAATGCGTGTAACTAATGATGAGTGGAAGTTAGCATTGCTCTTGATTGCTAACATTATTTTGTTCATCTTTAAACAAGGCACATGCTCCTCTGTCAATCAGGACAACACTAGCCAATCTCGGGCATGTTACCTTGTGTATATAAGATAAAATAGTGGTCTCCTCCAAGCATTTTTAGCCATGTTTCTTAAGAGACAGTTTGAAAAGATGTGTTGGCTTTTAGAGGATTGGTAGCTGTGATGCGGTAAGGAAGGACTAGGAAGAGGGTGGAAAGTAGAAACATCTATATTGGGAGGAGGTTTTAGGGAAGAACAGTACTCTACCTGTAATTAGAGTTCTCCTGTCTGCTCTACTTGTTCAGCCTCATGACGCCACATCAAATGACAATACCTCTGCACTGTTTACAGAGGTTTGTCCATGACCTAAGTCTCTGAAAGTGAAAACAGAGGATGAAAATGACATGTAATCACAAGTAATTATATGTAACTTACTCTAGTATAATTGCTAGTGTAAAAAATGAACATCTAGCATCTGCATTGGCCTTCACTGTAACTACATTTAGTTTTAGAGAATCCATTCATAGTCTCTTTATAGCTGCTATTTTTTTCTAATAATATTACTGAATTAAGAAGTGCTACACATGGGACCTTTTTTTGGTTAAGAGTCCTGAGCTCAGATGATGGCTTTTTCCTTTATTCCATTATTTGGAAACCAGGTCCTCAGTTTTCAGAGATCTAATAAATATGAGATTTTGACACTCAGTGTTTGGTCAGGGACAAAAGGAAGACACTTTCTGATTGGAATGGAGAGGTGCCAGAGAACTGCAGGATATACTGGCACTCTGTCTCTCTCTGTCTCTCTCGGTCGGTCACACACACACACACACACACACACACACACATTTGACAACCGTTGACCTTCATGCTGAAGAGTGTACACGTTGTGGCACCATAACGGCATGTGGTTATCACCTCCAGCCCTCGTCGTCCACTTGAAGTAGCCTGGCTTTCTTTCAGCTTATCTCCCAAAGACATGTCACCATGAACTAGGGGCAGGGCTTTGATTAACAAGCTAACCAACACAAAAACAACAACAAAAAAATCATGCCTCATAAATATATTGATTTAGAGATTGTGAGTATTTTTTAATTATTTGATTTATTTACAAGGTTTGTGTAGATTCAGTATGATACAGTTGAGTTTAATGCGGTTGATGTTTACAAAAGTAAATGAGTTAAAAAGAAAAGGATTTTGCAGAGGTTTTTTTTGTGATTGTTGAGGCCAGAAATGTTTGATTTTGCTGCTGCTTTTTTCAAAATTTGCGATGCAACTTTCAGAGTTTTTTGTGTGTTTTTTCCCAGAACACTACTTGAATTGGTGAAATTGCAGTCGCACGAAATTGGTTTGTACGGTCTTTCGCAGCGAATGCGTGTTGTTATGACGTTACCTGACGCGTCTTGGCCCAAACCTGTGGAAAATCTGTGGTAATTTTGAAAAATTGTAAGCTCCTTCGAATATTGCAGAATTTGCTTGATTTTGCGTGCATTGCAAAATCGTGAAATCCTGGAGGGACTGGTAACAAGTATGGAGTAAAACATTTGGGGAGTGCTGTTATAGGAAAATAGTCAATGACAGGGTGGTGTGATATAGCCTAACACCAAGTGGAATAACTTTTGCCACCCCATATTTGATTATTTTCTTATAAACGGCACGTCCCAAAGTATTTTTTTCCTTTTTTATTCTATTTTATTCCATTGATGAATCAGCTACTTGTTACTGCGAGTAACACTGAAGACAGTCAGTGTAATAACAGTACTGACACCTGACTATATTTGCGATGCTCTTCTGTTCAGATGTACACCATTTTTGCCCTATCAGTGACAGACATTAATGTTTTTGTGACCTCTTTAGGCCACACAGCCATGTATCAGTGTGGAGCGTTGGGTTCTGCGGTTACATGCAAGACATGTGCGCAAAGCAGCTGTGTCCACACGTCCTTGTTAGTGCCAGATTAATTACAGGGGGCAGGGAACTTTGCAGTGTGTGTATGTGTGTGTAAGTGTGGGGGTACCCGACAGCGCCTGTTGGGTTCAGAGAGGTCCAGACAGTCCAGGGAGGAGAAATTTGCTGAGTTCAGGTTTTTTTCTGCATGAAAGAGCGATTCGAGGGCAAAGTCGTCTCCCTTGAGGCAGCAGCAGCAGCCACAGAGGTGTGCAGGGGGAAAGTTGCAGTTATGTTTCAGTCTGAAACGGAGGTGACAAGTCTGAGAGGACAAGAACTGCTTTACAGGATTGTGCTGAGGTAAGGAGAACGAGGGATAGAGGGAAATGGAGCGAGAAGGAAAAGACAGAGAGGGAAAGAGAAATGATGAAGGATGGACAGGTCCAACATCTGTTCCGAAACAATAACGCAGGCTCCAACATGACTAAGTGGAGGTGCCGGGAATGCTGGCAAGCTTACTGAGGGCCGCAGACCATTTGTCTCGACATTTGCTCCGTCTTGCTCTTACACTCACACACAGCCGGAGACATTACACACATAGACACACATATGTTCTTTCAAATCTGGCTTTGTCTTTTGTGTGTTTGTGGTTTCAAGCTATACTGTATTGTTTTGAAGTCATTTTTTTTGTAGTTGTGTTTGAAATGGTCTTCGTCTCACTCAGACAGATAACAGCAGGGACTCCATTCCTTGAAATCCTACACTAAGCAAACGGAGGCGGACACGTATCCTGTGTTTGCTCAACCAGCACGTGTTTATTTTGGTTGAGCTCATCAGGTGGATCACTTTCAGCTGTCTCCCTCTGACCCTGTATCTCTGTGTGAGTCCGAGTGTGTAACTGTGTGTAAAGTGAAGTGTTCCTGCTTCACAAACTCTCACAAATTTTCATTGCCAAACACATTTGTGTAAATTAAGATCAGTGTTGGGTGTAACGCATTATTAAGTGATGTGTTACTGTAATTAAATTAATTTTCCCCTGAAAAAAATAAAGTAAGGGATTACTCTTTATTTTTAAGTCATTTAATTACAGTTACTTAAGATGTACCTGCATTACATACTGTATAGACTTTTAACAGTTCTGTATAATAAAACAATATCGAATTTAAAATCTAAATATATCATCTAAAGATAAAATTTGTTTTTTAATTTAACTCGGCCCCTATAAATTCGTTAGCTGTAGGCTAGCGCCATTTGGCTGTGAAGTCGCTGAAGTTCAAGGAGGTCAGCAGAAATGAGTGGCTGTTGTCCTTACATTTACATTTACGGCATTTGGCAGACACCCTTATCCAGAGCGACTTACATTTATTTAATTTAAACATCTGAGCAAAATCGAGGATTAAGGGCCTTGCTCAAGGGCCCAACAGTGGCGGCTTGGCGGTGCTGGGATTTGAATTCACGACCTTCCGATCAGTAGCCCAACGTCCTAACAACTGAGCTACCACTGACCAAAATGGAAATGTCCTAGATGGAAATATTCCCATTACTTAATTTTTTGACACATGTAGACAAGAACATCATGGTAAAAAGTTTCCTTTCTATTGTCCATGTGGTCAAGGTTGATAGAGATTTAGTAATCCATCCAGCCGTCCATTTTCCATACCGCTTATCTTACACAGGGTTGCGGGGGAGCCTGAGCCTATCCCAGGGAGCTCAGGGCACAAGGCGGGGGACACCTTGGATGGGGAGCCAGCCCATCCCAGTGCACAATCACATATACACTCACACACACTATGGACAATTTGGAAATGCCAGTCAGCCTACAATGCATGTCTTCGAACTTTGGGGGAGGAAACCGCAGTACCCGGAGGAAATCCCCGAAGCACGGGGATAACATGCAAACTCCACGCACACAGGGTGGAGGTGAACCCCCAACCCTGGAGGTGTGAGGCAGACATGCTAACCACTAAGCCACCGTGTCCCCTGGTAATTATTAATGAGTAATGCAATTACTTTTCAGACAGTAATTACTCAGTAATTTAAATACAACATTGACAACATAATTAGTAATTAATTACTTTTTTGAAGTAACTTACCCAACGCGTATTAAGATTTAAGAGGTGGGGAAGACCTAATTGGGTGTTAATGTGGGAACAATACAGATTAATTTCAGCGCTATTATACAGAGTTTTAAATAATGGAAATGTGATTAAAATCAGATTGTTTAATATCTCCATTTCTATCCTAATGGTGTAATTTAACTAACTGCAGTTGGGTGGTCAGTATTCATTGTCAGTTTTAATGTATTCTGATTCTTTTTCGGCAAAGATACATGATACAGTACAGACAACTAACTAACAGTTCAGCTAAACTATCAAAATAAACACATCATTTTCTTACTTCTTTTTAAAAAATCTTTATTTTCTCTACCAGTCCATATCTCACTCAGCTCTTGACTCTGTTCACTTAAAGATTTGATTAGTAAGGAAAACAAAATGGCATGTGCTGTGATGTAGCTTAGCTGATTATTCCAATGTCAGAAAACTAAGAAGTTTTCAGCTTTACCTCTGTATGTTTTGACTATATGTATTGACTATTATATGCACTATAAAAGACTGACATGAAATGTGTCTACTGAGGACTTTTTAATTTTTTTTTTTTTTTAATTTATCCAGCCAGCAGTTTCATCTGGGTATGCAAAGTGTCTAGCTAGCTGACTTCATACCTATGCTAAGTAGTTATCTAGCTAGGTTACTATGTGTGTCTAGTTAATGTATTTCATTTAATTAGCATTTTCTGCTAAGTATCTAGCTAGCTAGCCATAAGCCAGAATTCTTTGGAATTACTTTGTAAAATGTTATAGATAGTAGGTGATTAATAATCTAACTAGACAGCACATTTGCTACTTGAGTGCATTTAGCAATAGAAAACAGCTAAAATCATAACTGCAACAACTGGCAGTCAAATTTAAGGAACAAGCTCGTAGCTAATAAGCTCTACCAAGTACCAGGCTCTAGCTAGCAAGCTAGGTCTGTGCCAGAATGCTTTGGAATTACTTAAGATAAATTTATAGCTAGAAAAATGCAATTGCATTAGTAACTAATTCATAAATTAGTAAGAAAGGATAAAAAGGTTGCATGATTACAGAAAGAAATTGTCAGGAATAATAGCACTAAAAAAGTGCTACTCAAATTGAATGACATGGAGCATTAGAAGGGAGGGAGATACAGTATCTCACAAAAGTGAGTACACCCCTCACATTTTTGTAAATATTTTAATATATCTTTTCATGGGACAACACTGACGAAATGACACTTTGCTACAATGTAAAGTAGTGAGTGTACAGCTTGTATAACAGTGTAAATTTGCTGTCCCCTCAAAATAACTCAACACACAGCCATTAATGTCTAAACCACTGGCAACAAAAGTGAGTACACCCCTAAGTGAAAATGTCCAAATTGGGTCCAATTAGCCATTTTCCCTCCCCGGTGTCATGTGACTCGTTAGTGTTACAAGGTCTCAGGTGTGAATGGGGAGCAGGTGTGTTAAGTTTGGTGTTATCGCTCTCACACTCTCTCATACTGGTCACTGGAAGTTCAACATGGCATCTCATGGCAAAGAACTCTCTGAGGATCTGAAAAAAAGAATTGTTGCTCTACATAAAGATGGCCTAGGCTATAAGAAGATTGCCAACACCCTGAAACTGAGCTGCAGCACGGTGGCCAAGACCATACAGCGGTTTAACAGGACAGGTTCCACTCAGAACAGGCCTCGCCATGGTCAACCAAAGAAGTTGAGTGCACGTGCTCAGCATCATATCCAGAGGTTGGCTTTGCAGAATAGATGTATGAGTGCTGCCAGCATTGCTGCAGAGGTTGAAGGGGTGGGGGGTCAGCCTGTCAGTCCTCAGACCATACACCGCACAATGCATCAAATTGGTCTGCATGGCTGTCATCCCAGAAGGAAGCCTCTTCTAAAGATGATGCACAAGAAAGCCCGCAAACAGTTTGCTGAAGACAAGCAGACTAAGTACATGGATTACTGGAACCATGTCCTGTGGTCTGATGAGAGCAAGATAAACTTATTTGGTTCAGATGGTGTCAAGCGTGTGTGGCGGCAACCAGGTGAGGAGTACAAAGACAAGTGTGTCTTGCCTACAGACAAGCATGGTGGTTGTCTATGGTGTTGTCTGTCAGCACAATTTGTCACATTGTGTTGTCAAATATATTTCATGACGATTTATTAGAAATGACATCTTTTAATTTTCATCACATTATAGCCCTGGAGCTCATCTCTGAATAAAGCTAACTCCTATCCCCCTCTATCCCATCAACAGAAATGAGCCTAAAATCAAGTGGCCTATTCTCTGCCTTCTGTCTTTTGACAACAGGATGCAACATTTTTTTCGAGCACACTCATCGTTTGCACTTTAGAGACGGACTGTTCGTGCTGTGCACTCTCCTTCAGTCCACACATAATAACTGTTTGGGAAAAACCGCTGTGTGTCGGTTCACCATGAGAAACGGAGAAGTTTGTCGTTGGGCTCTGAAGCTAAAAACGAAGAGTTCAGTGGTGCCTGTGGTGACGGAGATGTTTACAGGAAGTGGTTCTGTGAGCTTTTTGGATAAAAAAGCACAAGTTTTGCTTGTTTTTTTTCCTTCTTTTTCTCTAAGGCTTTGTAGTTGTGGTTGTGACTAGACTCTCACTCGATATTGTTTATGTTGGTCGGTTTTGAGCCTCCCGTTTTAAAAAAAAAAAAAAAAAAAAAAAAAAAATTTTTTTGCTTCCCTCGCTCACTTCCTCCTTTATGAGCCATTTCCTGCTCTTGGAGCTCAATTTCCTGTCTGCAGTTCCCACGGACAGACCCGTGGGTGGAGAGGGAAGCTGGATGCACTTGGAGGGTTTGACTTTCACACAGACCGTCTAATCTTTACGACTCAAACAGTTACAAGGTGTTTTATTACTTATTTATCACTGCCTGATGGGCTTATCCCAGTATTAAACTTTTATTGTGATTGATTAACCTTTTTATGATATTATCACCATGTAAATTTAAAAAAGTGACATTTTTTTGCCTTTAGTAAGCAGCATTTCAACTGTAAGGACCCTCGGTAGCATCATTTTTGATTCAGCTTCATCAGATTTCTGTGCATGTGATATTAGTTCATTGATTGCTAGCTTTTCAACTTGGATACAGATTGGTGGTGATGATAATTTGAGTTATCCAGGATATTATAATTGTGCTATAAAGTTGATTATTTTCCAATAACAGCACTTCCTGAATTGTTTTTTCCTCTTGTATGTATGTATGTATATATATATATATATATATATATATATATATATATATATATATATATATATATATATATATATATATATATATATATATATATATATACACACACACACACACACACACACACACACAATATGTATATGTGCTTCTCTTCTCTCTCTCTAGTTAATAAGATGAAAAAATGCAGCTTGTCACATAATTGAGAAACAAAAAACAAATCCTCCACAAAGACTTGCCTGTGGTGGAAAACGGCTTAATGTCAAATTGCTGACGCTGGCTTCTTACATAAACATCTCCTTACAGAAAGCTGCACATCAGCAACAGTTATACATAACACTTTTTGTAGCTGTTGTTTTTTTTTTTTTTTTTTAAATAGACTATTAAATTATTAAATTATGTGTAGCATCTGCCAAACAAGTCCCTGTGAATGAGTTGTTTCTACTGTTTATATTGAAATGACAACATATTAATCAACACCAATCAACAGTTTACATTTACGAGTAAAAATCACATTTCTGGGTTTCTGAAGTTTGGAGAGTTAACCTAGAAACAGCTTAGTATTCAGTTATTGATGCTAAAGCTTATTCAGTAGCTATTAGGAATTCGTCAGTAACTACAGGGTGTCCCACATTTCTCCATACATAGTGGACTCTGTACACCAGCACCATGTCGGTTGTAGCTTCGTCAGTGGATGTTTGTGGACGTCCACTTCTCAACACTTTCAGTCTTTCTGAACCTTTTAATAAGTTTGGCAACAGTGTCGTGTGTGTGTGTGTGTGTGTGTGTGTGTGTATGTGTGTGTGTGTGTGTGTGTGTGTGTGTGTGTGTGTGTGTGTGTGTGTGATGTGCTTGCCATGTTTCCTGTTAAAGTCCTTTGCAACCTTTCGACAGCTTCCCAATCCAGCCATGAAAAGGATTTCAATACATTCTTCTTTTGTCAAAGGCATTCTTAAAGGCTTTCTGAAAAAAAAAAAAAAGTGTTAATTTCCCCTATGTATGGAGACTTTTGGGACACCCTGTACATTGAAACTAATATGAA
This sequence comes from Cranoglanis bouderius, assembly GCA_023630585.1. NCBI lineage: Eukaryota > Metazoa > Chordata > Actinopteri > Siluriformes > Cranoglanididae > Cranoglanis > Cranoglanis bouderius. Next base: position 16,177,838 of record CM042556.1, on the reverse strand, counting down.
AGGAGTTTTGTTATGTGAGTGTGAGGAACATAAATATGGTCATTTTGATATTGAGTTCAAGGGATTACTATTGTGCGTTTATCACTCACAGCTACTGTCTTATATATATATAATACCAGGGTCAGTTTTCTATCCAGGCAAAACCCATAGGCTGTACTTAACCCTCTGATAAAAAAAACAAAAAAAAAAAACACTTAGGAATACATTTCAAAGCTCCAGCTTGCTCCTGCACCTGGTCCCAGTGTGCCAGCTTTGTGTATCTTTGTGATAGCAGTGAACCGTTAGGTGGTTATAACCCCCACTGCAGCTGAGCTATCGCACTTATGTGTAACTTTGCAGAGCCCACTTGTACCCTTATCAGTCTCCTTTCAAAGCCAGTCTTTTAACCTGGACCCTTATGCTCGCTGTCAATAGCTGCATTGCTCACTCGGCTTTGGTGTGTGTGTGTGTGCTTATTGTAGGGCATCGAGTTCAGAAAGCCTCGAGCAGCACCAGCAGGAGCAGCAGCACAGTGGCTCCCCCTTCAGGCCTGTCTGTAGAGGTGCTGCATGGCCACGAGCCCGACACACTGCAGCACGCATGAGCACGGCTGGAAGGTGAGAAAAAGTCAGAGAAACATAGGCATTGCCGCAAATCCTCTATCCCTTTTTCCTGATCACAATGATGATCCATGGTTCTTTCTCCATGTAGGTGAAGTCGCAATCAAGCAGCAAGACACATGATATGGAGGTCAAAGGTCATATAATCACTGGGCCTGGTAAGCCTGGTAATCTGGTTATTCATAACGGATTTCTGCACTTAGCATCAAAGATGGATGTAACGGACAATTAAGCAAAGACAAGTGTAGCACATTCCAAGTCTTGAAGGAATCAGAGCAAATCTGATCACATGACACAAACAAACACTGCACTTTTTTTTTTTCATTGTGATTTTCTTTTAGAACACTACAGGACATATCAGCGCATTGTGCATTAATACTGAAAGATAAAGATTAAAGACATTGTGTTCTCCACCCTGCAGAACACAATGCATTTATATCCAGAGCACACATAAGCTTGTATCAGCGCAGCAGTTTTTAATTAGTTTATTATTAGCCTTGACCATACAAGTCCCTGTGAATGAGCTGTTTCTATAGAAACGATAACGTATTAGAATAAAACACGTTAAAGTAAAACTTGGGATTTGAATTACAACTGGAAATATCTTCAGAGCTGCTGTTAAAACTTTACTCATCACCTCCTGACCAATCAGAATTGAGAATTAAACAGCAAAAAAAAAAAAAGTTCAAAGACGGAATACATTATGGATAGAATCAGTGAAAATGCCCATTCGGCTTTATCTGTTTGATGTGAAATGACTGTGTTTTTCTTTCTGTCTCTGTGTGTGTGTGTGTGTGTGTGTGTGTGTGTGTGTGTGTGTGTGTAGAGCTGCAGGGCTCCACGGACACTAAGCAGCGTGCTGAACGAATGGTGGAGCTGCAGGAGAGACGGAGGAGCCTTCAGGCTTTACTCAGCACCCGCCTGGCTGAACTCAGGCGCGTGTGTCTCCAGGAGGCGGTGAGTGTCTCTCTCACAAACACACACACACACACACACACACACACACACAGAGCCACGCTCACATAAATGTATGACACTTGCTTCCTGTCAAAGTGACATCTCTTTGGCATGTGGAACTAGCCACTGTCATGCGCACACACACACACACACACACACACACACACACACACACACACACATGCTCAAACACACAGCTCATTATCACACTCCCGAGCCATGGAGTGATCGGCCACTGCTGCACTCTGCTGTAGCCTGCTGTCTGTGAGTAACACTAACACCATGTGGTGCTGGATAACTGGGCGTAAGTGCTGCATTCCCGTTGTGCTTCCTCTCAGAGTGCAAATGCTTCACATGTGGCACTCCTGATCAGACTATTGTGTGTGTCATGCTACCAAATGCACGCACACACACACACACACAGACACAAACACTTACACTCACAGGACTATTACTTTTCACATGAGAAGCTCAAATTTGGTTGCATTTTCTTATGACGATTTCGATCATGTCTTAAAGAAATAGCTAACTCACGAAAGATCAAATGTACACAATTTATCACTTACTCAGGATGTAATTTAGACATGTTTGTTGTCTGATATCTGCTTCTTTAGTTCTGTACTGGAACCACAGGACTAATGTAGCTAACCGTTTATGGAGGTACTGTATATCCCACCCTAAATCTTTTCTGTAAATATTTGCCTCAAACTTCATCCAGTTCTTCAGTGATGTCACACTGACTTACTGATCCGGTTTAGGACACAGTGGGACTAATAAAGAAAAGTAAAGAAAAAGAAAAAAAGGAAAGAAAAGAAATGTTGCACATTTTTCTGTTACGCATTATTTTGTACCTGGAGGAAATGGGCTTCCTTTAAATTCTGATAATCGAACAATTTTACAGTGTAAAAACTACTTTTATTTGCAGTTAGTGTGCCAGCTGCATGATTGTAAAAACACTCCACTGCTTTGTGATTGGACCTTGAGTAGCTCGGGTGAATGGGACAAACAAATTTTTTTTGCCTGGCATACAAATAGCTTCAACAACAAGGAAAAGAAAAGCCACTACTCCCTTATTGACTTTTTGCAAAGCAAATGTTTTCATTTGGTATGTAACTGGGTTTAAATAAACTTCAGGGCATTATACGCTTTAAGTGCTATGATGCACTTCAATGCTCTGACAACAGCATGAGCTACTTGTTCTGTATCCCACCACCTGCTGCACTACACAAATCAGCAACTTGTCTGGCTAACTAGAAAGATTTTTACTAAGGGGATTAATTAGCACTCATGGACGACAGACATGGACGATCTTTTCAGAATCAGGAACGAAAATAAAGTGCAGCGCAAAGCCGACATACATTATACAGTCCCCTCTGAAAATATTGGAACAGCAAGACCAATTCTATTGTTTTATAGATTGAAGACATTTGGGTTCAAAAGATGAATATGAGACGATAGATCAGAATTTCAGCTCTCATTTCCTGATATTTACATCTCGATGTGTTAAACAACTTAGAACATGGCACCTTTTGTTTGAACCCACCCATTTTTTTTCAAGTGATTCAGAAATATTGGAACATGTGACTGGTAGGTGTTTCTTACTGCCTAGGCATGCCCTGTCGATTGTTTAAAGAATCAATAGCTCTGAATGTCTATTCTAATACTGATTTGAGTCGTAGGTTTTGCCTGTGAAGACTGCGTTTGTTGTTAAAATAAATGCGTTAAAAAATAAACCAACATGAAGATCAGAGAGCTGTCTATGGGAGAAAAGCAAGCCGTTTTCAAGCTGAGAAAAGAGGGAAAATCTATCAGAGCCATTGCGCAAACATTGGGCATAGATACAATACAACAGTTTGGAATGTCCTGAAAAAGAAAGAAACTGCTGGTGTACTGACAACCAGACACGGAACTGGTCGGGCAAGGAAAACAACAGCAGTTGAAGACAGAAACATTGTGAGAGCTGTGAAGAAAAACCCCAAAACAACAGTTAGTGACATCACCAATAACCTCCTACAGATGAGAAAACAAAACACAACATCTCATTAAGTGAAACGTTTACCAACATTTTGCAAAATTTGTTTGCTGAGGGAGCAAACACGATGTGCTGCATGATCATATACTTGTTTGTTGTGCTTAACTAGCTAACACCAATGTATCATCACATGTTATTGCATTATGTTAGCTACCTTTTTTTTTTTTTTTTTTAAGCTCAGTCACTGAGGTTTCTGGGCAACTAAACTATGGGACTGGACATCACCCTGGAGCTTTTACTTGAAAAATTTTTTACTTGGAAAATTTGATAAATCCGTTAGCACTGGGCTAGCTAATGGATTTATCAAATTTTCCATGATTGCTGTAATACGTAAACACGAATAAAACTTCATTGTGTAGATAAACACTGTAATATTATGGGGCAGCCATCATGAACAGCCAGAATTAATTTTTTTCTTTAATTCATTTTTCCCCCCCTTAATTTCTCTGGTATTTTATGAAATGAGATTCTGCAGCTTAATATTGTTATTTTGAGGCAGGTATATTGATATTTGAAGATTTGGGTGTGTATTCATGCAAAATATTGTAGGCAGGATAGACTTGTTGGCCACATTAAAGAAGCTTCAAACTCCAAACCTGTCTTGGCTGATGTTTGTGTTAAGCAGAACATTACAGCCTTTATTATGCCAAACTATTCCTTTACATGAAACACTACATTGTGATATTGGCTAATATTTGCAGGAGCTGACTGGCGAGCTTCCGAACGAGTTTCCTTTAGAAGCAGGAGAAAACCCCCCTCACGTGCGGAGAAGAGTTGGTTCAGCCCGGTCCGGCTCCAAGAACAATTTAAAAAGCGAGGTGTGTGGATTTGTCAGGATGTTACTGTTAAGATTTTTACGTGTTCTCGCATGTTTCCTTAATATGCTTGCTGTTCGTCTTGCGATTTAGGAGGAAGATGCGTCTCAGCGCAAATCGAAAAAGACTCTGTTCAGTGGCGCCCTCCGCAGGCACATAGAAGCTGAGCAACAGCTGGCTCATGGAAAGAGGACGACGGTTCACAGAGGATGTCACACAGGTGAGACTGAAGAAGTCGTTACAGCATCTCTTGGCTTATAATGAATCAGTAAGGAATAACACTTGGAGCGTACTGTTATAGAATCTCAAATAATCAGTAACAGGGTGGTGTGATGCAAAGCAGAGTTACTTTTACCTCCCTGAAGTTGATTATTTTCCTATAACAGCACATTCTTTGCACTTTGCCAACGATTAGAATTAATCATTGATTAAAGAATGATGTTCGATACTTTTTATCCATTTATAGTTACATTTACTGTTGTGCAACATCCACAACATGACTGTAGTTGTTGACAAATAATGTCACTAGAGACTCCTTCCATAAATGATAAATAAATGACTCCTCGCATAATAATTTACCATATCAACAAGTACATGAGTTTTTAAATCTGTTTATATGGAGCATCTGCCATTGCAAGTCCCTGAATAAGTTGTTAATATAGAAACGATAACTTTATCGAAAATGTATCACCACCTGTATCTCCAGAATTCAACAGTGTTGTAGTGTAAATAGTTATATATGGTTTTCCTTTCATATGCAACTTTCATATTAGAACGGTTGAGGGGCTTTGAGAAAGTCCCAGGCTTAAGGTCAGTTTAATAAAGTTTATCGCATTGTCCTTCTTCTGAACAATGTGGAATTTAAGAGGAATTTAGCAGAAACATAACAGGAACCTCAGTGACTAATAATGGAGGGTTATAAGATCATGCAAGGCCTCAGATCCATTGTTATCTCTGACCTTTTTCAAGCATGTAAACATTTCAGTGGAGTCAGTGTATGCTTTACACACTCTCTTAAGACTGACCTCAGAACAGTGTGTCACTGTGTAAAGCTCAGAGTCACAGCTCAGATCTCTGTTCGCGCTGAATGAAGCATCAGAGCTTGCAGACATGTGTGTATGTGTGTGTCAGCGATTGTGTGGGGGAGAGAGAGGTAAGGCTCACAGCTCGGGTTAAACATGGGTCGTGCCACTTTAGCATCACAGGTAGGGGTTCCAACTCTGGAGCGTGGGAACGTATGGAAGTGTGTGTGCCGCGAAATTAATTTCCCCTCACACAAACACACACATACACACCCCAGGGGAAAAAAAAGACCTTAGATAAGCGAGACATTACGAGGAGCAAAGGAAGTTTAGAGTAGGGTTAGGGTTGTTTCCTTTCATTATTAATGTAGAACACACACACACACACACACACACATATACACACAAACTCACACTGACACTATATACACAAATCCATAATGCATAATAAAACATCCATAATGTTTTATTACAGTCTAAACACTATTGGCCAAAAAAATAGACAAGTGATCCGTTCCCAAATCCCAAATCATGGTATTTTATATATTTATGGGACTTTATTAAATGAAAGCGAACTTGTTTCAAGCTGCAAAGCCTTTACTATAAGACTGGAAGTTTTTGTACTAGCTTTGTCATACAGTTGATTTTAGACAGCGTTACTATCGGTATCAGTGTTAGTAAGACAAATATATATTACAGTGATCCAGACTGGACTTTTCTTAGTAGATCCTTTTTTTCCCCAAATAAAATTATTTTGCTCATACCTCACACTTATAATCTTACTTAGATTTTCCAAATCTTCAGTATTTCACTTGAACCAATTTCTTGAAGTTTAATCCAAGATATTAATACAGAGGGTTCAGAAACTTTTAACTGGAAGTGTATGTGAGAATCACAACAGAACAGCTTTGGTTTTGCACACCTGTGTGTGTGCGTGCGTGCATGTGTGTGTTGACATAACAAATTGTTGTGTGTGTGTGTGTGTGTGTGTTTCCAGAAAACACAGTGAGGTCAGAGAGCAGCTCCACATCTGACTCCACCAGCCAGGAGACCGGTAAGCATAAGCCATGTGACTTGTGTTGCAGGATGCTTAATTTATAGCATATTCCTTGTTGTTGTATAGCACATATGAGCGTTTATTTGTAACCTGCGGGTTATGTAAGGAATGAAACACTTGGGGACGTGCGGTTATAGGAAAATAATCCTAGATGAGTTGATATGGCCTGACGCAAAGTGGAGTTACTGTTACCATCCTGAAGATGATGTTTTATACCTCTTATACACAGCAATGTATCAACAGTTGCCATTTATTATCTATTAATGATTGATGTCATACTATATACATTTTTGGAAACTCAGTACTATTCGACTTGTCAGCACATTCAACAGCTCAATGCTTGGATTTCTGGATTTTGCCTGACTTTTGGATAAAATCGACAGGAATAATAATTATGATTTATATATGCCACCTTTTAAAACGTAGCTTTGTTTTAAGAGTTAATTTCTTGGAAATGTCTTGCTCTATAACAGTTGCTCTAACAGTTTACAGAAATAAAATAAACTGCATGTGGAGAAAAGTATGAAAAAAAATATATATCTAAATGAGCAAAATAAAACAATACAAAAAAAAACAATATATAAAAGTAAATAAAATAAAATGTATTATAATCCAAGTCCAACAAGAAGTACAAAACAATATTATTTAGTATTTCATTAATTATTGTTTATTTATAAATAAGTTAAGTAAATGTAGCTGTAGTTATAATATAATTGTAAGTTTTCCACAGGAGTACTGAATTGTAATGTAAATTGAGCTGTATTTTAAAACGGTTACTAGATAAGTCATGGCTGATGAATATTGAGAAGTCGCACTATAAGCTCAAAAAGGCCGTTTCACCTCTTGTAAATAGCGCATACATGAAAAAGGTTGATGCAGTATTCTATTGTATGAGGATGAGGAAAATGATGGAGCTGCTGAGGTGAATTGCAGGTGATGATCTCTTGAGGATAAAAGGAACGCAGTGGGATACAGCCATTACTTCATATTACTGACCTTTTACTCAATATATCTCACTCCCATCTTCCTCTTATCTATTTAGAGGATGTCTCTAATGGTCCGTCCCCCTCTCAGCCCCGGCTGGTCCCGGGGAGCCCAGACAGCAGGTTCTGTCGGAAACTCTCCCCCGTGGAGATCTACTACGAGATGAAAGCCAGACGCAACTCTGTGTCCAGCTCAGCTAGGTATGGACCAATCAGACAGACACACACACACACACACATTACACACATTAACGTAGCCAATTAATGCTATGCGGCTCCTAAATCTAACCTCAACCTTAATCTCAGTAACGAAACCTTTTGGAGGAATGTTGTTGATTTTACATTAGCCTATTTGTCTGGTCCTTTGAATTGAATTAGTTTAATACTACCTTAAATAACTGTCAGTGGAAAGTTCAGGAATAATAAGCTCAGGAATATTTCTTTAATAAATAACCGTAATATTATTGTACACATTTATATAATGATCCTAATATTGAAATAGTTAGATTGCATTGAGAGAATTTATTTTACAGTTAAAGTGATCCCTGGCTGCAAAAAAAGTTATATGACACTATGTAGGTCCATATATAGTAAATGTTCGCAATGGAAAATCATATTTTAGGCATTGAAAACCGACGTGTGTTTAACTAAACACTCTCCTATAATAAGATCCCTACTGTTTTGCACTTTTGCCTTATTGCATGTGCATTTAGGGGAGTTTTCTTCTTAAAGTGCACAAAACTGAGCAAAGATTATTGTAATGAACCGCTTGTTTGTCACGGCTGAGGGTAATTCATTAGAGGGACTTTTTTGCTTGCACACAATATTTAAGGTCTGTAAAAATTAAAATTAAAAAAAAAGGAAAGAAACTGGTGATATTTTTTGGGGCAAACATGGCAACCACAGAGACAGCATGTTCAAATTGTTTTTTTTTGCAAATAGATTAATATATGTGCAATGAAATGTGATGATTAGATGAAATAAGAAAATAAGGAAATAAAGAAAACTTGCAAATGTAACAAATTTAATATTGAGTTAATGCCTCCAGCTACACAGAAACACACACACACACACACACACACACACACACACACACGCACACACACACACACACACACAATGTATGTGTTAATTACAAGGTATATACATGATTATTTGTATGTACATTCTTAGTAAGCCACATCCAACAGTTGTAATTAGTGCTGCTGTAATTAGTGCTGCTGTAATTAGTGCTGCTGTAATTAGTGCTGTAATTACATGCGAATTCAGCAGCAACATGAATAAGCCGTTTACTTTTTGTGTTAGCTTCCCATTTTTGCATTGCATCACATCTAAAACGAGCTTCACGTTTCTTTTCCAGCCCGAGTCGCTCTCTCCCGCGGAGTGTGTCCAATCTGGAGGGCAGAAGCGTCCCGGCAACGCCCCAGTTGACCCGGAACGGCCCGATTGGTGCGCATGTCAGGTCTGTACCTCACAAACACGCACACACACCACTCACACACTCATTACCTGGTTGACTGAACTGTGTGCCATCATATTGTCATCTTGTCCATGGTTCCTTAAGATCTAAACTTTTTCACTGAGCTTAGATACCGGAGTTTAGTTAAACCGATATGGTTATCAAGGTCATGGCCATCATTTTTGTAGCATTAATTGTAGAAACACTAGCAGTATTTGGATTAAAGCAGAAGCTCTGACAAATAATCGTCAAATAATGCAGTGGGATTTTGCCGAGTCCAAATAAAATCAGGGTTGATTTTCAGATTTTAAAAAATATTCCTCTTCATATACTTTTTCAACAGTATAATCTCATTTTAAAATAAGCTATTTTGTAAAACGCTAGGATTTTGGTCCATATTTTTCACTTTTCATTTCAAAGTGGGGCTACATGATGGCCGCCTCTGTACGACTACAGCATTCAGCTACACTGGAAAGCACCCATGCAAAACTAAATAGAAGAACACTGGACACCTAACATGCTTCAGCTGCTCGACCGCATTTAGGCTATGTGGAAAGTTGTTTAAAATCTATTTTAACATTTTTTTACAGGTCTGAATCCTCTAGCAGCACTTCGGCATTAAGGCAGCGATCAGATAATCCTGAAGTAACCCAGGTGGTGCCTGTTTCATCTCAGGATGCTTTATCCCCTGGGCACTTGGGGTGCTCTTACAGCGCCCAAACACGACGCAGCAACAGCTCTGACGCGCTGCTGGACCGCTGTCTGGATGAAGGTCAGATATCAGGTCCTATGGTCCGGAACGGGTCTCACAAGAGCTCCGAGGCGCTGCTGGACGGCCGTTTGAAACAGGTGAACGGACACGCGGAGGTGACTCGCGTCCGCTCTATATCAGGCGGCCGTGGCACGAGCGGCTCCAGCGGAGGCTACAGTGATGTCCTGCTGGACTACGTGTGGGGAAAGCAGCAGAAGATGCAGCAGATGGTGCAGCAGCAGCAGCAGAGACTGCAGGCTCAAAACAGTATAAAAGCACGAGCCTGGCACGAAGTGCCCTCTATACCCCCTCCACCTTACGTGAACGGCTTCTCCTCCTCATCTCAGGGCCTGATTCTGGCCTCAGGACCTCCAGCCTACAGCCCACTGATGCTGCGGGGTAAACCGGGCGAACCTCGGCGGGTCAAGGTGAGCCGAACCAAATCCTGCGGGCCGTTTATTCCCGTCCAGCAAGGTTACACAGAGATCCCTGTTGCTAACGGACACAATGGAACGGGACAGTTTCAGCCCCGGCAAAGACCCCCGAACTACAGCACAGACCTGTCTTCTGGCTCCACGCCCCAGGATGAACCTACGCGCAACCTGCACAAGGCCCTGGCACTCGAGGGTCTGAGGGACTGGTACCTGCGCAATGCACTGGGGCAGCCGGGCACGGCGTGCACTGGGAAAGGCCAGGAGGGGGCGCTGTCTCAGCGCAGACGAACCACAGCCTCGCTGCACCCTTCACATCCACATCCACCACTTAAACAACAGGCACAGTCATTTCAGGGAGACACGGCGTACACACATCTGCCCCAGTCCGCTACGTTCCATGGACATCCGTTACGGTGAGCTGGAGAGAAAGTTCATAGAGTTAAACACGCACTTTACACAAGCTATGTTTACATACGTCACAATAATCTGAGTATAATCTGATTGATGGATTAACTGGACTATCTAATTAATAATCTGTTGTTATACTGACAGGATGCATAAAATTCTTGTTACTATGGAAACACTGATACTAAATGTTTGCGGCAGTATGCAATGTTTTACAGGACACGTGTAATAGAAGTCATTGTGTGATACGTCATTTTGTCCTCTACTGTTTTTTTTTGCTGCAGGTCTGCAGATTTGTCTCCGTACCAAGACACCATCTCTTCCAAAATGGAGGACTTGACTTTGAAGGAGACGAATAACGACAGACCGAGTCCTGGCACACTCGTCTAACACACACGCGCACACACACACACACACACACACACACACACACACACACACACACACACACACACACAAACATAAGTGCATAAACACTGGCACAACAAGAAGAGGCTTGTTTTATAGACAATATGGAGTCCTAACCAGAACCCAGTAGCTCTGATGTAAACACATAATCCTGTTCTTACAGATCACACTTTGGTGTTAAAAAGAACTGAGATGGACGACGACAACAACAACAACAACAACAACAAAAAAACACTTCAAGTCATTTTTCTCCCAGTGATTTAACAGTGATTTTAATTTTTAAGTACGATCATGGAGAAGGCATAACCCAGGCAACTTTACCAAGGTAGCACGTCATTTTAAATCATGAACCATACGTTCGACGACTTTGTTGTGTCCGTATTAGCATCACTTGGATTTGCTTCGCCGAATCTTTCGAATTTATATTTATCATCTGCTGAAATCAGTATTAAATTTCAGGTCTTTCTCTATAGATCAGCTTCAACTCAGATTCCCTTTTTAATCAAAAGGTTCAGGATCTTTTTAATAAATCTTCACACACACACACACACACACACACACACGAAAAAAAAAAAAATCCTATGCAAATTAGAATCAAGATCTAATCTAATCTAGAAAAAAAATAGATGTCTAGTCTTTAATATATGATTGTTTAATTTTTTTTTTCCCATACAGAATCCAAAATGGTGTTTATAACGAGAATGTTCAACCAAATCTGAAAAATTTTACTCGTCCCTGGCTTTCTTAGTATTGTACAAATTTTCAGTTGTGAACTTTTGCTTTTCTAAAGTGGAAAAGGCAGAAAATATCCGCTGCTAAAGCGAGGGAAGGGGTGAATGTGTGGGTTTCTTGTGTGTTAAGACGCAAGGAAGAAACAAAATACACACACTGCTGGTGTATGCAAAATCTCTGATGAGAAGAGTGTGTGTGTGTGTGTGTGAGAGAGAGAGAGCGAGAGAGAGAATAGATTTGACTGTTGCTCATTTGTGTCTCCTTGTTCAGTATTCACACATGCAAATGGCCCTTTACCGAGGTCACTTAGACATCTCAGCTTCACGTTCGTTATAATTAGATTCAACTGCTAAACGTAAAAGAGCTTGATAATGGATGAGTCCCAATTTCACTCCGTTGTAATGTTATTTATTGAATGCTATATATACCTGTATGTAACACTTCCTGGGGCGGCTGGTATAAAATGGGCTAGCAGGGCTAAGCCCCGCCCTGTCGTTCAAAGATAAATATAATCTTTCCTTTTTTGACCTCAACATCAGATAAATTGCTGTTAATAAATGATTACGGTGGATTCTTTTGGATTTTTGTGGAACGAAGCGCAACAGGACCACAAGCGGTCGTAGAAAATAACACAATAGTATGAAGAAGCGGGGCTGGGGCTGATTTCTTTCTAGCCCACTCTGTAGATTCACGCATCCGTTATTAATAGCAGCCGTGACTAGCTTTGCGCTGATATTTTTCACACACATCCGTAACATTAGAAACATTAGAAGTGATTCAGAAGGTGCATGGGAAATACTGAATGTGGTGAATGTGTACACGGTGGATTATTTACGCTATCATCCATTCATCCCCATGAAATGGCTTTGGAGGCGAGACTAAAGGTACGGTTGAGGTCATAAGTTAACATATGCCCTGCAGAATCTGCAAAACGTTCATAATTTTAAAAAAAGTTTACACACGCTCGATTCTTGATACTGTGTGTTGTTACCTGGACGATCAACGACTGTTTATATGTTTTGTGATAGTTGTTCACGAGTCCCTTGTTTGTCCTGAGCAGTTAAACTGCCCACTGTTCTTCAGAAAAATCCTCCAGGTCCTGCACATTCTTTGCTTTTCCAGCATCTTCTGCATATTTGACCCCTTTCCAACAGTGACTATATGATTTTGAGATCTTTTCAAACTGAGGACATCTGGGGGACTCGTACACAACTATAACAAAAGGTGCAAACATTCACTGATGCTCAAGAAGGCAACATGATTCATTAAGAGCCAGGGGGGTCTAAACTTTTAAACAGGATGATCAGTGTAAATTGTTATTTTGTTTAAAGATCTTTTTTTTTTTTTCATTTAGTACTGCCCTTCAGAAGCTACATATGATATTGACATGTTTCCCAGAAGACAAAATAATAACGATCCCTCTTTTTATGATCCCTCTTATTATTATTATTATTTTTTTATTATTATTATTAACTCTTTGCAGATTCTGCAAGGCGTATGTAAACTTATGACCTCAACTGTAGATAGACTAAGTGTACATCATCCAACTGAATGAAAGGATTACAGTTTTTCTGTTTACCATGTTAGCATGAGGAAATACAGCATGAACCCAGTACCATCCTTATGCCATTGATCCATGAGACCTCCTGCTCAACCCTTTCATCGTCAATCTATTGGCCACTGGGGACTTACAATGTGGGTTAATCAAAGCCAGGATGCCAACCGACTGTCGACCATCGTGCCTAGCAGCAATAAGACGTAAAAAAAAATTCAAAAGAAAAAGTAACATATATATATATAGCTTTAGGCTTATGTAAAAAAAAAAAACAACAACAACAAAAAAAACAACCCACATATAGTGTAGTTCAACATGCGTCTGTGTATTTTCTCACAGTCAGATTGTATTTCAGGCTAAAAAAAGAAAAAAAAAAAAAAAAACCCACGTCAGGATTGCAGGCTAATCCAAATCAATGTATCATGCTCTGGTTTTTTGATAGTGTTATTACTGTTTTATAAATTAACTCTCCTATTCAAGCGCATGCGGGTACTCAGTTATCAGCTCTGCTAACCTCTTATTCACGCCCTAGTCCTGTTGATTTTATATCTCTGAACTAAGCCAATAGTGGTCCTTTTGTCTCAGAAGTGAAACACTCAGCGTATTCTCTATGAAAACAGTTATACTCTTTTATTGCTGGTTTAACTCACCCTTGTCAACTAACCATCAGTGTTATATTTACGCCCAATGATAAAAAAAAAACAACACACATTGTATACAAAATCATTTATCTAAATCGTGCTTTTGTTCAAATTCAGGTTCAGACTGGATCTATATATTCACTCCATCTACACAACATACCAGGCTAGTTTACTAGCTAGTATCAACTAGCTATTTTGCAACCTAGTATAAATAGTTTGGGAGAAAAAAACTGATCGCATATTACAAAGGATATCACATGAGAAATTCACTCCCTTTTCCGCCTAAATGTGAGTATGAGTCGACGAGGGCGTGTTGAAAATAGCAATGAAACGAGCATATTTGTGTATTAAGACAATGCTAATGAATGCTACTACTAAAGCAATCAGGAGCCTCCATCAGTTTATCAGGGACGCTCTAACCTTGTCGCCAAATGCTGCCATGTTCGTCTCAGGACCAAAACTAAAAGCTGCTCCCACTTCCTCTCTTTAAAATCAACAACACGGCTGAATGGGTAGCACCATTACAAAGCCTGCTGAAGTGACATGGTGATTATTTTTCAATAAGGCATGGACTTGAATGCCACAAACAAAGTATCTCATAGCCATGAGCTATTGTGCTGTGGCCATGAGAGACCAAAGTCGGGGTCACAAATTGTTTAACTTAAGTCAACAAGTGAATATGTTGTGGGAACGTTGTTTCTGATACATGGACTCCGGAGAATTATTTGGAGGGAACGGCTGAAATAAGTCTGTCAGAAGTTGCTTGAAAAACTATATATATTATCTTGTGGCCTCAATATATTATCTCGTGGACTTGATTATCTTGATATTATCTTCTGGTCTCAATTTATTATTTTGTGGCCTGAATATATTATGTTGGGACTTGACATATTGACATATTATCCCTGTGGCCTCATTGTTATCTTGTGGCCTCCAGACGTTTTTTTTTTGTGTCCTCAAGATATTATCTCATGGCCTCGTTGTATTATCTTGTGGCCTCAATATTTCAAATTGTGGCCTTGATAAATTATTTTGTGGCCCTACTGTATTATCTTGTGGCCTCAAGATATTATCTCATAGCCTCGTTATATTATCTTGTGGCCTCAGTATTTAAAATTGTGGCCTCAATATATTATCTCATGGTCTCAATATATTATCTCATGGTCTCAATATATTATCTCATGGCCTCAAAATATTATCTCATGGCCTCAATATATTACCTCATGGCCTCGTATTATCTTGTGGCCTCAATATTTCAAATTGTGGCCTTGATAAATTATTTTGTGGCCCTACTGTATTATCTTGTGGCCTCAGGATATTATCTCATGGCCTCAATACATTATCTCATGGCCTTGTTATATTATCTTGTGGCCTCAATATTTCAAATTGTGGCCTTGATAAATTATTTTGTGGCCCTACTGTATTATCTTGTGGCCTCAGGATATTATCTCATGGCGCCGTTGTATTATCTTGTGGCCTCAATATTTCAAATTGTGTCCTTGATATATTATTTTGTATCCCTAACGTATCATCTCATGGCCTCAATATATTATCTCATGGCCTCGTTGTATTATCTTGTGGCCTCAATATTGCAAACTGTGGCCTTGATAAATTATTTTGTGGCCCTAATGTATTATCTTGTGGCCTCAATACATTATCTCATGGCCTTGTTATATTATCTTGTGGCCTCGATATTTCAAATTGTGGCCTTGATATATTATCTTGTGGCCTTCATACATTATCTCTTTGCCTCAATATACTATCTTGCAGCCTCAACATATATCTTGGTCTCAGTATATTATCTCATGGCCTTGATATAATAACTTGCAGCCTCAATATATCAATTTGTGCGTGTAATATATTATCTCCTGGCCTGAATATATCATTTCATGATCCCCAATATATTATCTTGTTACCTTGTTGTATTATCTTGTGGCCTCGATATATTATCTTTTTGCCTCAATATATTATCTTGTGGCCTCAAGATATTGTTTTGTGACCTTGGTATATTCTCTTGTCACTTCGATATATTAATTCCAGGCCACAACTTATTAAAAAATAACCACCATGTCATCTCAGAGGCTCTGTATACTACAGACACAAGACAAAAACCTTTTTTCAATATACATGGCAACACAAGTGACCTCCGTGAAGGTCACTGAATGTTTACTTTGCTGACTCCAGTTTACTAAACAGTTTTGTAAGTTCTAGTTTCACTCCTACATTCATTAGCCTTGTGATTAAGCGTCTTTAACTTTCACCCAAAGGAAAGATGTAGCCAGGAGCATTTTTATTTTGAATGGATAATAACAGTTCTTCAGAAAGTTCTTCAGTGTTGTTTGATTTAATGTTATTGACACATTTTGGTATAAAACACCCTGATGATGCTTCTGTCTACAATTTTTTTTGTTTTGTTTTGGTTAACAAGAAAATCACTACTAAGCAATGTAAATTGTCTTCATAAAAATGTAAATATATTGTTGTATGGTAGAGTGCCATGGGACTAAAGGCTCTCATTATGGAACGCTGATAGTAATCAAAACGCAGATGCATCAAACTCTGGACACCGAGCAAAGTTCTTTTCATGGAGATATCAGATTTCTGCAGCACACTGAAGGTTTCGTTTGACCTCTGGTGACTTTTAGCCCCGTGGTGCCCTACTACAAGTTTGCAATATTCTTGGAGAAAAAAACCAACCCAGTAACTATGATGAAATTGTACATAGTTTGTTTTTAATAAATAATAAAGCTTTTTTTTTTTTTTCTTAATATGCAAACAGTGTGTTGGTGTGTTTCCTTTCTTGTGTTGCATAGCCAACTAGAGCAGATGTCAGTGTGTTGTGTAAAAACAGTGATTCAGTGTGTTTATAGCCTAATAGAGACTGGCTGTATTTCTCGCATAATGCTATTGAAATATATCAGGGATTTCTTTTTTCGTGTTCTCATATTTGAGATTTGGAAAAAAAAAAAAAAAAAATCTGAATGGTGACTGAAATCAAATTTACCCCAAATGTACAGTAGCTGAACAGCCAGAACATGTTTGATGACCACCATTTGCTTTTTAAGTTTTGTAATGGAATTATTGTATGAATAATTTAGCAAGCAAGAGATATCGGTATCTCATCATTATCTCACTCAAGTTATTTTCCATAAACACTGCTCTTTAGTTTTTAGAAGCTAACAAGGAAACCTGATGGTTGTGACATCGGCATAGGACACGACCACTAACTTCTCGCAGGTATAACGAAAATACAGCCAACAAATTAGCACGAGAATCACTAAAGAACACCTGAAATATTTTAATATAATCATATTTAATGTGCCAGAGTGGAGTTTTTCTTTAAGCCTTGAATTCTTGTCAGTGTTTATTTTTATTGCCATGTTGTGGTATGAATAAATATTGTTGCTTTCATCGTTTTGATATTTACCGAAGTGCTTGTACCACATTTTATGCTTGCTGAGGTTTGGTTTTGCATTCTTATTGAAGTATACACTCATCTGTCCTTTTATCAGGTACAGCTACCATACAGGTGCACTTCACAGGTATACAATTACTAATGATGGTGCTGATATGAATGTGTCAGGTGCATTAGTAATGCTGGGGCTATTATACACCTGCTGTGCTGAGAAACAAATCATATCTGGTAAGATACTGGTGGTCCAGTGGTAGTCGCTTTTTACTGATGTACAAGGTAACATATGGACTGTGGTCAGTAACTGTGTACCTACAAAATACACGTGGTTGGTGTACCTGAAAAGGGACCAATGAAAGTGGGTGCACCAAAAAATAAAAAATAAAATAGTGCATGTATAGGATGAGGGGGGAAAATCCGTTATGCAACGGGTTGTCTAGTCAACCTACAAAAGGGTGTGTGTGTGTGTGTGTGTGTGTGTACCGGTAGGCAGACCTCTTTACTCCTGCTCCTATTGGGCAACACTGCTGTTGTCTGATACTCAGGCTATGTGTAGATAAATACAAAGGCCGAATCCCAAATGGACATAAAGCGCTCTACGTAGGCAGCAGAGTTCATTATTTCACATCAAAGGTAGTGCACTTAAAGTAGGAGGTGAAGAGATATTTGGTATTCAGCCACAAGTCAACTAAACTTGTGTACCACGGAGAAAGGCTTGCCTCGGCGAGGTTAATTATGGCCAGAAATAGCACAGATCGCTCTTGAGGATGTTTATCAGTCGAATTTTTGAGGTATATGTGAATAAAATAAGAGGATAAAGTTCTCGCAGAGTTCTTGCCGCTAGCTAACGGCACCAGTTAGCATAAACACTTCCTTAGTCCAATGCTGAACGATACGAGATTTAGCTAGCAGCCGTGAACTTACAAATGTGAGTATGTGTTTATAGTACGATTATTAAACAAATTATTAAGCGTGTTACATTGCAAAACGCGTTGTTTGGGTATTAACGTGAATAAATTTGTTTTAACGATACTGGTGTAACGGGTTGGTTAGCTGCGTTTACAGTAGCTACACTATGCGGCAACTTCACCAAGAATGAAAAAGTGATTTCCATAGCAACTAGCTAATGAAATAAATTAAATATATTAGCGTTGCTAGCAAGTTCTTATATCGTAATGTTGGATAAATACGCAGCATAGCTTTATAAATGTTCGTCTGCATCATCATTAGCTAGGTTTCTAATTACTTATTCACAGCTAGTTACCTTTTCTAGTTCCTATTATTCACTAGCGAAAGTTGCTAAAAAGTCTGCTAAACTAGCCGAGTGTTTAAAAAAAAAAAAAAAAAAAGTTTCTTTTTAATGTTTAGTGAAGTTTGAGTTTTTTTTTTTTTTTTTTTTTTTAATTTTTTTAATTAATTAATTTTTTTTAAAAACACCCTTCCTTAGCTACCTCAGGTGGAAAAAAATACCTACAGGCTAAAATATTTTACGTCCAAACTACTCATCGTTCCCTTTTGTTTATTCTGGGAACCATTTCATAACGTTTTGGGAACGTTTTATTTTGGTACTCATACAAGACATTTTCAAAGTGTTTTTTAATTTTTTTTTATTTTTTAATTATTATTATTTTCTTATTTAATTGTTTTTAATATACCAACTTTTACAAAGTAGTATTTGGAACTAAAACTCAGAACATTCCCAGAACCAAAAGCAAACGTTCCCAGAACCTTCTGGAAAGCAATACTTGTTAATTAACTGTTAACTAAGCCATATAGCTAAGTTAGATAGATATAAATGGGCTGTTAACATTATATAATTGTATGTATCTTAAGGATGTATTCCTCTTGAACATAAAAACAGAAAAGGTTTACAATACGACTTAAATGTGTAAAATTCTTAGATCTCGTGCAAAGTGGACCCAATTCAGAACCTTTAATGTTATACAGTTGATCATCGTTCACATTAATATGTGTGAAACTGCACTAGCTAGCTTTATCTAGTGTCTCGGCAAGCTCTGATCTCCTCTGCAAAAAAAAAAAAAAAAAAAAAAAAAAATGCCTGTAGTATATTCCAAACTTCCCTCGCAACTGAAGAGGTCCTCAGCAGCAAAGAAAGTGGTTTTCCTCCTCGTTGCTGCATATGGAGCGAAAAGACTCTACCCGTACATTTCTGAAAGGCTTAAAGGACGGTCTGATCCTCAGCACGGTAGACTGAACGTGCATCACACAAACGGAGAGCCACTGGAGGTCACAGAGAGGCTAAAGAGGAAGAGAAACTCTCCGGCTGTGAACAGAGAATTCTTTTTGCGCTTAAAGCGGCTTCTGAGCATCCTTTTCCCTCGGCTTTTCTGCAAAGAGCTGGGTCTGCTGGGTTTCCACTCGATCGCTCTCATTTCACGCACATTCCTGTCTATTTACGTTGCCAACTTGGATGGTAAAATAGTGAAGACCATAGTGAAAAAAGACCCCCAGGCATTTGTGTGGGAGTTAACCAAATGGCTCCTGATCGCTATCCCTGCAACGTTTGTGAACAGCACTATCCGTTATCTGGAAGGCCAGCTAACCCTGGCTTTTCGCACCAGGCTTGTGAGCCATGCCTACCAGCTCTACTTTAGCAATCAGACCTATTACCGTGTCAGCAACATGGACGGCAGGCTGGCCAACCCAGACCAGTCTCTGACGGAGGACATGGTGATGTTTGCCGGCTCTGTGGCCCACCTGTACTCCAACCTGACAAAGCCCTGCCTGGATGTGGTGATGACCTGCTACACGCTGATCAAAACGGGGCAGTCTAAAGGTGCCAACACGACTTGGCCTTCGGTGATCGCCGGCATCGTGGTGGCGCTCACGGCCAAAATCCTGCGGGCGTTTTCCCCACGCTTCGGCAAGCTGGTGGCCGAGGAGGCCAAGCGGAAAGGGGACCTGAGGTACATGCACTCACGCATCATCGCCAACTCGGAGGAGATCGCCTTCTATGGGGGTCACAAGGTATTCTGATTACTGATGTAGACTGAAGTAGAATCCAAATGTCTGTTGTTCTTTTAACCAGTTTAGTAAGGAGTCAAAGGGCATTCTGTTATAGGAAATTCATCAATGAGTGGTATGAAGCGGCTCAAGTTTCTGTTACCAACCCAAAGTTGCATGGGCTGAATGGTTTACTCCTCTAATACCTCAGCAGTTTGCCAACAATTATTATTTTATTAATAAAAGAATGACACATCATACTTTTGATCAATTCATAGTCACATTTAATGTTGTGGAAAGTCCACAAAGCAAGTTAATTCCTGTTACCAATTATGTTATAACAGCTATATTACAACAGTTCCATCATCTCTTTTTTTTCCTCTCTCTGGAAGACAAAAAATGCACCATGTCATGTTACCAAGAAGCCACAAAGCACAAAGTCGTCCAGTGAAATATTTACTTTATGATTTGGATTAGATTCTAGTTCAATTTTATGAAATGTTATTGTTGGCAATTGGTGTGGTATAAGAAGAATAAAACATTATGGGACATACAACCCCAATTCCAAAAAAGTTGGGACGCTGTGTAAAATGTAAATAAAAACAGAATGCAATGATTTGCAAATCTCATAAACCCATATGTTATTCACAATAGAACATAGAAAACATATCAAATGTTTAAACTGAGGAAATGTCCCCATTTTAAGAAAAAATAAGGTAATTTTGAATTTCATGGCCGCAACAGGTCTCAAAAAAGTTGGGATGGGGGCAACAAAAGGCTGGAAAAGTAAGTGCTACTAAAAAGAAACAGCTGGAGGAACATTTTGCAACTAAGGTTAATTCTGTTTTTATTTACATTTTACACAGCGTCCCAACTTTTTTGGAATTGGGGTTGTATTATTATAGGAAAAT
Organism: Cranoglanis bouderius; assembly: GCA_023630585.1. Lineage (NCBI taxonomy): Eukaryota > Metazoa > Chordata > Actinopteri > Siluriformes > Cranoglanididae > Cranoglanis > Cranoglanis bouderius. The sequence goes on along the minus strand of CM042556.1, from coordinate 16,156,701 downwards.
AGTCAACTTCAGGGTGGTAACTGCAATTCTGCTTGTGTAGGGCCTTATTACACTACTCCATTGTTGATTGTTTTCCTTTAACAGCACACCCATAAGTGTTTTATTCTTTATTTGATATCTTATCTTACCATATTGTCCAGCCTCACATGTGTGTTCAGTCATTCTGGTGCTTTGAGTATGTTACGACGTTAGTGTACAACACGGGCCCCGTAAACACATGTTGTGTGCTTACGCAGTAGTTACTATTCCTAGACCAAAGAAGCATCATGTGGTTTGGAACAAAGAGAAAACCCTGGAACTGGGGCAGATTTCTGTATCAGGCTGTTCTGACCCTCTGCACACACACACACACACGCACACACACACACACACAGTGATCAGTGGCCGTTTGGCACACACACAGACTGAACTGTAGGCTTTCATTTCACAACACCAACTCAGTGACCAGTGACTGATTTGGAAAAGGACCCTAGACTATAGGAAAGGGACTTTTTTTTTTTTTGCTGCTAACTGTGAGTTCATTTGAAAGTCTGCACCGTTCCCAATTTCTCACAATGCTGACCTGCTGTTTGTTCGTGTGTGCGTACGTGTGTCTGCGTGCGTGTGCGCACTTGTGCCGTTGCGCCCTGCGTAGGTGGAGATGTCGCAGCTGCAGCGGAGCTACGAGGCGCTGCGCTCGCAGATCAACCTGATCCTCTTCAAGCGGCTGTGGTACGTCATGCTCGAACAGTTCCTCATGAAGTACCTGTGGAGTGCGTCGGGTCTCGTCATGGTGGCCGTGCCCATTATCACTGCTCCGGGGTACTCCTCACGTGGTACGACTCACACACTTCACTGTGTACACTCACATGTTGACACTCACCAGGTCACACAGGTTGGTGCAGGAGAAAAAAAACAAAACATGTCAGACTTTGGAGTTTGTGGATCCGAGCCCAAAACTAGTGAATAGAATAGACGTAATTCAGGATTTATTTTAGAAGTCAGTAACTAATGTGTTGCCCAATGAGAAATCACACTAGCAACAGAAAACATGACAGGTGTCCCAGTTTGTAAGTCTGATTCTGGTGATAGTTGCAGATAACATCTGAATCAAGCAAATTTGTTATAATGTGATAAAACATTTCGGGGGCGGGACACTTCAGATTCTAGAGAGCATTTGATCGGACAGAAAATCTGATGAGAAGCTGAAGTGCAGAATGATGTCATCAAAATTGTTGATCCGTACTGGTGGTAGAGAGAGACTATAAATTTTGAATGCATATATATTCTAAATGCGAATTTTGCCATTGTTTTGGAGCACACTAGCATATAGACAAGCTTAAGGCGAACATATTCATACTAAAAGCCTGAAAACCTTCCATTTTGATTTCATGGGGACTTTAATATTAATGTCCTCGTTCTGATATGTTATCATTTCTATAGTAACCGCTCATTCACAGGGACTTGTACGCGATGTAAGACTAATTAAAAACAGATTTTAAAAACATGTTGTTTAAAAAAGGAAGATGTGTAATCGTGGATGAGGTGACGTTTTTTTGTCAGGAGTCATTTATTTAACGTTTATGGAGGGAGTCCCGGGCGTCAGCGCTTAGTAACAGTCTCGACGGTGCTTTGCAAAGTTTCCCAGCATGAGAAAGTCTTCAGGACAGATGAGTTTACACTTTCCAGTTTCTCAGTCAAATGACAAACCTAATTTTTTAGAGAATAAGAGTGGTTGGTGAGGGAATGGCTGTTTATTATGCCTATAGTGTAAGTGAGAACAGGAACTAACTTGTCTCTTGGCTGCTCCACAAAATTAAATCGAACTATAAACCGTTAAAATGTGCGATGTGTCATTCATTTATTAATTAAACATTATGATCATTGGCAAATCTTTGTGGTATAACCGGAATATCACACTCCAGACTGTGGTTACATGAAAATAATCCACACCGGTATCGGCACTCTGCTATGTGTCATGCTGCACGTCTTATTCCTTACATTTTAATCAAAAGTAACACAGCAATGTGTATGGATTTTCAGTAGTCTGGATGGCTGAGTCAATACAGTTTTAAACAATTAATAAATAAGAACAAAAGTATTGATATTTCCGGGCATCTAGGACTGCTCCAGTAGGTGGTGACAAAGCCTTATTTACCATTTCATAACATGAAACGACTCAAATAGTTTTTTTTAAATGTACAGTAAGTGAAATACATGCAGGCCTGTTCACTCAAAGTGAATGATTTTGACCTCATTTAGTTCAAAACTAGATATCTGAACAAAAGTAAGTCTTAATAATCAAACCCTTACGGTCAAGTTTTATACCACAGCGCTGTTGAAGTCTCGATTCTGATTGGTCAGGAGGTGTTGATTCATTTTCTATAACAGCAGCTCTGACAGTAGTTCCAGCTGTAATTCAAATAACAGGTTTACATTAATGCACTCATTCTAATACTTCAGTCCTGTCATGTTTCATTGCTTACTGACTTTTTTTTTTTGCTGTAATACATGAACTCAGCTTCTTTACTTAGCCTAAGGCTGATTTAACACTATTTTATTTTACATGCTAGCTCCTAGCCTGTGGATGACTGTGTTTATACAGGGTGTCCCAAAAGTCTCCATACAGTAGGGGACTCAGTTGTAGCTTCGTCAGTGGATGTTCGTGGACGTCCACTTCTCGGTTGGTCCGCAACACTTCCAGCCTTTTTGAATTTGTTAATGAGTTTGGCAGCAGTGTCGTGTGTGAAGTGCTCGCCATGTTTCCTGTTAAAGTCCATCGTGACCTTGCTTGTGATATTTGTTGCATGATGCGTTAACTTTCCAAAGTAACATGCTACTCAGTCGCATGTTACTGTGTAACTGATAATCGGCATCCCAGTGTGATGCTCGCAAGTGTGTTTCTCTTTCACCTCATGCTTATGTGGCAGTGTTGTGTTTATTTTTTAGATTCAGAGGATGTGAAGCAGGCAGTGATGGTGATGAAGGAGGAAGAGTTGGTGAGCGAGCGCACGGAGGCTTTTACCACAGCCAGGAATCTTTTAAACGCAGGAGCCGATGCTGTGGAGCGGATTATGAGCTCCTACAAGGAGGTGAGATGCTCCATCCTGTCCTAAAGGTGGTGGTATTGGGCTGTTACTAGTATTTAGGAACAAGGACTTGGTAACATCTATGCATTTCATATAGCTCTTATATTATTGATGTAACCTTTGAGTAAGCACTTTAATTCTTTTATTTACTGTCCACGGTCTCTTTTTGTCTTAGGTGACGGAGCTGGCAGGCTACACGGCGCGTGTGTATGAGATGTTTGATGTGTTCGAGGAGGTGAGTGTTGGTGTGTATCGCCGATCAGTCGAGGACCCACAGGGCACAGAGAACCATGACGGTTCACGGGAGGTCAAACATGGGTTGAGGTTGGAGGGGCCCTTACACATTAGGGGTGAGTTTTGCTTTGTTCACTGGTTTAACTTTATTTAATTATATTCAGCATTCAGCTTGCAGACTTATTTAGTTCTGTGTCATCTCATGTAGTTAGTGTGTTTTATGTAGCACCATGGTCCTGGAGGAACGTTGTTTCGTGTCACTGTGTACTGTACCAGCCGTATATAGTTGAAATGACAATAAAGCCACTTGATACATGACTAAAATAGGACCCAGAAGAAACTTATATGTGACATTTCAACACTTATCCCATGTTTAAGGGGTATAATCTACACTAAATATATAAACACGTTAATTTATGAATTTGTGATTTGTCCAGCTATATACAGTAAGCATTATATAGAAACTTAGTATTTAACTAGTTAAATCAGAGTTTATACTCCTTCAAGGGGAGTGGTTCTCAAAGTGGCATCCAGGGACCCCCAGGGGTCTGTGAAGTATATAGCCAGGGAGTCCGTGTATTTTTAAAAAAAAAATTTTTGCTACAGTGGTGGAAAGTTATTATATTCAGGGGTCCAAGCACCGAAGTCAATTCAGACCTCATTTGTTCCATCAGTGGAAAGTTAAGGAATAGAAAGCTCCATGGCTCTAATGTTATTTGAAAAATCTGAATAATGTTCATGTAATAAATCCATACTGAGGGGGGTCTGTAGAATTTATTTTACAGTTAAAGGGGTCCCTAGCTACAACAAGTTTGAGAACTACTGCTCTAGAGACTGAAAAAAACAAACAGTTTAACTGTATTTGTGGTCCCACCTCAAGCCATGATGCAGTAAAGCAGTGCTTCTCAACCGATGCGTTATGAGCGGACATGGAAAATAACAAAGCTACAAAATAATTACTTTTACTTTATATCACCTAATACATTAACTTTTACTTAATACATTTAGAAAGAAAGATCTACTCTCTGCTCACTACATTTTTAAATACTGCATCACTGCATTTCTTGATAATCATATATTTACACACTAAAAAAAGTATGTAAAATACTGTCTGTAGCATTTACATATCAATATTGTAACATACATGTTAATACAGTAAATTAAAAAGTTCATATTCCTGTGTATTTCTGTTTAATGAGTTTAACATAAACCTGTTTAATGTTAGCTAGGGTTGTTTCAGTGTAAAGTCATCATAGAGTTTCACAGAGTTGAAGCGTTTTTAAGCGAAATTGAAACTAGGCTTAGGGTTGGGGTTAGGGTTAGGGTTTTTTAAATTATTTTTTTATTTCACAGTATTTGATGAAAGAATTTTGGTACTTTTCCTGGTTCTGGTAGTGAATTTATGCACAGTGTGTTCTTTTCCATAAAAAAGCCTAACTTTTAAAATTATTTTTAAGAATTAACAGAAATTTTAAAGGGGTGCTTTTATTTCAAAAGGCATCTGTTGTTGTATACAACATGTGACTGTTCATTGATGGTCAAAAACTAAACAATGACAATAGCTTTTCTCAGCACAGCTATTGCACTAGCTACAAGTATGTTAAGTATGCATTCTCTTAATTTGAGGACATAATAGAGGGTCACGGTGTGCTTTGTGTGACTATTTTGGCTTCATAAACTAACCGATGATGCCTTCTTAGCATCAGAAAAAAATTCTTTCCCTAGAATTAAAACACAAATTTTTCCTTTTAATTTCTTGCCTGTCTGTATATGGACATATAGAATGATTAAATGACAACTCTGTCTTATATGAGTATATACACTCTTGATCTTCCCCATAACATGCACATTTCTCATTTTGCAGAAAGGGTGTGGACCAGCACCAATAGAGAGTGGATATACGCTTTAAAAAAGTGCTTTACGACTTTAAGTGCAGTTGTTTATCAGTTATAATGTCTCAGGCTGAAAATACTAATCAGTAATCAGTCTAATCAATTTTTGCCTGTGTGTACACATTTATAGCTCTTTGTCAGGACTCAGGATTTTTTTTTATTTTTTTTGGTTTTACAGATACTTGGCTGCTTTCCATAAAGAAAACACAAAATATTGTTTTTATTTCCCAAATATTTCCTATTTACTACTGAAGTTGTGTAGGATGTAGCTGAGGCATTATTTAGCTGTAGTAATGCATACCCTATATGTTAATGTATAGCTGTGTGTGTGTGTATGTGTGTGTATGTATGCAGGTCAAGTAATTGACGTGGAGCAAGGCATCAGGTGTGAGAATCTGCCTATTATAACACCCACAGGCGATGTGGTAGTGTCCAGCCTCAACATCAAGGTATACACTTGAATACTCTATAATCTGTTTTTACACACTTTTCTAGAACCAGGGCTGATTTTCTGTATATTATTGTAACATTTTAAGTATATTATTGATACTAAATTATTTTTTAAACCTTTATTGATGCAGTCACTGTATGAAATGCATGAGCATGAGCCTGGGTACCAAAGTACCACAGATTTCTTTGTAAAAGGAGATGTATCATGTATATATTAAATGAGTGAATATAGCATTTCACAAATCTATATATTTAACTATTAAGTTAGTTAAAAAGTTACCCCTAAAAATTGTAGGTAAAAGGTAAATTAGATTCCAGTTTAATGGTTCATGAGGCAGGAAGTTTATATTGTATTGTTTAGTGAACTATGATCCCGTTTTTACTTCGTGTCTGCGGTCTGGCCTAGTTTAGCTGAGGCTTTTACCAGTGGTGTGGTATGCACAGCAGTAGAATAGCACAACCACAAGGCATTATGGGTCATTCATTTATGAATATATCTGAATTCAAGTCTCTGTTGTTCGGTATAATGTTCTGTTAGTTCTTTAAGCCTAGGTTTAACATGCATAGATTAGCACTATATATATTTTCCTGAGGAACCTTTGCAGTATTTCAGGGAGAATGTAATAATTTCTAGATAATCTGAATTAGCTGATAAAGACAGTGAAATCTGAAAGTTGCCTGTGGCAGCGTACCCTCCTGGGCAAAAAAAAAAAAATTAAAAATAAATAAAATTAAAATTAAAATTATAAAATTAAAAGCTGTCCACAAGTTTACCCACAAGGCTTAAACATTTAAAGAAATCAAAGGGAAAAGCTATCCCATACTAAGTTGCTTTATCTATTTGTTTAATTCTTGCTAATTTCCTGACCAATGATATGTTGTTAAGACCATTAAAAGCTTAATATTTTGCCATTTTGGACTCCGAACACTAAAGAGCCCTAACTCCTGAACCATTACCACCACCACCAGTGGTTTGCCTTAAAAACGTTTCGTTATAGTGGTCATAAACTTCTCCATGTTTCCGTGCATTGTCAGGACAAATGTGAAGCCTTTAATTCAGGTGTTATGTTGACAGTTGCTAGCACAGTCCACAAAGCGTTGACAGTAAATCAACAAAGATAAGTGACGTGTGATTAATTAACTATTAAGAAAGTTTATTTAAGCATACGCTCATACTGTTTCCATTCATTAGTAACATAGTTACTTAGGCCAAATATTTTCCAGTTAATCCTGTTAGTCAGTTCAAAATAAATTTGAAGATCATCCAGTCAATTGTTTTGTAGGTTCCATGCAAGTAATATTAGGCAACAGAAAAAGGCCTAGATGCACCTCATCGAGAAATCCAATTTCTATGAATATGCAAATTGAAAAGACCCTAATCTTACATGTCTCACCCCTCACTCCCCTTTTCCTGGTGAACCACTGCTGCAAGCAGTTGCATACTGAAACCTGATTTTTATATATTACCACACAATAACACTTGCTTGTCATGTGCTCGATCCTAACTCGGGCTTGTCCATAACATTGTCACTTTTCTTTTTCTGCAAAACCACTGCAGTGACACTTTTTGCACTTGAGCAAACTCAAATTAATTTCCCTAAGCGATTTAATCATGACCCAAATAAGGAATAAAACACGACAGCAGACAGAAAATAATCCGCGACTGCAGCAACTACTGTTAGAGCTGCTGTCAGAAAATTGATCACTTTATGACAAATCAGAAGAGAAAATTCAACGGCTTTGTGTTGTAAACCACTTTAATCGATTATGATTTGTAATTATCTGACCCACTGTGGTGGAAGTGGAAATAGTACAGAAATGTAAAATGGCTGTGGAATGTTGGGAAGCAAAATGATAATCAAACCCAACTGTCCCTCAGTGTCTGTAAAAACATAATTGTTAGAGTCCTCCAAATTTAGTTTGTTAAATATAGTTTCATCTAATTGTATGTTGCATGTTACATAGATTCTTGTTTTCTTATTGAAGTCAGTTGTTCTACACCAGACCTGCTTGTGATTAATCATGTTTCCTGTTAACTTCTGGGGAGCAGGCTTTACACCCCAAAGCCTGATGCCTTCTGGCCCGTTGCCTGTTTGCCAGGAACAATGTGTTGATTATTCCCAAACACTGCCATCCCTCTCGACTCATGGAGACAGGCCTTCCTGTGATGACACGTCGTTCCGCTGAAGCGTTAAGGAGCTCGCATCGCTAATAACCCTCTGTGCCTTTCATGCAGCAGTCATCTGCCACCCGCGTGACTCGAAGCTGTTACCCACAATGCCTTGTGAGACAGCCTTAAACAGCACCACGCCTCCCCTTTTTATAGACGCGGGGAGAAATTTGTGGGAAAAGACAGTGATATCATTAAAGAGTGCGTTGAACCGTGGCAGCCATTTCCAGATGAGTGTGTCAGGCTGACAGATAGTGACACTGCCACAGAGTTAAAAGGAGGGGCACAATTTATATAATTTCTTCTTGCAAATCAAGCAATCACTGAAATGCACTTGTAATTCCAATGTGTGCCAACCACTTAGACAGGTTTGCTCAGTCTCGAAATAGGAATTGTTTCGAGACTGAACCCAGATGTCTTTGTGGAACTCGGCAGAATTTGGTTCATCAAAGCTGGGCATTATTTGAAAGCGATGGATAATGTGTATTTTCTTCAAAATGAAGCAGTTATTATAAAATGTATTTAATCTATTTAGTGCTTCAGAGCTCCTGTTTTCAGTCTCTCATATTTGTACTGTGTATGTAATTGCCACAGACATTTGGCAGGTCGTCAAATGTTTTTGCAAAATACACTATATGGCCAAAAGTTTGCGACTAGTCCCGCCCGTATGTGCTTCTTCAACATCTCATTCCAGATTCATTTGCTGTTATAATAACCTCCACTCTTCTGGGAAGGCTTTCCACTAAATGTTGGAGCGTGGCTGTGGGCATTTGTATTCATTCAACTACAAGAGCATTAGTGAGATCGGGCCCTGATGTTGGGTGAGGAGGTCTGGGGTGCAGTCAGCGTATTAATTCATCCCAAAGGTGTGCAGTGGAACATGTTTGGGCCCTTCAGTTCCGGTGAAAGAAAATCTTAATGCTACAGCATGTAAAGACATTCTATACAATTGTGTGCTCCCAACTTTGTGGCAACAGTTTGGGGAAGAACCACATATGGGTGTGATGGTCAGGTGTCCACATACTTTTGGTCATATAGTGTATGTATTTGTGTAGAACACTTTTCAGACAAAGATACTATTATATTAAGAATTAGATATGTACTATTTGTAGTTTTAGAGACGCAGATGGTTTTTCAGAAGGAAAATACATTGGATTTGTGTTACCATTGTATTTGTGTAGGTATCATTACACCTTAGCAAGAGACTAAGTAATCAGAATGACTGTGTTGTAAAGTTGGATAAAATTCCATATAAACAGCTTTGTTAAGACTCTTTCATGCCTGTCGTTTCCTAAGACCTTTCATTATTAGAGTTCTACAGTTGCAGTTTTGAATTGTCTTTGTATATTGTTTATTATGAGCAAGTATTGAGTCAATTTTTTAGTACATGGAAACGTAAATGGTAATCACACACACACTACAGATGCGATAGAGTTCAGGTTGAACAACATTTGTGTAGTCCTTGAAATAGATCCACAGACAAACACACATTAGCTGGCTAGCTTTAACAAATGATGCATAATGTTTTATCCACTTATTCCTCTGTCTTTTCTGTCTTGTTTTCCGTCTCGGTATATGTGCGCACGAAGGTGGACGAAGGAATGCATCTGTTAATCACGGGCCCGAACGGCTGCGGTAAGAGCTCGATGTTTCGGATCCTGAGCGGCCTGTGGCCTGTGTACAGCGGCGTCCTGTACAAACCTCCACCTCAGCACATGTTCTACATCCCACAGAGGTACAGCTTATTACAGCAACTGTATTAATAGTAACAATATAAGGAAAGTAATTGAATTGCCTTAACACTTGTATTCTTAGTTCATTTATGTTTAATGCCATTGTAATTGTATGGACATGAGTAAAGAAAATCTTGAGCTTGAACGTAACCATTTATCGTCCTCCATTAGGAATGAGAATTATAGACTAAAGGCTGGTCACACATCACAGGGTGCTGCCTTTTTCTTAATTTAACCATTAGAATGACCCCCAACTGTTTAGAAGTTATGGAAGTGTGTGTGTGTGTGTGTGTGTTCATTCTCATTTCATGCCCTGCTAAGCTAATTAGTAGTGATGAAGGTGGTGATGAAGTGGAGCAGGTTCTGAGAGCAGTGGGTCCAGATGGCCCTGCAGAGCGACTGTTTGACGTGACTGCCTCATTGCACAAGTGAAAGAGATTACACCCGCAGCGGCGGCAACCGAACATGGCCGCGCATGGCAATAATATACACTTGTTTCTAACATCAATTAAGTCCAAGAGATGTTTAGGCTCATTATGGCTTAACAATGATTTCAACACATGTGGAGACTGTTAAAGAGGGAAGTACGTAGCAAAAGAGGGAAGAACGTTTTATAAAACGTTTTAAATACTTTATGTGGTTCATTTAATCATGTACAACATTGGGTAAAATAGGTCATAGATTAAAATACACAGAAAATAATCAATGCCTGTTCCTACACTGTCATTGATTACTTTCCTATCTTCTGTAATAGCATGTGTTGAAGTGCTTTATTCCTCTTATACCACATCAATTTGCCAACAGTTACAAATTTGAATTAATTAAGGAATGAGATGTCATACTTTTTTGGGGGGCAGGGTGGCCTAGTTGTTAGCATATTTGACTCGCACCTCCAGGGTTGGGGGCTTGAATCCCGCCTCCGCCCTCTGTGCACAGAGGTTACATTTTCTCCTCGGGGGGTTTCCTCCAGGTACTCTGGTTTCCTCTCCCAGTCCAAAGAAATGTGTTGTAAGCTGATTCCAAATTGTCCGTAGTGTGTGAATGTGTGTGCGATTGTGCCCTTCGATGGGTTGGCACCCTGTCCAGGGTGTCACCTGCCTTGTGCCCCGAGTTGTGGAACATCTGTGAAACAGGTTACTTCCTGTGATTACTTACATTATAGAAGCTATAAACAGTCCTTCCTTCACTTGACTCTCTTTTATACTCTCTTGATGTTAATAAGACAAAAAACGCAGAATGTCCTGTTATAGAGAAACAGCAAAGTGGAACATCCTCTGCCCTGAAGATTTTCCCTTGTCGGAAAACTTAAAATTATAGATTCACCTCTGACTGATAAAAAGTGCTGACAATGGTCCACAAGTCCTTCCTAAATGCTAAATAAACGTCTTGTTACAGAAAACTCACCATACTGTAGAGCGTCTGCCATATAAGTCTCTGTGTAAGTTTTTACTATAGACAAGATAACATATCAGAACGAGTGCATTAATATAAATCTGTGATTTGCCTTGCCTACTGTCAGAGCAGCTGTTATAGAAAATAAATCAACACATTCTGACCAATCACAACCGAGCATCCAACAGTGCTGTCTACTTTAAAATGCTAATTTGTGTGCATTATTAAAGAAATAGTTCAGTCCAAAAATAAATTAGCAGCAAAAGTAAGTGCAAAACCAATGAAGCAAACTTCGCACACCAAGCATGTCTCAAAAGGAAACATTGTGTACATTTAACTCTTGGCCAAATTACTCCTCTGCTCTTGAATGTGAAACACTTTCCAGGGGAACTGTATGGATTTGACCTTTTGCACAAGTGCTTTTGTGCTGTTACATGTCATTGCCTGGGCCTGGTATCTAAAGAAGATTGTATGTTTTTGATGTGGCTGTGTAAAGGCCAACTTTTATTTCCATGAAATGATTTCTGGTGAAATGTACTTTTCTTGTTTTATAATGTGTGTGTGTGTGTGTTCACGCAGGCCGTATATGTCCGTGGGCACTCTGCGGGATCAGGTGATTTATCCCGACACAGTTCAGGAGATGCAGGAGCGAGGGTTCACTGATCAGCAGCTGGAGGGGATCCTGCGCACCGTCAACCTCCTCTATATCCTCGAGAGGGAGGGAGGTGAGCACATAATTTCATCAATAAACACTGCAGAGATTTACTGGGGTTTTATGCTGCAAGTCCTGCATAGACACAGCACATTTTAGCGTTTGTCAGCTGTAACAGACCAAATTCGTCTGATAAAGGGCTTGATAATGTGATCATGACTTTGACTTTTATGGCTTTAGTATAGATTTTCACAAGCCAATTGAATTGAATGTATTTGTGGGAAGAAACCCAGGCACTAACTCAACTTCAAGGTACAGTAGCAACAGGGTGCTGTTAAACATCACTTTTGCTTATTGTACTTTAGCTATTGAAAGGGTATAGAAGTAATTGGTAATATTGAAAGCCCTGTGCCTAGACTGATGTGGTTGATACATGGTATCTTGGCAGGTTGGGATGCAGAAAGTGATTGGAAGGATGTTCTGTCTGGAGGAGAGAAGCAGAGAATGGGCATGGCCAGGATGTTCTACCAAAAGTGAGACATTTAATGCCTTATTCGAACACCCAAAAGTCACCCTAAACCTGCGCTTATATATTTCAGACTGTTCACTTGTCACGTTTTGCTTAACTGGGAAATCATGTTTAAGTGGCTAAAAGAGTGCCTTTTTCTGTTGACACTTTTGTGAAAACACATCAGAAAATTACAATTCAATATAGAAAAATATAGTCTTGGCCCTTAGTGTGTAGTTCAACTCAAAATACTGGGAAACTTTGCCAACATACTGAGCAAATACAAATACAAAGATGATGAAAAAAATCCTCCATGGCAGCAGATTGGTTTTAAAATTCTCTTCATGCTTGTAAAGTTGACCGTGATTGACGGCTCTGCCTTTTGCCCTGTGCAGTATGTTGACTGATCTCTGCCTGATTTCCTCCAGGCCCAAATACGCTCTCCTGGACGAGTGCACCAGTGCTGTTAGTATCGACGTGGAGGGCAAAATCTTTGAAGCCGCTAAGGATGCTGGGATCGCGCTTCTCTCAATCACACACCGTCCATCTCTGTGGTGGGTCTTTTTGTCATCTTTCTATCCAGCACGCTCCTGCACAGCTGGAGGAGAACTGAGGAGTAGGGCCAGAGTAGTTTGCAGTCCAGGAATAGGATTTTAGCAGCTTGGTGTGACCTAAATTAAGAAAAAGACAGGCATGATAATTATGGAAACAAGATGACTATTCTCCGCAATAAAGCCTGTCCCCACCACATGGGAACTGACAGATGTTCCTTATATATTATTAGTTGCTCTAAGTATAAAAGATATATTCAAAACAGTCAACAATTCAATATTATATGATTTAGAGCGGGTTGAATGCGACTCAAATAGTTTGATTTTAAAGAACTAGAAAGTCCCCCTGATAGTCCCCCTGACAGACACAGAGGTTACACTTCTTTCATTAGGACTGACTGGAATAGAGGCCACGCCTCCTTCCTTAGCACTGACAGGCACAGAGGCCACACCTCCTTCGCTGGTACTGACATCACAGAGGCCATGCCTAATTCACTGAGACTGACATCACAGAGGCTGCACCTACTTCACTGGTACTGACATCACAGAGGCCACACCTCCTTTATTGGTACTGACATCACAGAGACCACACCTCCTTCACTGAGAGTGACATCACAGAGGCCACACCTCCTTCACTGAGAGTGACATCACAGAGGCCACACCTCCTTCACTGGTACTGACATCACAGAGGCCACACCTACTTCACTGAGACTGACATCACAGAGGCCACACCTCCTTCACTGGTACTGACATCACAGAGGCCACACCTCCTTCACTGAGACTGACATCACAGAGGCCACGCCTACTTCACTGAGACTGACATCACAGAGGCCACGCCTACTTCACTGAGACGGACATCACAGAGGCCATGCCTACTTCACTGAGACTGACAACACAGAGGCCACACCTACTTCACTGAGACTAACATCATAGAAGCCACGCCTACTTCACTGAGACTGACATCACAGAGGCCACACCTACTTTACTGAGATTGACATCACACAGGCCACACCTACTTCACTGAGACTGACATCACAGAGGCCACACCTACTTTACTGAGATTGACATCACACAGGCCACACCTACTTCACTGGGACTGACATCACAGAGGCCACGTCTACTTCACTGAGATTGACATCACAGAGGCCACACCTACTTCACTGGGACTGATAGGCATGGAGGCCACACCTCCTTTGCTGGTACTGACAGCAGAGTCCATGCCTCCTTCTTTGGGACTGTCTGGTGCAGAGATTACAGCTATTTCATTAGGACTCCTAGGCACAGAGGTCACACCCATTTCATTAGGACTGACGGGCACAGTTTACTGGTACTGACTGACAAATAATCCAAGACTTCTTCACTTGGACTGTCAGACATTCATGCCACGCCTCCTTTACTAGTAAATTGTTGGCATTTAAGGACGAAATTAATGAGATTTCGGATCCTCTAATTATTACTGTTTCTATTATTATGCTTAATGGGCCATGTTAATTATGCCATATGGTTCTCCTCTCCTCTGACCACAGGAAGTACCACACCCACCTGCTGCAGTTTGATGGTGAGGGCGGCTGGCGCTTCGAAAGGCTTGACGCGTCCACGCGGCTCTCACTGCAGGACGAGAAGCTGCGGCTGGAGACACAGCTCTCAGGGATCCCCAAGATGCAGCAGCGTCTGTCTGAACTTTGCAGCATTCTGGGTGAAGACAGCAGCCTGGTGAGCCCCACGGAGATGGAGGGGGAGCGACAGGGGGAGGAGGAGAGAGAGAGGAAGCAGCAGGAGGAGAGGGAGGAGAGAAACGCACTCCCCGGTGAACAGGGACAGGGCCTTATGGAGTGATTTGATGCCAGGAGACGGAGATGATTTCAAAGCCAGCTGTTTGTGTGAGCGTGTCTGTGCGTGTGTGTCTGTGTCTGTGTCTGGGCTAGTATGCGGATCCATGTGAAGAATCTCAGATCAAAATTATTAGCTCTGATGTAGTCTTTAGAGGCTCTCCTTAACTGCGTTTTCCACTGCAAACATGTTTGTGCATGTGTGTGTGGGTGTAAGAGGTGGGGAAAAGCATGAGGCCCGTGCCAGTTCTTGCAGGTGCAGCAGATGATGAAAGCCCCTCAATCCCATGTTATTACAATTCTCTACAGAATTTGCACAAACTCTCTGGCACCCTGGATGTGTGTGTGTGTGTGTGTGTGTGTGTGTGTGTGTGTGTGTGTGTGTGTGTGTGTGTGTGTGCGTGCATGTGCGTGAGGAAGTGAGAAAGGAGAGAAGGGAGGCATTTGGGAAAGGGCTGCTGTCAGACCACTGACTGCAGTTGTGTTGTACTGTTCGTTTTAATAACAGTCTCACTATGCCGATATAACTTTAGGGATTACCACTCAGTGCTGTAGGCTTCTTTTTGTGCCGTGGTTTTTTACAAAGGGCAGAAGGTTTGATTTTATACTCAATCAGAATGATAACCACCACACAGTTTGATGGAGTGGTTTGTGAAACTATGAATCAGGGTTGGGCAGTTATGCCAAAAACTTGTATCATGATACTTACAAATTTCTCCAAATGTATTTATTGTTTCCCTCCTCTAGCTGGGTATCCCACATTCATATGACACTTACCTATCTTAGAGGATAAAGCCTAACTTATTTTATTTAACACGCTTGGAGGAGAGCACTAACTGTACTATTTTGTATTCACGAGCTAAGAAACTCCACTGGACAGTGTGGTATGGCACAGTTCACTATGAAATCAGTCATCGGTAACCAAGTACCTGTGATGCAGTTGGTTTCCCTTTTTATCAGGGTGTCAAGAGCTCTGAATATGCTCATATGGGTGGAGCTAGAAATTGTGCAGACAGTTGATTGGTCAAACAAGTGCTATTTAACTACTGAGCATGGATGGCTGTGGAATTGTCAGGATTCAAACTCGTGATCTAACAAAAGAGCAGAGTCAGTTTGCTTGATTTTGCGTCAATTTCTACAATCGCAAAATCACGACATCCTGGGAGGACTGATATAGAAACTATAACATATTAGAAAAAACTCATTATTATAAACTTTTGACTTGTCTTACAGCTTGCAGTAGTGTCAGAGCTGCTGTTAAAGAAAATTAATCAACACCTTCTGACCAATCGGGACTGAGAATTCAACAGCGCTGCGGTGTAACTAGATTTTAACGTCCAACTAGCCGTTTGCTTTTGTGACTAACAGTCGGTCAGTGTTATAAACATACTGATAACCATGCTTAGAAAAAGCATGCATATTGCGTATCATGATATTGATGTTATGTTGTCATATTTCCCAACCCTACTATGAATGATATTGTGAATGACAATGAGGTGTGGAGCAGTGACCCTCCGATAAACGGTCACGTCCGCTGCCGAGGTCACTACGAGAGCTGCCTGTGAGGAAGTGCGCTAACTTCCCTTGTTTTATCTTTGCTGTAGCAGTCTGTAGCGAATTGATTTAATCCAACACTGTAGATGCGTCTCGATTCACTTTTATTACCAGTCTCTGGACCACGTTAGATTTAGTACAGCTTTTACTCTTTAAAAGCTTTTGTTTAATCATAGCGATGTAATGTTTTTGCGCACAATTAAGTAGATGCTATTTTAAATGCCACTTTGAGCCGGTAACGCTGTCTGATATATCAGAAATATATCAGCAGTTTAATACGATCTTGTTGTAACAGTGAACGTTATTTTATTAGATTACCTCCTCTTTTATATTATGAAAGTGTCCTTCAAATTTCAATTTCAGTTTTAGAAAAATCAAACCTCTTTGCTGATTTTGAACTCAATCAATTTGACTGATGTTAGATTGTAGCCAAAAAAATTAATTGCTGCTTTAAAAATGTTTAAATGTGCCCACTATGTTTATAAAAAATTGATTTTATGATTCATGTTGTTTACCCTAAAAGTAATAAATTAAGTCATATTTTGCACAGATGGTTTTGTATCATGAATATCGATGATGAGTATAATCCGATGAATTTTCCACGTAAGCCCATGTGTTGAATATGACTCTTTCAAAACTAACATTATAACTTGATTTTTACAAATGTTAACTTTGGATATACTTCGACTCTGTAATAAACATCTCGTTGCTGTCAGTGATAGAGATTTAATTTGCACATTTGCCTGCATGACTTTAGATTATTTTCCTATGTTCATAGAATCTAATAAATCACATTGTGTAGAAATCCACACCCTCTGCTTGGATGCTTTCACTCGTTTGTCCGAGATGTTCCTTTTTTTTCCCTCCACCGGTGCTGATGTTCTGATAAAAGGCTTGATTTGATTTCTAGTGTGCAGAACATTCATGAATAATTCATCAGGGTGGTTATATTATTACAATACTTTTGTGGTGTGCAGAGTGAACTCACTGCAAGTTTTATTGCCGGGTTTAATACATTTCTAATTTTTACACAATAAATGCAAGCATGATGAGATACAATGCAGAGAAAAACGAGACTCTATATGGAATATTTACATGAAATGCACATGATAGATGAAGGATGAACATGTACAGAAAGTTGATTACTACAGAATCATTTACTCAAAGCAGACCAGCTGGTTTTTATATTTTGAAGGCTTTTATTGTCGTTTACAATATTCTGCTCAGTAAAATGGTTCGTAGCAACATAAACACTAACAGGCTATTTAAGTGATGGCAGCACCAGCAGTCTGTAGCAACCACAGCAGAGTTAGTGTTACACGATTAAACCAAACATTTCCTTTCATGGTAAAAATGAAGAGGACTTCTTTTTTTTTTAATGTTGATATTAATAGGTTACAGCATCTATCAGTGGAAAGATGTGAGAGAAGTGAACACAGCTGTAATTAGATATGGGGTGATCAAACAGAATCAAGTATTTTCCACAAAGTCTAATTAAAGGTATAATCAGTGATAATGGTTTTGAAGTTAGCTGAATGTAGCTGTTTTCAAACACAAAACATACAGTCTCTCTCTTAATTTCCTCCCTTCACAGACCTTACATTCTGTCCTAGTAGTGATACATACTTGTGTATTCCTCAGATATATTAAAAAAAAGGTTTTTTTTAACCCAGGTTGGGTTGGATTATGTTTAAATTGAGTTAGTTTGGTTTGGGTTAGGTTTAGGCTGAGCTGAGTTAGGGTTAGGTTGGATTCGGTTGGGTTAGGTTAGATTAGATTGGGTTGTGGTAGATTGGGTTGGGTTAGGGTAGATTGGGTTTGGTTGGGGTGGGTTCTCTTCCATCTTCCTTTTCCATCTCTTTGCCCCATACTGATTTCTTCTGTTTTTGTGTACATCACATACTAAATAGTTTTAGATCAGTTTCAGTTTTTATTTATTTATTTTTTTAATAAAGCTAAAAAAAAAGGTATCCAACACCTATCGCCAATGTGAAAAATTCATTGCCCACTTAAAATCTGGTTTTGCCACCTTTAGCAGCAATAACTGCAACCAAATGCTTCCGATAACTGGAGATCAGTCTTTCACTTACTTCTAGGACTAGGACTTACTCCTATGCTTTGGATCATTGTCTTGCTGCATAATCCAGTTGCGCTTGAGTTTCAACTTGCAGACTGAAGACCAGACATTCTCCTTTAGGATTTTCTGGTAGAGAACAGAATTCATGTTTCCCTCAATTATTACAAGTTGCCCAGGCCCTGAAGCACCAAAGCATCCCCACACCATCACACTTCCACCACCATGCTTAACCGTAGGTATGATGTTCTTTTTGTGGAATTCAGTGTTTGGTTTACACCAGATGTAATGTGACCCCTGTCTTCCAACCAGTTCCACTTTTGACTCATCAATCCACAGAACATTCTCCCAAAAGGTTTGAGGATCATCAAGGTGTGTTTTGGAAAAATTCAGACGAGCCATAATGATGTTCTGGGTTAGCAGTGGTTTTCACCTCGTCACTCTTCCATGGATGCCATTTTTGCCCAGTGTCTTTCTGATAGTGGAGTCATGAACAGTGACCTTTATTGATGCAAGAGAGGCCTGTAGGTCCTTTGATGTTGTCCTTGGCTCTTTTGTGACTTCCTGGATGAGTAGTTGCTGTGCTCTTGGAGGAATTTTGGAAGGTCGGCCACTTCTGGGAAGGTTCACTACTGTGCCGAGTTTTTCCATTTGGAGATAATGGCTCTAGCTGTGGTCCTTTGGAGTCCCAGAGCCTTTGAAATAGTTTTGTAACCCTTTCCAGTCTGATGTATTTCAACCACCTTCTTCCTCATCATTTCTGGAATTTCTTTCAATTTTGGCATAGTGTGTTACTGGGTAAGACCTTTTATCCAACTTCATGCTGTTGAAAAAGTTCTATTTAAGTGTTGATTTGATTGAACAGGGTTTGCAGTAATCAGGCCTGGTTGAGTCTAGTCCAGCTGAACCCCATTATGAATGCAGTTTCATAGATTTGGGGAATCAGTAACTACGGGGGGCAAATAAATTTTCACACAGGCCCAGTTGGTATTGGAAAACTTTTTTGCTTCAATAATTAACAGTATCATTTAAAAATTGCATTTTGTGTTTACTCAGGTTGCCTTTGTTTTATCTTAGATTTTGTTTTAATTTCTGAAATAATTTTGTACGAGATATACACACACACACACAAAAAAAAAAAACAGAAGAAATCAAGATGGGGCAAATACTTTTTTCACAGCACTGTCTCTCTTTCTTTCATCTATCTTTCTCGTTTTCGTTTCTCTCTTTCTTCCTTTTGTTTCTCTTTTTCTTATCTCTCTCATCTGTCTCATTTTCTCTCTTTATCTGTACCTTTCATCTCTTTCTCTTTCATCTGCCTATCATCTCTTTCTCTTTTGCATCTCTCCCTCTCTCCCTCTCTCGACAGGTACATAGACAGCCAGAGACATTATCACACATCATTAAACTCTCGATGCAGTGATAATACCGCTGACACAACCTAATCAATTGATATATTCAAGGCCGCGTGGTGCCGCTGGAGTCGCGCGTCGCACTTCCCCCGCTCTGTGCGCGTGATTCCCTCGGAGCGCTCGAGCACTTTTTCCTCCCCACATCCACCTCCACGTGTTGCATTGTGGGTGTTTAGCAGCCCTTATCCGCTGTGGCTCGGAAGTTTTTTTTGTTATTTTTTTGTGGCGTTTGCGGGATTTCGTGGGCGGGGAGCTGGGAACCTGGACCGAACCGGGCTGTGGTATCGAATAAAAAGCGAGCAAACAGCGAACATTTGGCCGAAAATCAGCCGGATACCTTCCTGTGGAGAAGTGCGGAAGGTAAGAGATGTTCTCTTCCCACATTCCCGGCTTCAGGAGCGGGTTGATCCCGTCACTTTTTTTTTTTTTTCTTTTTTAAACTGACCAGACAGCTGCAAAGTGCAGTTTATATACAGCGAGGGTCATCTGTCAGAGTGCACAGAGAAGATCAGACTGATTAGGTCGACTGTATTAACTTTATTGGTTAATTATTTTTTACTGCACGGAGAATTTTGCATGAAAGTGAGAGTAAAAGATAACTCTTTGACAGGGGAAATACCTGGATAAGTTATCTGGCTATTTTATAACATCATAGTGATGTAAGAACAGGGCTGACGCTTATAAACTGCTTTATTATTGTGCTTTGTGAGGCGACAGCTCCCTTTATTCTACTCACATAATGATTAGTTCCTTAAGAGTTTTTATATGGGAGGCCAATGGTGGCATAAATCCTAAAGAAATGCCACAATGTGCTTTTTACACCTTAAGTTCAGGCAAATCTTGCAGTTACGGCTATGTTGATGGGCTATGTTAAATGGCAGGGATAAAAAAATTATATATTAATATTATAAATTATTATTAAATGTATGCATAATTTATGCATTGTTGTTGAGCCTTATTGCATGTTATATTATAGACACAAACTATTATTAATAAACTATTACACACTCACACATAGATAGATGAATAGATAGATAAGCAACACTATGGCCAGCTGTTATAAATGGGCTAACATATATAGATATAAAAATAAAAAGACATCAATATAAAGTTTCATTTGGCATCCACATAAGGGTATTTGCTGTTAACATGTAGGTTGTTTTGGGGTTTTTTGTGGAACCGAGCACAACAGCGCCACCAGTGGTTGTAGAAAAATGAGCATTGGTATGAAGCAGCAAGAAGCAAGGCTGGGGCTGATTTCATTCTAGCCCAGACTGTAGATTCATGCAGCCTACCAGTGACAGATGTGAACCAGATGATTACACCGTCCTAGATTCGATCTCCTTTTGGGATGGTATTTCTCAGACATGTACTTAACATGTCTTCAGCAGTGGTTGAGGAAGCGTATGTGAAATAGAGAATGTGAACAAGGTGGATTATTTACTCTATCAGTATAAATAAGTAGCAAGCACACGTTGTCCAATCAAAGTACACATTTATTGTTATTTGGTTTGAACAAAAAGGTTACAACTTTTCTGTTTACTATGTTTGGTATTCGAATGGAAACACGGTACGGTCCTGGTAGAGCATTACGGACTTGAAACACTTAAAACAAAATGAAATCATGAATGCAACTACCTATCTACCTGTAGGATACATCCACATCAGATCTGGATCAATTTGAAAACGCATCTTTTTCTCTGTTTTGGCCTTCTGTCCACACTGAGAGAGTGTTTTTGTCCAGCGAAAACTGAGCTTTTTGAAAACGCTCTCAGGTGGATAAATTTGAAAACTGTCGCGTGGACTGAGAAAACAGAGATATTAAAAAACGATGATGTATTTTTAGTCATGTGACTCAATCAGCTGACCCATTCAACTCAAAACAAACAAGATGGTGGATGACGTACTGCAGTTGTTGTGCCTGCTATCCAGTTTGATAGTGTTGTGAAAGATTAGTGTCACTTTGTACAACCTTCAGAATGCATTTTTAAAGAAATGCCTGACGGAAACGATGCGGGCCGAAGCTTCTTAGGTTTTTACGCATGCACAGTATAGGGACGTAGGTGTTTCGGATGTTTCAGTATGGACGAGCAATTTTTGGAAAACTTTTGAAAACACCAGTGTAGACGGAGAGCGTTTTAAAACGAAAATGCAGTTTTCAGACCTATCCGGATTAATGTGGACGTAGCCTAAATGTGTGTGTGTGTAATAATTTGCCCCACATCATTCTTATTGGGTCATTGAAGAGACCATGTCATATAATACATTACACAACCCTAGCAATCTGTCTACTTCTAGTTCTCCTAAGGCTAAAAATCATGTCCATTTTTATTTCATATGCTCCTTCTCATTCACTGCTGATGATGTGTTATGGATGGGTCAGCGAAGTGTGCTGGAAAATTCACAGCAAATAAAATAATGTGAAATGCCAAAAAAATAGCCTTATTATGTATTTTTTTCCTTCAGAGAGAGCGAGGTCTTAGCTCTGCTAGCACGTTATACCAGACACCCTGAAATCATGTAACATGCTTTAATATGCTTTAAATATGCAAGATTTGGACTTTTTGATGTAATTAGATGACGGTTATGTGTTACTTTGACACATACCTGTTTGAAAGCCTGTTAACACATTTTTTTAAATGCGAGTTTCATTTTTAACATGTCTGAAATGCTTTAATATGCCCGTTCATGTTATTCGTATATGTTCTCTGAGAGTTAATAGATAAGAAGATTACACCTAGTCATTTCCCGGCAATGTTCCTGGTGAGCTAGACCAAAGGAAAGCTTGCACATTTCTAATTCAGAAAATGTTTTTTTTTTGAAGATGGTTTTGTCCTGTGATTTCCATGTCAGTTTTGTCTTTTATATCTTTGAAGCGAGTCTGTTATTACTGGTGCGTTGGTTGTAATTGGTTTTGTAATTTGTAACGTAAGGCGAACATTATGTACTGTTTCTAAACCAACAGCACTACATGAAGTGAGTGACTGGGAAATAAATGTAGAGCGTTTACTTACACCACAGAAACATAGAGTGGTCAAATGTCAAAGTCACCATACCACAGACATGTCTGTGTGCATGTTGTTGGTATCTGTGTGTGAGAACATGTGTGGGTGGGTGGATGAACGTACATGGATGAACACAATGGTAAATTGGCCATAGGTTGCAAGCTTGAAAGTTAAGATAATATAATAGTTTTTTATGTTGGAAAAGATCTAATCATGTGCAACTTTGGTTTAGTCAAGACACTTTCAATGAATGAACCAATTGGCTTACCATAGTTTTACCTTTCCCTTCAGTTCATCCACAGACGTGTATATTTCTCGTGGAAGTGATTAGCCACCATCAAAGCCTTATGGGTAATCCGGGGGTTTTAAAGCCTCCCTGAGCGACATATTGGGTGCAGACCGGTCACTGGGAATTTATCGCTCCCTTCTGAGAAAGTGTAATTTCATTCATTTAGACTGCACGAATTAAGGTGGAGGCTTGGAAACTTCCGGAGTGGTTTACATGTCGTATATCTGCCTTCTTTACAATTACAAGGGTGACTAGGAATTTTCCAAAAATATTAGCTCTTTGGCTCATTATAATACACATAACATGCAGTTTAACAAGATTAAAAAAAATAAAAAAATTTAGCTGTTAAACTCATCAAAGACGACTGCATGAGTATGAGTACGTTCAGATATGTTGTGTGTGTTAAGTATATTCGAGATGTTGGTCTTAAGTCTTCAGTATACAGAAGAAGTGGAGAATGCTCAGAGGTTATAGAGCAGCACGTGGTGACATAGCAGTGTAGTGACAGAGAACAGAAACAAGGAAGTTATGTACTTATTAATATCCCAGCTCATTATTCATTTTTTGGATGATAGTGTATGATTCTGAGATTTACAAAGAAAGGAACAGATGACGATAGTATCATGGGAGTATAAGAGGTTAAAGGAATACCTGATCCAAAACACTAGCCTGGCTCGTAATGCTTAAAATTTACTATGTGCTGTTAAGTCCTATGGAGAAAAGATTATTTTAACTGGTAATTTTGAACCGCAAAATTAAAATTGAACTGGCTCACCAAAGAGTAAACAAACAAATAACTTGTGCTTATTAGTTTCTTGATGCAGTACAATTCAGTGTCCATTTGCATTCAGACAACTTTTGCGTAAAACAGGGCATATTGCATGTTTATGAGGATATTCGCTGTGACCAATCAGCATGTACCACTCGACCTCATGTGTATATATACATACACTCCTGAAGCTCGGTGAGTCTACAGAAGAAAAAAGGGAGAAACAGTGTTGGAAAGCTGTGAGTGAGTTTTTAAATGATCCAAACACCCTCCTGTAGTGAGTGCTTGACAAATTAATAGTGAATATTAAATTATTAATGGCTAAACAAGTGACAACTAAATGTATGAAATAAATAAATGGCCGAGTGAGTCATGGCTGTGAGTCAAGAGGGCACTTGCTCAGAATTCTCCACTGGTGCCTCGCACATAGAGTGTGTTTATCAAGACAGCTTTTCACCCACAAGTGGCTTTGAGTCTCTCAGCAGAACAGAAATGACTAATTATTTAACCAGCTGTGAATAACGCTACTTTCCTTTTAACTTTGGGTGGTTTTATAGTAAATTGCAGTTATTTTGCTTCATGTTTTAGGCTACTGGGGTACAATTATAATTCAGAATTGTGGTGTTATAGGAAAATAATCAACTTCAGAGTGGTAGCAGTAACTCTTGATACATGGTGGGACGCATCACCTCACCCTGTCGTTGATTATTTTCCTATAACAGCGCAGTCACAAGTGGTTTCCTTGTAAACCGTGTGTGAACCGTGTACTCAATTCTAAGCCAAGAAAATGTGATTCCTACTGTATTGAGGATGATGCTGAAACCTTATAACAGTTCCTACAAATGAAGTCTGATCCCATCTCAGAGCTACAAGGCTGAGTTTGTATAGAGGGCCGCTTAAGAACCGGTGGTTCAGACAAACCCGTGTCGCTTTAGTCCCCCGGAGCAGATGTGTACCAGCAGAGTCTCTCAGCCATTTGGCTCATTTTCACCAGCTCAGCGGTTGGTCCTCACCACGTTGCCAAGTGTAAGAGAACAGGACAGAACAAGCAGAGATGCAGTTCAGTTCCAGATAAGCAGGAGTAATACCACTTCCTTTTTTTTTTTTTTACTGTCACTTTCATTTACCATGTTTTGTATGTTCACGTGCGTGCTCATTAAGGAAGTGGATTGTCGGGATGGATGATAATCGTCACCTCTGTGTTGCGTTTCCGCTCCGATCGTCTGCGCTGCGGATAAACCGATCTGCTTATCTTTATACATATATTGCCATCAGTCCTTCTTTTGAGTCAGGAAAATCAGTCTTTAGATGCAAGCCATTAGCTTAATTTCCTCTTCCTGTTTCAGGCTCATCTTTTTCTTAGTAATAATCTCCTCTCCCTCTTTCCCTCCCATGCCGTCTCTCGTTCTCCATCATTACTCCTCCCTCTGTCTCTCTCGTCACTAGTTTGTGGATTAGTAGATTTCAGCAGCCCTCATTAGTGTGTGTCTCCTTAATAATCCCTTTGCTTCAACTCTCGTCCGCCGGCTCAGGAGACCGAACATTATATTTATCCTGTATATTACACATACTTTGTTAATACTCATGATACTCATTTAAAATTCTTTATCTTATTGCAGAGGTTTGAATTATTGAAGGTGTTTCTTGGTGTCTTGTTGAATTCCTAACAACCGGCAGTGAGTTTTTTTCTTTTCTTTTCTCTCTAAAATTATTTATGAGGTTCTTTAACATTTATATCCACAGTGACTTACGAGTCAAGCAGAATCCAGTTTAAGCACCACAATGTTTAGGAAGTGCCTCTGATGAGTCAAATACAGAGAAACGGATCGAACTAGCAGTTCCTTAATTACAAATGACTTAATCTTGATAAATACTAATAAATGATTACACATTATTAAGGAATGCTGTTTTTTTTTTTTTTTAAACAAAGGATACAAGCAAAAAGTAACACACCCTTTTAACCGGGGGACAGGGATTGGCTGTTTGGGTGTGGGCTTAGCGGTCAAATGGTCATAAAAACATGTTTCCACAAAGACTTCAAAATTAGCTGCATTTTCTGACAAGAAAAAAAAAAATCCAAGTGACGTTGCAAAATGCACAGGACCTTCCTGGTTCATATTAAGATTCAATACGATGAGCCAACTGTAGGATTGCCAGCTCCTAGATACTTCCTTGCTTGCCAAAATGATGTTTAGCTAGCGTTACAATGCTTTATGGCTTAGCCTACTTCTTCAGTCATTCTTAAAATAGGTTTGCGCAAGTCCCGCATGCTAACAAGACTCGTATAGCTTTGTACATTTCCCATCAGAGGTTCTGGGGGAGGACCCCCTCAAAACCCGGGGCCATTGTCTGACCTATAGCTGCGCTCGACTAAAACTTCTAACTCGGAATTTCCGACCTCTGACTAGGAAAAAGCGAACAAAATAATCTCAACTCGGAATTCCTACTCAGATATGGTTGGTCAGAGATGGTTTCCTCAACCCTGAGTTCAGCAAGTGACTTCAAATCAACATAGCTACTCACGGTAGCAGCAATAAACAAAGTAGCACTTTGAGATTTACTGTATATACAAATATTTGCTTCAGATTAATCAACATACAGACATGTTCGCTTGTTAAAACTATAACATTGATGATACCGTTAGCTGTCTTGAGGTTTTAAGCAGGAAATTTGTTGATCTTGCACATTACACAACATGATCTTTGCAGGAAGATAGCCAAGACGATTAAAGCATAAATAAAAACATTTCCATGTTGCTTTGGTGAGATATGTTGAGGTGTCAAAGTATTTTGGCTAAAACCTGATTTTTTTTGTCTTTTTCTGACTGTTTGCCAGGATTCAGCCATCTGACAGGTTTTGTCTGATACACACACACACACACACACATATATATATATATATATTTTTTCCTCCTGAATTTGGCCACCTGCCAGTTCGCACCCACACGCGTCCAAACAAGTACTTGTGTGAGTAGCAATGAAGTCGTACAAAAACATACCAAAGGTACCTGCTATATCTCAGAAAAGTGTATTATTGAGTATATTATCATCATCCCTAATGAGCCATCCCTAATTCTAGACTCACACTACTGCTGGAATCTCCCTCTTGCCACACGCCACAGTTAATTTATGGCGCAGACAGACAGACGAACGCCTGCCTCCGTCTCCTCTCCCCCTTAAACCCCATGTGGAGGGCCAGAGGAAGGTGTGAAATCCTTTTGTTTGCACCATATTACCCCAAGACCTCGTCCCCTCCCTTCTTCGCCTGCAGTGATGGCCGAGGCTCCCTGGCACGCTATTGTTCGCTCTAATCAATACCATATGAGGCTGTGAAAGTGTGAAGGTTTTGTTCCCCCTGTCGGTAATGCATCATTAGCTTATAATGCATGCTGATTGTGACCAATTACCTGTTATTACCAGTCACACATGATCATGTAATTGGACTAACGTGTGCACGGTAGGTTAGTGCATTGTAGGTATTAGGTCTGCTAAAGCGTAGAGATTTTTTTAAATCATAAAAGGATCATTTAAATTTAGTCTTTAATTCTGGTAATGATGCTCCCTTCAGTGTATGATTTACATTAGTGATGATGTTATTTTAAAAAAGAAAGAATTCTACGATGACCAATATGAACAAGTGAGTTGATTAATATGTTATTGGTGGTTAAAGTAAGTTATTAAATTCCCCTTACCCTAATTTAGTTAATAATCATTAACCATGAATAAACTACAAGCAATGTTGAAGTAATTAACACTCACATTCCTTGACGTTTTATAAAAGTTGACTTCAAAATAGACTTTTATTAATTAATCAATCTTTAGTCCATTTTGACCAAAATCCACATAAATTAGCATAAATGACATTATTAAACGTGAATAATGTAGTGAACTCATGTCTCTGGGTGTAAATTTTGAATTCACTAAGAGCAATTATTTTTAGTCGGGGATGGAATAAATATGAATTAATGCAGATATTCATGATTCAGTTAATGATACCAAAACTTGAGTGTCAAAGCTTGAATGGAAATAACAAGCCAGGAATGTGATAAAACTCCACTCAAGCGTTAGCATCTTCTTGCTGATCTGACTGAACTCTGTGGGTGGGCGGTTCTCATTAAAGAGTCCTCTAATGAGTCCGTTTGATTGACATTTCAATGTCCAAGACTTCAAGCCTGCTACGCTACACAGGCAGAAATAAACACACCGTCGAATTAGGATTGACCAACATTGACATGTACAGTACCAACCTACTGATGCTGATTAAAAATAAATAAATAAATCAGATATTTTGCCCACTTGATAACCCTCAATGGGTGGCGATGGAATAATTTTATTTGGTAATGAGATGAAATCGAAGCTAGCATGCTTTTACGCACAAGTTACTCAGGCTTGAAGAGATCATTTAATTAGGAATGGATACTAAGATAAGAGCGCTGTGGGAGAAACACATCTGACCTGTGATTACTGAGACAAACTTATGCGTATGCAAACTTCACCCTTGATCAGGACCAGCCACTTTACATAAAAAAGCAAAGAAGGTCTGGTGAAAGGAATGAACATGGCGACATTGCAAATCACCAATTATGAAATCACTGTACATGTGCTTACAGAACCATTAATATGACTATTGATGAGGACCTGATGAAAAGGGAAAACCTGTGAACTTCCATTCACTGGCTTCCCACTATATTTAAAACAAATGAATGCCTCACCTGTGAAGCAAGAAAAAAAACTAAAACTCCATCACCCCTGAATCCTTTTTCCTTTTACAGTATAATAATATTTCACTCTATCACCCCTGTTTGTTTACTCTCTCTCTCTCACTCTCTCTCTCTCCTGATAGGCTGCAGCTTTTGCCGGTCAACATGTAGTCAGGCTTCTTTCATGCTTGAAGTGGGCCATGTTGATGGTTTATGTGACGTTTGGTGTGTGTGACTCATGTATACAAATTTACCACCAGTTCCTGCCCCGACATCCCTGACGCAGTCCTGTTAGAGTGACTCACAACAGCTCAGGAATATCAGATTATACAGTATTTTGTTTTCTCAGTTGACTCAATAGTCATGTATTTTAAGTTAACATTTTAACACAAACATCTTTAAATCAGCTTTAAATTCGAACTGATTGCTGATTTACAAAATTGCTGATTTCAGTACACTTTAATCGCATCACATATTATCAGAAATAAAGTATTTCTCTTCACTGTGCTGCTTTTGCAACGAAGTATCGTTTGTGCTAGAATGGTTTATGAGAAATGAAACATAACCGAAGTTTGTGCAGCTTTCAGAAATAAAACGGCACAATTTTGCTTTTGTGGGAAATGTGTAGAAATATGTCGGACTGTTGTGAATATATACAGTATATAATATATATTTTTCAGTGTTTGTGTGTATTCTGTTGCTTGTTGTTTAATGCAGTATGCGTAACTAATTAGCCACAATCAGCAGTAGTAGCTAGAGGTGCACATCGGGACTGGGATCCAGCAGAACCCGACAAAAAAGCTGCAAGATCGGGCGGGAGTGGTCAGATATGAAGCTTGCCGGAAAAGAAAGGTCCAAAGGTTAACAAGAGATTCTTTATGGTGCTTGTCCAGTGCTGTGTCACACATTTACTGCTTTCATTCATTCATCCATCATAAGTAAACGCTTTATCCTGGTTAGGGTCACAGTGGTTTAAATGGCTAATGTGTTTATACTGTATTTTCACAAATAGAACCGATCACATAGTCAGAAAATGCAGTGGAAAGGTGAAGACAATAATAACTGGAGGATGGGCAGAATTAACCAGAGAATCTACAGGAGAGATTGGGATTGGTCAGAAATCCTTTGGGAGCAGGTGGGAATGGGATTAGAAATAAACAGTCCCTTTCATTCCTGTACTAGCAGCCTCTATTAATACAGTTAATTAGTGTTAGTAACCAGTCTTGGTTAACGGTTGGACCCTGTGCTATTGTGTTGATGGTTTCATGGTGCCAAAATTTCCAGTAACTTATGCAGTGGAAAAAGGTCCTTAGACCCATTGCCCAGTCTTATGAATAAATGTGAACAGTGCCACACCCATCGCCCAGTATTTTGTTTTACTGTCGTTCCCACTGCCTCAGTCTGCAGTTGGAGAATGTTACACTAAAACCTTTTGAGTTGTTAACATCGCCAGAGCTTGTTCCTCAGTCTGGATTACCATGGGATTTTCCTTCAAAGGGATGAGCCAAAACACTAGCTCATATGCTCACACACACACCCAACAACCCACCTACCAACCCCCACTCACGTAGGCTACACACACTCACACATTTAACACACACACACACACAAAGGAGACATCTGTCCATGCATGGTAAATCAGTGACATTCCGTGTTTAGGGTTATCAAACCATCATCAGGAGCGCCGACGAAGAAATAGATTTCGTGAAATTGAATTAAAAGCGAGCCCTGGTTATGATCACTCCTGGCCGTTAGATAAGCTATTGTTTATCTTATTTGCTAGTGGGCGACTTTCCAGCTTGAACTGGCAGTGTGTTATATTTGTGCAACAACTATAGCATCTTTAGAATATGCAAACTCGTATGTGTTCCTGTTTACAGAGGCTTTGAAATACTCAGACTCAAACACACACACACACACACACACACACACACACACACACACACACACGAGGCCCGTTTATACAAACAGACAACTGGTCAGACCTGTACCACCCCGTCCTCACTTCCTGTCCTCGTTTGCATGCTCCAGCAAGGTTCAGTGTTTTGCATGTCTGTATGAAGGGATTATCAAACTCACACCACTTCAGGAAGCAACAGACAGGAAATGTGGCTCCAAGTGCACTTTTATGTTTATATATAGATGTGTATGTGCGTTATATATGTACGTGTGTGTGTGTGTGTGTGTGTGTGTGTGTGTGTGTGTGTGTGTGTGTGTGTGTGTGTGTGTGTGTGTGTGTTCAGAGAATGACAGAAAGCACAAAGGGGGGATGGGAGCACAGAGAAAGCGAGGGGTCAAAAGGGTGAGGAGATGAAGGAGGGGTGGGGTATGGGCTGGATTTGTAACACTCGTTTGCCTACACCTGCTCCAGGACAGGATTAGAACAGCCTCGCTGTTTAGAGTGGAAAAACGCAAGTGTTTGCACTTTCTTGTGTTTGTTTACTGTCAGTTTGAAGATCTGTAGGGATGTAACTGGCGTTTGGTGTTTGAGCTCTTCTAGAGCATGAAGAAAAATAAAAAGAGAGACACACACACAGAGAGAGAGAGAGAGAGAGAGAGAGAGCGCACAAGAGGCAGAGACAGATCTCCTCCTACCCCTGAGGAACTCATAATGCACAGTCAGCTGTTTATGCTTAATGAGTTCCTGGCGATTACTGTACCTCTGAATCACACACTCCTCATAAACTCCATTTCTGCCTGGTTCATCATTCCCAACTTTAGTGTTTAAAGAACAATAAAAAAAAATAGGTTACTCCGGTTAGATGGTGGATTCTGATTATGCATATATGTATATACACCAATGAGCCATAACATTAAAACCACTGATAGGTGACGTCAATAACATTGATTATCTCGTTGCAGTGGCACCTGTCAAGGGGTGGGATATATTAGGCAGCAAGTGAACAGTCAGCTCTCGGAGTTCATGCGTAAGAATCTGAGCGACTTTGACAACGGCCAAATTGTGATGGCTAGACGACTGGGTCAGAGCATCTCCAAAACAGCAGGTCTTGTGGGGTGTACCCGGTATGCAGTGGTTAGCACCTACCAAAAGTGGTCCAAGGAAGGACAACCGGTGAACTGGTGACAGGGTCATGGGTGCCCAGGTCTCATTGATGTGCAGGTTAGTCCGTCTGGTCCGACCCTACAGAAGAGCTACTGTAGCGCAAATTGCTGAAAAAGTTAATGCTGGTTATGATAGAAAGGTGTCAGAACACACAGTGCATCACAGCTTGCTGCATATGAGGCTGCGTAGCTGCAGACCGGTCAGAGAGCCCATGCTGACCCCTGCCCACTGCCGAAAGCACCTACAATGGGCACGTGAGCATCAGAACTGGACTATGGAGCAATCTGGTCTGATGAATCATGGTTTCTTTTACATCATGTACACATAGAAATGATATAGAAAATAATGGGTATAGAAATGAATCACCCCCATTTTAAAATAATCACATTTTGTTCCTTTTCAGCCTGAAATGAAGACAGACACAGTTTTTGTTTTATTCAAAACAAACTGTATTTACTCAGTACAACTTATAACATCCAAGTGAAAGATATAACATGTCAGAAAAAATTGAAAAAATGAAAAAACAGAATCACTGAGTTGGAAAAAGGATCACCCTCCATTTTGTTGAACCACCTTTTGCTTTAATTACAGCCTTTAATCTGTTGGGATGTGTCTCTACTAACTTTGCACATCTAGACTTTGCAATATTTGCCCACTCTTCTTTGCAGAACTGCTCAAGTTCAGTTAAATTTGATGGTGACCGTTTGTGGACTGCAGTCTTCAAGTCATTCCACAGATTTTCAATGGGGTTTAAGTCTTTGCATCAGTTGCACTACCAAGGACTGAAAAATGCTCCAGGAAAGCTCTTTTCATGCTGAGCTAATTAAAATGACCACAGATGATCTGAGTTGAAAGTCAAATGGCTTTGTGTGCCATTGAGAAGACACCTGAGTTTACAAGTCATTGTTAAGAGGGGGGTGATCCTTTTTCCAACTTAGTGATTCTGTTTTTTTTTTTTTGTTTGTTTTTTTGTTTTTTCTGACATGTTGGTGTTCTATCGTTCACTTGGATGTTATAAGTTGCACTGAATAAATACAGCTGGATGAAACAAAAACTGTGTCCGTCATCATTTCAGGCTGAAGAGCAACAAAATGTGATTGTTTTAAAGGGGGGTGATTCTTTTCTATACCCACTGTATTCTTACCACATTTTCCATCATTTGGGGCATGTAAGATATAACCTCAGTTTGTGATATTGTAGAACAAAACCTCTGATGTCTGATTTTGCTAATTATTAGAGGATAGTGCTGTGGTAACTGGATACTTTAAGCCCATGGTTATCAAAGTTATTGCATTTATTATTTTTATAGTTATTTATAGTTATGTGGCTGGTGAGTTGATTTAAAAGGCTTTGATCCAAACCTCAATAACTCAAAGACAGGTAGCCTATTAATAATGCCAACTTCAATCTAAAAACAATGTTAGTAAAAATGTGTTCTATGTGTTCTATTAAAAGCTCTATGCTTCCAATGCATAGCAAATATATTATTGTACATGTTTAATAATGACTCTAACATTTAAATTATGTTCTTTATGATCTTTATATATCTATCCTGAGGGGTCCTTGGTATTTTATTTACAGTTAAAGTGGTCCCTGGCTGGAAAAAGTTTGAGAACCCCTGCTTTACGCTACAGGGCATGTCTTCTATGCTAGCTAACTAGCTAACTTAGAAAATGTTAGTGGCGAATTAATAGAAACTGTCTTTGACATGGTATATATTTTGACAGAATTGTCTACTGATGAATGAATTTCCCAGAATGTGTGTATGAAAGTCTAGTTTTAACCCGTGTAAGCAAACACAAAGTGGTTAAGGTTAGGAGAACACTGTTGCTAGTCCAGTGAATAGCTAGCTAATGACTGATGCTAACAAAGTCTTGTATGTGGGCAGTGGAAATGCAAAGGAACAGCGGAAACAAGACCAAACTGTTGAGAAGTTCAACATTTACCTCAGATATGCTGATACATTTCCATGAAAAGCTTCTCTACAGCTAAAATCATACTGTTATTACAGTTAGCATCGACAAATAAAGCTAACTTCCATGGGTACAGCCATACTATTGGAAGCCACTTTTGAAATCCCGCAATGCACCGCAGTAGGTTGATGATTAAATTATGTAGCCTAGGGGCAATTTGCAGTTTATAGTGAATAGGGTCTGGGGTGCAATTTGATCCTAGATAGGAACAGATCCTTCCGTTTTTTATAATGGGAAAATTGTAGAGACAGCCATTTTAGATGTTTCTTGGGCATTAGTTGTAAGTGTAATATTTAATATAGATTATGTTAATGGTTTAAAATGATATGATTGTGTGTGTGTGTGTGTGTGTGTGTGTGTGTGTGTGTGTGTGTGTGTGTGTGTGTGTGTGGTTTTAATACATCAGAATGGTTATGTTGCTGTCATTTTTGTAGATCAAACAAGGTGTGTATTCATGATGATCAAAGCCATGTGTGATCACTGAGGCTGGTGCTGGTTTTGGGAAATGTGTGTGTGTGTGTGTGTGTGTGTGTGTGTGTGTGTGTGTGTGTGTGTGTGTGTATTTCAGAGTAAGGAAGACCCTCCAGCCCCCCCCATTACTTGTCCCCAGAGATTGTGTGCGGCTTCCCCCTCCACACTCAGCACACAGATTAGGAACCTCCTAGCTCAGATATGGATCCTGACAAGGGCCTTGGCAGGGTGGGTGGGTGTGTGTGTGTGTGTGTGTGTGTGTGTGTGTGTGTGTGTGTGTGTGTGTGTGTGTGTGTGTGTGTGTGTGTGTGTGTTTGTGTGTGTGTTTATGAAGTGCCCTTGATGATGTGAACTGCTGCTCTTCCCTCCCTTTCACTTGTCAAATTGCGTCCTGGACAAAAAGCAGTTTTTTTCCCTCAGTGTGCTCTAATGCACACAAGCGGTGACTTTTCCCATCATGCCTTTTTTTTCCCCCCATCATCCACCTTTCCCCAGTGGACTTTTACATGCAGGGTGATTCTGCCTTCCTTAAACAATAGCTTGTTCACAGCACAGGCTTCAGCTCGCTTGCTCTCCTGCAAAATCTCATTGTGCCTCTTTGTCTGAGTGGGACACCGTCCATGTGAGCTGTAGTGCGCACTCCAAACAAGAGCCCTTGTTTTCCCACCTAGCCGGTCATGACCTCGGCGGCGTTAACTATCGCTCAAATCCCTCCACCATCTGTGGATGAGAGATAGAGCCGAGCCACAGGATTTAGGCACAAATCATCTCCAGCGCATTTAGATGTGAAACGTGTGCTTAACCTCGCCTTTATTTCTCAATAAATCCCTGTGTTCTTCCCCCTCTCTCTCAGTCTGTATCTCTCTCCCTGTATTCTTCTCTCTGTCTCTCGGTCTCACTCTCTTTCTCGCTTTCTCCTGACCCCCCTTGGCAGCGCTGACCCCCTGAGGACAGACTGAGAGAGAGACAGACAGACTGATAAAGACAGAGAGAGAAATAGATAAGGAGACAGACAAAGTAAGAGAGAGACAGACAGAGAGCAAAACAGGACAACAAGAGAGGCAGATAGGGAGATAAAGAGATGGACAGACAGAGAGAGACAGAAAGCGATAGACACAGACAGACAGAGACAGAAAAAGCATGAGCAAGACTGATAGAAAGGGAGACAGAGAGATAGACAGACAAAGAGAGAGACAGACAGATTATTAAAGATGGAGAGAAAGAGAGAGAAACAGATAGGGGGACAGACAGAGTGAGAGAGAGAGAGAGACAGAGAGCAAAACAGATAAACAGACAAAAGAGAGGCAGATAGGGAGATAAAGAGATAGAGAGACAGAAAGCAATAGACAGACAGACAGAGACGGAAAAAGCCTGAGCAAGACAGACAGAGCGGGAGACAGAGAGATGTGGGACAGACAGAGCGATGGGGAGAGACAGACAAAGAGTGAGATAGAGAGTGAGACAGATGGAGAAAGAGCGACAGAGAGGGACAGACAGAAAGAGAAAAAGACAGACAGACAGGGAGAAAAACAGACAGACAGAAAGAGAGACAGAGATGGAGAGAGAATGAAGGATGGAATGCCAGAGAATCTGTCTATCTGTATGACATTCATCCGTTTCTCTCTCACTTTCTTTTGTCCCTTTTTTTATCCCTCTATCCCTCTAGTCTCTCTTGATAATCTCCTCCAAGAGAGGCTCTCTCTCTTTTTTTTTTTTTTACTTTTCTTTCTCTGTCACTCTCTGTCTCTATCTTTCCTTCTTTCCTATCCTCCTCCACCAGTCTCTGTCTGTCTCCCTCTTTATACCGTTACCTGTTTCTCTTTCTATCTCTCTGTCTCTTTCTCTGTATGTCTGTCTGCCTTTGTATTTCATCATCCCTCTATCTACTTCTCTTTCTTTTTCTACCTTGATTCTCCATCACTTCATCTTCTCTCTTCCGTTCTCCATTCCTCACTTATCTCTCTCTCTTTCTCTATCCCTCATTTTCTTTCTTGATCAGTCTCTTCTTCTCTACCCCTGTCTCTTTCTTTCTATAACCCAATCTCTTCACATTTTCTTCCCTTATCCCTCTATCCTCTTTATACCTTTGTGTTTTTTTTCCTTGTCTATTTCTATCTCTCATTCTCTGCCTATCTGCCTCTTTTTCTTCACCAGCACTTGACCCTTTAGATTGTGTATCACCATCACGTATGGTAACTTGACCGTGGGCGTGGCACATGACAAGATCCTTCGGCACGCCACATTCTCTGATCTGATTGGCTGATCCAGAGTGGTATTCACTCCTCATTTGCATAAAGTCGAAATTCTCAGCTTTTTTTCTGCTCTGAATGGCTGTTTGGCATGCTCTCGCTCCCACAATCCCCTGCACAGGATTTTCACCTGTCTCTGTAGAATAGAAAAGGGAAGAGGCATGAAAAACGCTTTGCTTCGCTGCAGTGTGAAGGAAGCTCTAAATCCTCAAGTCTTTCTATGCCTCTCTGTCTGTCTCTCCTGATAAGTATTCCCTTCCTCTCTCACTCTCACCCTTTCCATCTCCCTCTGTCGCTCTTTGTTAATCTCAATCTTGATGAACGACTGTATTTCTTTCCCTTTCTCTGCCTCTTTATCTCTCTATCTCTCCCTCTCTTTTTTTTCTTAGCCCTTTTTCTCCTTCTCTGTTCACAAATCTGTCTCTCTATCACTTTCACTTCATCATATACATCAATCTCTCTCTCTCTCTCTTTTTAACTGTAATCTTTCTTTCTTTCTGTATCCTTTATCTGTCTCTCTTATCGCAGTGTGTGTCTCTCTTTCTTTTTCTTTGTAAGTGTTTGAGTTTGGCAGTAAGTTCTCCATGAGGAATGAGCTCGTCAGGATTAGATGAATTTTTTTAAAAGCCACTCAGGATTGCGTGTCCGTGTTTGCTGCGAGCGAGCTGATTACGGCCATACTGCAGGCACATGCTGCGTTTTTCTTCACTCATTAAGTGAGCTAACTCGATTTAGCGACTTGCCGAGGTGGGCACATGGATCTGCTATTATGAGCCCGATATGAGAGAACAATTAGGCTAAATTTAGCCAAGAAGGGAGGAGACGCTCGGCAAAAGGCTCCTAAACTTGGGCCTTTCATCAGGCTGTGTGTGTGTGTGTGTGTGTGTGTGTGTGTGTGTGTGTGTGTGTGTGTGTGTGTGTGTGTGTGTTTTTGGGGGGAGGCTTGTGCAGCTCAAGCTCCAAGGGGAAATAGCAGCTCCAGGCTGTGTAGAGATGTTGGAGATTTGAACACTCTCTCCTGTTACATTCCCTACAAGCCGAGCTATTCCTCACACTACTGCTTTTTCTTCTCGTGTTTTGTAGATCGTTTTCATGTTTTATCCTGGTCACGGTCACCATGGATCCGGTGCCTATCCCGAGAACACCTCAGATGGGACGCCTAGACACCACACACACACATTTGCACACTCATTCACACCTAGGGGCAATTGCTAGTCATTAGCCCACCTACTAGCATGTTTTTGGGAGGTGGGAGGAAACCGGAGAACCCAGAGGAAACCCAACGAACATGCGAACCTCCACACAGAGAGTAAGCCGAGCTCAGGATCAAACCTGGGGTCCCTGGAAGTGTGAGGCAGTAACGTTACCTACTGCATAACCTCAGTGATATTCACTTCATTTATTTATTTATTTATTCTTACAATCTTTATACTTTTTAGTCCCCAGTTAGACAATACAGTGTGTATTCCAACCCCATTCCCAGTATTCTGGGTTGGACTCCGGATCCACTGCAACCCTGACCAGGATAAGGTGCGTAGTAAAGATGAAAGTACTTATAGTTTTTAAAGAATTTCAGTTTAAAATGAAACATACTGTTAATGAACAAATGTTGAATTTGAATTCCAGCCACCAGCTGATGATGTCAGGACAACTGACCAATCAGAAGCTTTGCTTAAACAGTCAGGAGTGTAACAGTGCATTCTCGCTTCCTCCCTCTTTCTTTTTCTTTTCTCACTGTTTGTTCCTCCCTCTGTCATTCTTTCTTTCTTTCTTTTTTCACTTTCTTTTCCTCCTCGTCTTTTTCTCGTTATCTTTCTTTCTACATTTTTCTTATTTTCACTTCCTTTTCTTCCTTGTATTTTTCTCATGTTTTCCTTCTTTATTTCTTTCTATCTTTCTCTGTACATTTTTTTTTTCACTTTCATATCTTCCTTGTCTCTCATTTTCTTTCTTTCTTTCTTTCTTTCTTTCTTTCTTTCTTTCTTTCTACATTTTTCTTTTTCACTTTCTTTTCTTCCTTGTTTTTTTTCTTGTTTTCTTTCTTTTTGTTTTCACTTTATTTCACTTCTCTCTCTCTCTCTCTCTGTCTCTCTCTCTCTCTCTCTCAATTCAATTCAATTCAATTTTTAAATTCAAAGTACTTTATTGGCATGAGTGTTTACATACAATATTGCCAAAGCATTTCTCTCTCTCTCTCCCCATTTGCTTTTCATTCCCCCTTCTTTCCCCTTGTCTCACTCCCTTTTTACCCTCTGTTTCTCTGTCTCGCTTTGTTTCTTTATCCTTCCTTATCCCTTTATCCATCTATCTTGCTTGTTTCTTTCTCTAATCTCTCTCTCTCTCTCTCTCTCTGTCTCTTAAACTTAGAGAAGCTCTTTTTGCTTTTGTCCTTTCATCCCACTGCAAGTGTAATATTTCCTTCAGGAAATGCACATCTAGTTCATTTATTCTATTTCTGTTCCTATTTCTCTCTCTCTCTCTCTCTCTCTCTCTCTCTCAATCTCCCGATCTCCCGATCTCTCTCTCTCTCTCTCTCTCTCTCTCTCTCTCTCTCTCTCTCTCTCTCAGTCTCTCTATCTGATGATAAGGGTGTGCTTGGTTGTGCTGGACGTTAAACAAATCTCACTCTCCCATAACAATGTGACCCTTTAATCCCAGCACTGCCTTTAGCATGAAGACTGCCATTTGACTACACACACAGACACACACACACACACACACACACACACACACACACACACTCGTTAGGGTGCTGTTTGTAGCACTGCTTTCTGTTGAATTGATTTGGATGTCAGTTTAAAGCAGTGTGAGATTCTGCTGCCTTTAATTGGTGAATTAAAAGTCTCACAAACTCTCTCTCTCTCTCTCTCTCTCTCTCTCTCTCTCTCCTTCTCTCTCTCTCTCTCTCTCTCTCTCTCTCTCTCTCTCTCTCTCCTTTGTCTCCCAGTCCTGTCTCTTCCTCTCCAAGGTCTTTTCTTTTTTCCTCCAATTGTCCTCCTCCACCAGTCTCTGTCTATCTTCCTCTTTATACTGTTACCTTTTTCTCTTTCTATCTCTGTCTCTTTCTCTGTATGTCTGTCTGCCTTTGTATTTCATCATCCCTCTATCTACTTCTCTTTCTTTTTCTACCTTGATTCTGTATCACTTTATCTTTTCTTTTCCTTTTTATATTCCTTTCTTATCTCTCTCTTTATTTGTCAATCCCTCTATTCCTCATTTTTCCTTCTTGATCAGGCTCTTCTTCTCTATCCCTTTCACTTTCTTTCTATAACCCCCTCTCTTCACATTTTCTTCCCTTATCACTCTATCCTCTCTATACCTTTGTTTTTTTCTTTTTCTACTTCTATCTCACTTTCTCTGTCTGTCTGCCTCTTTTTCTTCACCAGCACTTGACGCTTTAGATCACACACACACACACACACACACACACACACAAACACACACGTTAGGGTGCTGTTTATACCACTGCTTTCTGTTGAATTGATTTGGATGTCAGTTTAAAGCAGTGTGAGATTCTGCTGCCTTTAATTGGTGAATTAAAAGTCTCTCAAACTGGCTGCGTGTCTCATGTGTTCTCTCTCTCTCTCTCTCTCTCTCTCTCTCTCTCTCTCTCTCTCTCTCTCTCTCTCCTTTGTCTCCCACTCCTATCTCTTCCTCTTGAAGGCCTTTTCTTTTTTCCCACCAATTGCCCCCCCCCAGATGAAATGTGAAAAGCAGTCACTTTGCGTTGGCGCTTTATTTGAGGCGCTTAATGAAATTTGTCTTTTTTATCCACAAAGCAGCGAGGACAGCGTGAGGTTGTAGGGTTACGTGAAAGCGCAGGGTTACAGGGTTACTGAGCCAATTTACACTGCGTAATGTGTGTGTGAAGCTAAAGAGAAGCTTACTAACAACCGCTGCAGCATCAGTGTGTGAGCACA
This sequence comes from Cranoglanis bouderius, assembly GCA_023630585.1. NCBI lineage: Eukaryota > Metazoa > Chordata > Actinopteri > Siluriformes > Cranoglanididae > Cranoglanis > Cranoglanis bouderius. The sequence continues at coordinate 16,116,743 of CM042556.1, read as the reverse complement.
CACATATTTACAACACACATTTACATCATATTCTCTGATTCGCCACCTTTCTTTCTGTCTTTCTTTCTCTACATTTTACTCCTTTCACTCCCTCGTCTCTGTCCCACCTACTGATGGAACAGTCTCGGAAAGAGAAAAATGGAAAAGAAGAAGGGAAAGGAGAAGGAAAGAGAGAGATTGGACAAAGAGAAAAACAGGTAGTGATATAAGAAGAGAGACAGATGTAGGGATAAAGGAAGAAAAGGAGGAGATAGAGGAATGCAGGTGGACATACAGATAGAGGAATAGAGAACCAGAGCCAGAGATGGAGAGAAAAAGAGATGGGGGGGATATAAAGAGAGACATGAAGACAAAGAAAGAATGAGGGAATGAGACAGTGAGATTTTGAGCTACTAAGACAGAGAGAGAAAGAAATCAAGAGAGACGGATAGAGCTAAAGAATGAAAGAGAGTTAAGAAAGAAAGAAAGAAAGATGGAACAATACTGAATTTCTTTCTTTCATTCTTTCTTTCCTTCTTTCTTGCTTTCTTTCACTTTATCTGTGTCTCTTTCTTTCTTTCTTTCTTTTTTCACTCTGTGTCTCCTTCTTTCTTTCTTTCTTTCTTTCTTTCTTTCTTTCCTCTTTCTTTCACTCTGTCTCCTGATTTTCTTTATTTCTTTCTTAACTCCCTTTTATTCTTCTCCCATTTGAATATAGAAAGAAATACAGATAGAGGAATAGAGAAGAAGAGCAAGAGACAGAGAGAAAAAAGAGATGGGAGGGAATATAAAGAGAGACATGAAGACGGAAAGGAGAGGGTGAGATTCTGAGAGGTTAAGACAGAGAGAGAAAGAAATCAAGAGAGATGGATAGAGCTAAAGAATGAAAGAGAGGAAAGAAAGAAAGAAAGATGGAACAATACTGAATTTCTTTCTTTCTTTCTTTCTTTCTTTTTTTTCTGTTTTCCAAAGACAGAGAGAGAAATATATCAAGAGACATATAGACCTAAAGAACAAAAGAGAGACATATAATAGTCATTCTTTATTTCTTTCTTTTTTCTTTCTTGTTGCCTTTCTTTATCCACCTTTCTTAGATAAGCTAGCTCTGCCCTTCTTTCTTTCTTTCTTTCTTTCTGTATTCTTTCTTGCTACCTTTAGTTCATAACTTATTTTTGTTCTATTATCTTTTTTGTTCTATTATTATTCTATATTTTGCTCTATTTTTGTTCACTGTCTGTGTAGGTTTCCTCCTGTTTCTCCGGTTTCCTCCCACCGCCCAAAACCATTGTAGGTGGATTGGTGACTCTAAAGTGCTCCCTCTTGCCTTGCGTACTGAAGGTGAAAGAAGGAAAGAAAGTATCATAAGCCGTGTCTCCATTCATTGTCTCAGTATTAAAAATAATTTTGGAAAAGTCAGCCGAAAGATATATTCCGTTTTTTTTTTTTTTTTCATTCAGTTTTTAATTCGCATTTTCAAAAGTCACATAAAAGAGCTGGCTGGATCGAGAGAGAGAGAGAGAGAGAAAGATGTGATGACACTGAAATACAGACAGAGAAAAAGAAGAAGGAGGTTGTGAGCGAGCAAGTGAGTGGGAGAACAAGAGAGAAGAGAAGAAGATACCATTAGCTCAGTGCGATACGGCTGAAATAACTCGGAGTGTGTCAACTTGTCCAGCACAGCACACATCACCATCACGCTTCTGTACACACACACACACACACACACACACACACACACACACACACACACACACACACAGTGGT